>OY720442.1:6533760-7133760 GCA_963082915.1 Dolichopus griseipennis
TGATAGTAAATTATAATTCAAATATATACTTTTTATAAATGATAATGATATAGGTTTAATAAATGTAGGTAGATATGTGTGTGTATGTATACTTATAGTACAATGGTGAAAAAAAGTATTCGAATAGTTCGAAAAATATTTACATATACGACATGAAACCCATTTCAAAGAACTGAAGATTGTATCTGATATAAAATATGTTGGATAGAAAACGGAAAATAAAAACGCATGTCATGTAAGTGTAGTAAGATAAAAAAGCCATATTTAGAGCTAAAAAGACCAACGTAGAATCGTGACGGCCACAACCTTACTTACCTACGCCCTTAAAAGATTTTGTTGCAATTCCTCTAATAATATCATTTTTAATTTAAATTTAACAAATAAATTGAGGAAAGATTGAACAATACGAAAACTAAGCCATTTTTTAAGTCATTTTTTTCATCAATTGATAAATTTTACTTTTAAGTTAAGCTTATTTCAATACTAAAAGACTTACAAACTAAAAAGATAATGGGCTATAAAAACAATTTAATATGCTTTAAATTCTCTTTTTTTATATTTTTCTAATATCTTAAGTGGTTCTGATTCTGTAGAATCATAAGCTGGGTGGCACAGTAGTTAGAGTGCCGATCTTTCATGCGAAAGGCACGAGTTCGAATCCCAGTGAAAGTTAAAAACTTTTATATGATTTTCTACTCAACTCAGCTACCATCCGCCAATGGGTTCAAATTAATGGCTTAATTAATTTATATATAAAACTTAAATAAAAAATACATAAAATATAACAATACAAACAAATGCAAAATATAAACAAATATTTTAATTGAATAATATAACTCACAGATATAGAATACCATAAAATTCAAATACAAAATTATTACAATATAAACAAAATAGAACTGTATCTATTGAATATCTAAGACATTTCTACATGTTCTAAGGTGTAGTACTATCTCATGTTTAAATTGTATGTGGAATTTACTTGATCAATTCTAATATATGAATATATCTCGCCCTGTTCATGTACATATATTGTGTGGCTGTTTAGCCTATAACAGTGAACAGTTAGCACGTAGAGGTGCCGGCAAAAAAAAATGTACATATATAAATCCAAAATAAATGTATTTTTAAAGGTATAAATCCTTAAGGATACATAACTCTTTCGAGACTAAAGATAGACCCCACATTCCATATAGAATTTTTGATTGTTTCATCATCCCTCATTACATCCTACTTTATGTAAAAGTTAACGCAGGACATCCCGCGTATGTCTGCACAGATATTTCTTATTAAACTTGTATAATATATAAATTGTTGCACCCTACTGTATATTTATTAACACAAGATAGTGATGGAAACCATTTAATTTTTTTGGTTGGTTTGGTTTCGTGGTCCGAAAATATTATAGTCTTGGTTTTAGTTTTGGTTTCGGTTTGCCAAGCCATGAAAACCTTGGTTTGGTCTTGGTCTTGGTTTGGTTTTATTGAAAGGAAATCAATAAAGTAAATCTTCAATTGAATATATTATAAAAAATAATTTATTAAAAAACTAAAAATATAACAAAAACAGAATAATAATAAATTCAAATCCAATATAAGTAAATCCACCAGCATTATAAAAATAAAAACTATATATATAGGTACTGAAAATAAAAATATTATCCATTATTATATTATTTACAACATATATGTAACATTAAAATTACCTATAAAAACGAGATCAGGAGTTTAGTTTTAGTTAGAGCATATTTTGCAATACCTCTTCCCCCAACCTTTCTCTCTGACCACTTATAATAAATTTAAGAGCAGAAAATGCTCTTTCAACAGACACTTGCGTAGCAGGTACAGCAAAAATAATTTGAGCAATATTGTGTAGTTCTATTTCAGATTGTTTTCTATTTTCCCAATATAAAATAGGATTATCCGTTTTTGGTATCCTTTTTATATTGTCAAAAGCGTCAATTCAATATGAAATTAAAAATGTTGAAAATTTTTTTATTCGTGAGGGCTAGGTTATGCATTTCAAAATGAAAACAGCTGAATTGCAAGTTTTGTTTTGAAAATGTCTAATGACTTTTTAAGTAAAAATTTTAAATTGCTCCTGTAGAATTTTATTTCTTTTTAAATTAAAACCATAAAACCAAGTAATTTTTTAGTGGTTTTGGTATGGTTATGGTTTCTGTATTTTAAGTTATGGTGGTTTTGGTTTTGGTTTTGGTTCCTTAAATTTTGACTGGTTTTTTGGTTTTTTGGTTTGGTTCAAAACCGGTTTCCAACCCTGCAAGATATATATATACTAAATTATATACATATAATGTATAAATGAATGATATTTATACTATTATAATATAGCAACGGATAAATAGGTAAATATTCTACTATATTTTTTATTTTTATATTATTATTTTTTTTTATTTTTACTCCACCTGCATATGCTACCGTTACCATAGCAGAAAATGTGCCAACATAAATATACAATTTGATTGTTATTATTATTATTTTTTTTTTAATATTTTACTTTTTGTTTTATTTTACAACAAAATTTGACATTATAATGGAAGTTGATTAAATAAATTAAAATTTAAAGCAAAAATAATATATAAATAAACTGAATAAAATTAATCAAAATAAATTAAATAAAATGAATATTTTTTAATTAAAATAAAATAGTGAAACTTAATATTATAAAATAGTATATATTATTAATTAGAATTACAAATACATATATAAATATAAGTAGCATGTGATTGCGTAAAATAATTCAACAAAAAAATTTTTGAGTATTAAAAATTTAAAATAAAATTTTAATTAAAAAAATATAAAAAGTAAAATCAATATAAATGCGAAATAGTTTAATTATATATTTTAGATTGGTGTTCATTCAACTTACAATAAAAATGAAATAAAAGAGAAAGTTGAAATTTTAATAATATTTTTGATTGATTTGTTTTTTAAACTTTAAATAAAAAGTTTTATTTTTATAAAATAATATAAAAATATAACGGAAGTTATATATACATATATATGAATAAATATAAGTTTTATTAATTAAATTTTAATATATTTATTATACGATACGATATATATACGATATAATTATGAATTGGAAACTGTGCACATTTTGGAATATGAAAGCAGGTAAGTTTATTTAATATAATTCTATTAATTGATAACTGTTTTATAACCAACATAATAACAGTAAATTATAACAGTAAATTTAGTTACAATAGTAATAAGTAAAAAAGGTCAAAAAATTTTAAAATTAATAATTCCAAGAGTTGTATATATATATTTTTTGAGTTCTGGGTTGGGTACGAAATCCAAAATGCAAAATCCCAAATACAAAAAAGCCAAATTCAAAATCCCAAAAGATCCAAAATTCAAAATCCCAAAATTCTAAAATCTTAAATACCAAAATCCCAAAGCCCTGAAACACTATCGTTATCATAATTCGTTTTGTAAACCAACTATAAAATTCCTCCTAGATATTTTTTTATATTAATATATATTTTCAATAATAAAGAACATCAAATAGTAGAAGGCCCGCTAAAGAAATTATTGAAACCCTGATTTTCTAACCAACTCTAAAATCTCTACTAACTCACAATCTCCCATAAACATATACATACATATATAATTATTCTGGAAAAGGATACAACATTAATTTTATAATTAACTAAAAATTGGGATTATGCATTTTGGGATTTTGGAATTTGGGATTTGGTCACGCTCCCGTAAGTTCTTCTTAGTAACCGTTGTGACTATAGTTTTTCTAAAATTACAATATAAATTTTAATTAAAATAAATAGCAGAGTGATTTATCTATGAATTTTAATTTTTATTATAATTCTGTAGTTTACAGGGTGTACTGATGAATCTGTAAGTCAAAGATTCACTTTATTTGTGAAAAATAATGTCTGTAGTTTTATGTCTTTCTAACAACTAAGTACCAAAGATTTAGTTTAAAAGATTGTTTTAGTAGTACAGACTCGCTGAATGAGGCGCTATAATAATAGAGGGTGTAACCATGAGCAGGGGTTGTACAAAGGGCCGCAGGGCTATATTACGAATTATAACATCAACATGGGATTAAACAAAAATTCAAGTAAAATTGAAAAGCTAATATTATGTATTCATTAATTAAGGCTATTTAAGTTGATCTGTTACTTTCCCCTTACTAAAGAAATGTAACATATACCTAGTACCTACTCTTAGATCTTTATAACCAAAGTAATTTTTTAACTTCGAAGTACCATGTAGCGGCGTCTTATAGGCATATCTTTTCTTTTTGCAGAACAATGAATCTAAATTACTAAATATGAACCCATTGTACATGTAATATAACCTTTTTATTTCAGAAATTGTAATTGAATCTCTTATTAAAAATTCTGCTTTTAATTTAATTTAATAAAAAGCCCATTTCGCGATAATGATTATGTTACAAATTCGAAAGATAAAAAAAAATATGTTTTTAAAATCGTGAAGCATATATTTAAAAAAATTTTGAATCATTCGCTAAACTTTATTTTTCTTTTGAAAATGATTCACAATTTATGGTTCAAAAAAAGATGAATCATTTGAACAAATTGCATATGTTTTATCAGGTTTTAAATACTTATCATCATTAACATTCGGAAAAAATTCTATTTAAATATCTGAAAACAAGGTTCATTGATATTTTTTATTTAAATTGTTTCTTTAAATATATTTTTTTTTCCATAATTTATTAATATTAAATTAGTTTTCAGACTTCGCACATATGCAAGCATGAATAATGTGTACTTATTCATTATAAAAGAAGTAAATAATTCTCCTAATGTATATCTTGTATTATGGATTCTTTTTTCAAATCAAATCATCGGAGATATGAACACTCTGTTTAAAACTAATGATACACCACTTCCACAAGCCCATTCCTTTATGAATTAAAACTCGATTAGGTGGCAAAGTTTCTTGTACTTAAATCATTTAATACATTGATTTTGAACAACTTATGCAATAAGAACTATTAATCTATAGTTAGATGTAGAGCTTAAAATTCCTTTAAACTTTTATGAATAATTCAAAATTATTTTAAAATTAATTAAAACATTTTTTTAACTTTAATTTATTTCAATTTTAGTTATTTACTTTATTATAACATTAATGAATAGTCTGAGTAATGTAGCTGATGGTCAAAATACATTTAATGGATTGCTAGGAATAACAATGCCATCCTTTAATCGAATAGGTCAACCATTAAATTCAACTTTGACAAGTGTAGAAGATAACATTTCGATAACAACAGCTAATTCAAATGTAACTGAGCCATCAATACCATCAATTTGTATTAATGGTGTAAAATTATCTAAAAATTTTGATGATAGCAGTGAATCTGTTAAACGAAAGCCAAATATAAATGATGATAATGATGATAATGACGATTTAGTACAAATAATTGAAGGTGATGCATTAATTTCAATATTAACAAGAGATCCAACAACTGCATTATTTGTTGTTGATCGCATAAATAGAGCAAGACTGATAAATGGTGATTTTGAATTAGGTAAATTTCAATAATATTTTTAAATTAAATTTGTATTTAATTGAAATTTAAAATTCTATTTTAAGGTATGAGAGCTCTTTATGTTAAAGATATTAAACATACAGAAAATCTTTTAATACAAGAAGTTCAATATTTACAACAATGTACAGAACATTCAATTGGTGTATTTTTGGATTTTGATTTATATATGCATGTTAAAAATTTAATTGATGATTTAGAATATTTTATTTGGCCAATACCATCTACAAGATCATATCTATTTCCAAAAGTTGCTCATTTAATATATCAAATGCCATGGGGTGGAAAAACTGCATCCGTTGAAATTATTGCAGATAATTTAAATGTTTATAATGATTTTATGGATGCAGCTAAAACTGAACAATTATGTTTAATGCATTTTCGTAGTCCAGAGAATATTTATATTTTATTAGGGAATAAAATGATAACAGATTTTAAAGAAAATGGTACAGTTTTTGCAATACCAACCAGTCGAACAGATAAATCTTTTATAAAACGTAACGAATTTTGTTTTAAATTCCAATATATTAAAAACTTTTAAATTATATTTTTACAAATTTTATTTTTAGAACTTCCATCGAATGCTTATATTTTAGTTGAATCTGAAGTACCATTACAAATGGTTGATGAAAATTCAACATTAATAACATTACATGAATCTTTAATAGGAAAAAATATTTTAACATCAGAATTATTAGCCATCAGTAATCCACTTTTAGATTTAGTACATTGGTTAAATGAATCCCTAATGCAAAATTGTGAACAATCCCAAGGAATTATACATTATGAATCGTGTAATAATATTTTGAAATTTATTCAAGATTGGAATTCAGCAGTTATGGTTGAATTGAAACCAATTGAAATTGTTGAAAAATTAAAAATTCTTAAAATGTCACATTTAATGCAATTTCAAATGCATCAAAAAGTCCCTCATAAATCATTTGATCCAACGAAAAAGAAAAAAAACCAAATAATGTATGAATTAAGAGAAATTGCATCACAAAATTTTATAAATAATATCACAACATATTTTCATTATAATATTGCGAATGAAACAAGTCATGAATTGAAATCAAAATTTGGACAAGTTTTCAATTGTCAACATGCGGATGGATCAAATCGTAAATATCCATATTATTTTGAAGGTGAATCAGTAATGTATTGGCGTTTAAAACCAGAACCATGGATTGCAGCTGCATTAACAGCATCAGTATTGGGTGTTATTATTAGTATTGCAATTCTAGTATTTGTTGTTGTACGTATATCAGTTGGTGATGTTTTTGAAGGAAATCCAATTGGTTCAATAGCCTTAACAATATCATTGGTTCTTCTATTTTTAACATTTATACCGTTTTCATTGGAATACGCATCAGATCATTTAAATTCTCATGTAACATATGAGGATGCATCAACTATGAATACATTATGTGCCATTCGTGTTTTTTTACTAACAATCAGTTATTGTTTAACATTTTCTTTATTATTATGTCGTGCATTAATGTTAGCTTCTATTGGAAGCGAAGGTGGATTTTTATCACATGTCAATGGTTATATACAAGCTGTGATCTGTATATTTAGTTCATTAGTTCAAATTGGTTTATCAACGCAATTATTAATTGTAATGCGAATTGCTGATGATCAAATATCATGTCAATATATATTTGAAGGCAACTGGTTTTGGGTTTTATTAACCTATGATATTTGTTTATTACTATTTTTAGTAGCATTAATTCCGCTCGTATATCGTTCACAACGTAATTATCGTGAAGGAATATTATTAATGATTGGTTCAATATTAATATTTTTAATATGGTGTACATGGATTACAATGTGCTTTTTTGGTGATGAATGGCGTGATGCTGCTATACCAATTGGTATACAAGCAACTGGATGGGCTGTTTTAATTGGTATATTAATACCAAGATCATTTTTAATGGTTCGTGGTATTGAAAGATCTGATATTGCTCAAGCGCTTCCATCATTAACATCACTTGCCTTTGCTCAAAACAATCAATATCCTTCCGAACAGGTAATCCATAATAATTCTTCTTTATATTAAATTATTATCTAAAATGTTATTCCAAATGTCTACAAATGAATTTTAATATTTTAGAGTGTTTATGAATGTGTAAATCCAGCTATGCGTTATAGTACATCACGTGAAGATGGAATGACTGAAGCTAGATCAATTGATCGTACAACATCACCAAGTGAAATGCCAACTTTACCATTACGTGGTACCGTAAATGCAAGACGTAACGTTTTTCAAAATATGCGAAATAATAATGCAAGTATGGCAAGAAGAACAAGCTGTGCAAGTTCAAATTCATCGTTACCGCCTTCACCGAATAAAATAACACGATTTTAGGATTAATAATTTTTAATTCAATTATATTTAAAAATATAAATTAAATATTTTCTGATAAATTATTATTAATTATTTAATAAAAAATTTAGAATTAAATTAAAAAATAACATAAAAGAGAAAAACCAAAACAAATTTTAAAAGAAAATTTGAAAAAAAAAACCAAACGATTTATAACTTTCTAGTCAGTTCAAAGAAAAACTTAATAAAAAAAAAATTAAATAATTATTTTAAAATTAATTAATTTTACCTATTTATTGAATTAAAATAAATATTTATAAATAAATAATATTAAACGATTTTATTATATTTTATGTATTTTATTCTTTTTAAAATTTTTCCAATGAAAACGTTGTGATACCTAGTCACATAGTTGAACTTTATGTATTACTTAATTTCTGAAGCTCATCTTTTGTTTTTTATTTAAAATTTTGCCTAGTTTGGCACTAAATACCATATTTGGCGTAATATTTTTAACTTTGGGGGAAGAGTGTGTCCTAGTTCATAATTTTTTCATCTCATAGTACAGGTACTATATCTTTTGAATTAATTTTAATCAAAAAACCTGTAAGTATCTTAGTAGAGAATAAATCTGAATTTTATATTTTTAACAAATTTGAAGTCTTTTATAGGAGTTTTCTACTAATATACATTTATTATTTATATATTACATTTTCTATAGGACAATAAAATTTATGAACTGACACCATTGACTTACATAAAAAATCTAAACCTAATAAAGTCTTGCTCCTTCAAGCTATTAAATTTCGAGGATGGAGTTTCTGTCCTTTTGCCTCTCTAATAACTTTAATTTCTCCGCTTCAAATCAATTTTAAAGTAAAAATCATTATTTTATAGTAAAATTCAAAATAAACTTTAAAAAATAAATTACAATTACTAATTAAATGTTGGAATAAATTTTATTAAATTTAATTTAATTATTTAAATATGATTACATTCAGAAAGTAATTCCTATTTAACTTTTAGTAGAATTATAAAATATTGACTAAAACCATTAAAAAATTTGGGTTCCAAAACTGTTTGCTTAGGTTTATTTTTTTTAACTACTGAAAGCAAGTTATTAAGACATTGTATAATTGTATATTACAATATTTTATTATGTATACAATGTTATTAGATATTATACAAGTTAAAATCAATATAATTAAATATTTTAATATTTGTTATACAGTCTCTTACAAAAGTATAATTCTAAAAAAATTATAGATTTTGTAGATTGAAGCTGAAGCAGATCACTTTCTTAGGAAAGATGTATTATAATAGTTAAAAGTACTATAAGCATTTTATTTCAATTTCTCAGTTATTGACTTAAAAAACTAAATAAATTTTTTAAGTTTTACAAATCCTTCTTTATAAATAGTTCTATAATTTTTACAGAGACTGTATATTTAATCCTTCTTTATACATAGTTCTATAATTTTAACAGACACTGTATATTTTTTTAACAAAGAATAGCAAAGAATAAATGAACCAAAACAAATATTATATTAATAATCCTCTTAATTATTACAAAACCTATATAAATTAATTTATAGGCTTATTTTCATACATAACTCATAATTCTGAAATATTTCCTTAGAAATTATTTATAAATTAAATTATTAAATTTACACAAATATATTTTTATCAATTTATTTAATTTATAGGATTTGAATTTATTATATTTACCATTATTAAATCAATTTAAATATGAATAAATTTTATATTAAAAACTTGGTAAATAAAATTAAATTCTTATTGAATATTTAAATATGGAAAAAAAAATGTCGTAATTCCAATTAAAAAATTTAAATGAAATTACTCTTAATTGTGCTTTATAAACTATAGATATTAATTTTTAAAACTTTAAAGTATAACCTTTAAAGAAGTTCACGAATTTTTTCTATTCTAAAAGAATTAATTTAATATTTTTTAATATTATTTTTAATTGAGGTAATTGTCTAACAATAAGGTATTAATGTATGTATTAAATAAGTACATATTATTTCTTATATATTTGCAAATGTTTGTACAATGTGTAAATATTTCGTTTGGACCTTGAAATAATATTAACTATTAAGGTTTTTACCTACAAAACAAAATTTTATGGAATTTTTTATGGAATAATAAAAATTATAAAATTAAATTTTTAAATAATTAAGTTTATAGTGAATCAAATTTATTAAAGATCACGGTATTAAGAGGAAAGGTAAGGGAATGAGTGCATAAACTGTGTTTACACTTCCAATTTTTCATTTCAAACAAAACTGTCTTAAACCCCAGTTTTGTTTGATAAAGTGAAATTCAAATCATGACTCACGTCACTTGCTATTACCTGTTAATTAACAGTTTAAACGTATATTTTATATATGGTTAATTATAATGAATCTAACAATGATATTAACTGAGCTTGGAACTAGTTTGGATCCAAAATAAACTGAATAAAAAATACTAAATAAACTAAGTAAATTCTGCTTAAATACAAAATTAGCGTAATAATTTAAACCATTACTTTAATTCAACAATACCATTAAGTTAAAAAAAAATATTTTCAAAAAACGACAAAGTACTTTTATTTACGAGAAATCAAATTAATTAATAAATTTATAATAAATAAATAGTAAAAATAAAACTTATCTAAAAATTGTAGAAAAACTGTTATCCACTATTTTTAAAAAGAACATCTGGTAAGTCTAAAATAAAAAAAAAAACTTCGCGCAGTAATAATGACAATTGAAAGCTGTCAACATGAAATAAGATAATGTGTTTTTATTTATATTTATAATTGAACAATTAATAAAGTGAACACTGAGTGAGGTGAGGATTGAAAAAGTTCAACAAGAAGTAATATGGATAATATTATTATCAGTATCTCAAATAAAACAGAAAAATTAGAAAATATTTCAATAGAAGTTGATCATTCCAATGATATGAACACATTTATAGAAAAATTAAAGGAGGCAAAACAAAAATCAAATGACATTTTGACAAACCTAGTATTACAAGAAAAATTAACATCAAAATCTACAGAAATTCAAAATTTTTCTAAAGGTTAATTTAAAATACAAAAAGAAAATTTAATTAAAGATATCTAATACTGTACATAATCATTTCAGAGTCTGATAATGAAAATAATGAAGAGGTTAGTGCGAAAAAACCAAAAGTGGATGAATTATTGTCAAATAAAACATGATTTTTATTAAATTTAACCATTAAAATTTTAATTTGTAAAATATTTGTTTGTTTTTTCCTTATTGTATAATATAAAAATATATTCGAGTTTTATAAATTTGGAATGCAATTATTTGTTTCAAAAAAAAAAAAATTTAATTTTAGAAACATGTAACATATAATACAAATCTTGAAAATATTAAAAAAGTTTTTCATATGTAAATTGGACGGAATGTTTACAATTGAAATACAAAAAATAAGTCTTAAAACTATGTTGAAATAGACATAACTAGTTTAAAATAGCATTTTCTTTAAATATCCGTATGTATACTTCCTCTGAATTTTCTAGCATCTTCATCAATAGTATATGCACTTGGCTCTCTTGTACCAATTTCATTTAATCTCTTATAACGTTCACGTCTTGCTTCAATTAGATATAAAACACCTGCTGGCATTTTAAATAGTACTCCTATAACAGCTAAAGCAAAAGACCATCCCATGTTATTATTTTGCCAATTGGGCATCCAATCCCTACCATCACCGCGCGCTCCAAATATTATTATTGCAATAATACCACAAAAAGCTAAAAAAAAAAAATTAAAATTTTAAATTAATTTATAAAATATTTTTTTTAAAGTTTACCTGCAAATAATTGTGTGGCTCCATCGGTTAATAAAATAAAAACGTATCTATCATCATCGCGTGGAGATTTCAAAAAAATTAATGTAACTAAAATTGCTATCAAATCCAATGTAAAACATAGTGTAAAGAAAAATTGTACAGCAACATAAAATCCTGGCAACAGAAAATCATGAATAATGTAATATTCTTCTTCGAATACCCACATACATCCACTAAATCGTGTATCGTAAAATCGATGAATATCTTGAAAGTTATTAAAACAAACTTCCCATAAACCTAATAACAAAATAACTTTTGTAGAATATTACGTAGTTTTGGAAATAAATATTACTCACCTAAATTTAGAAATTTTGGTTCAACTAATTTTCCATCTGTAACCAGCCAATAGGGCGTAACGAATGCAATCAAAATAAATAAAAATCCAATTCCTGTAAATGCTACTGCAAATCTACTATTTTTATTTCTGGCTCCCATTGTTGCAAATATAATTATTTTTGGATTAAAAAATAAGTAATAATAAATTAAACAACAAACTCTCCACACCCAACCCAAAACACTAAATTAAAAATGTCATTTTGACATTTTCGCAAAACACGTAAGCTGTCAAATTTGTTTATTTCTTTTTGCATTTGACGAATTCAGCAATTGGGAGCTGTAAACTTATTTGAATATTATTATATTTTCGTTTTACGAATTTTCGCAAAAAAAAAATTACTACATTAATTTAAAAAGAAATAAATAATAAACTATAGAAGAGTTATTAAATTAAATAAGTATGTTTTAACATCAATTTTTAAAAAATTTACTTACAATAGACTTTTTTTATGAATATTATGCTTTTGAACTTTTGTTCTAAAAAGAGTTAATTTATTTTTTAATACTAAGTTTTTTTAAAATATGGATCGTTATTTAATTTATATACTGAAAATTTAACTTTAATATTTAAAAAATCTTGCGGAATATATATATTTTATTTTTGCCAATTCAAAACTTAGAATATAAATTAATATTTATGACAATTTCCTGAATATTAAAAACAATTTAATATTTCAAAACATGTAAACATAGAATTAAAGTAAAAAAAATTAAAAAAACAAAATTGTAGTTTTTGAAAAGCACATGTAAATGACGTTTTATGTCAAATTAAATATTTAATTTTGTAAATAAACTTTGTTTTATCTTATTTTAAGAAATTATAAAAGATAAACGTTGTTTAATTTCTTTTAATTCTTTGAAATTAAAATAGGTCATGCAAGTAGGATTTAAAATTTTCAATAGATTAATAACATTTGGAAATAAAAGTAATTTTTTCTATAAATCAACATCAACATCTTCAAATTCAAATTTTTCATCTGAGTTGTTAAAAGCAATTCAAGAGTATAAAAATAAAGAAATGGAAAGACAAACAAATAAAAACAGATACAAGTCACGATATAATGGTCGAACAAAAAAAAGACCATGGCAAAATTACGATGGAGAAATAAGTGAAGCTGTTAAAGAAAAACGAGCCAATTTCAAACCAGAAGATAGAATAAAAAGGAAGAAAACTGTTTTACTACTTGGATATTCTGGTGCAAACTATTTTGGAATGCAAAGAAATCCAGGTCAAAAAACTATTGAAGAAGATTTATTTAAAGCTATGCTTAAATGTAAATGGGTTGATGAAGATGGTTTTAATCAACCTCAACAAATACATTTTCAAAGAGCTGCTCGCACTGATAAAGGAGTTTCTGCAGCCCGACAAATTTGTTCAATAAAATTACGTAAATAAATTTTTAATTTAAAGTAGAAAAATAAAAATTAGTTCAAATTTTTTTAGCTGATGAATTGGATTTCAATGATTTAAACAAAGAACTTCCAGAACAAATACGGGTTTTTGCTACAACAAGAGTAACAAAGGGATTTAATTCAAAAGAACAATGTAATGCTCGCACTTACACATATACAATGCCAACAATTTCTCTAGATTCTCAAGCCGATCAGTCAACATTTGAATCATATCGTGTTGATAATAAATTGATTGAAAGATTTAGAAATATTTTGAAAATGTATGAAGGAACTAAAAATTTTCACAACTTTACCAGTAAAAAGTAAGTATTTTTTCATTTATGTTTTAAAATCCATTTAAAAATTTTATAAAAAAAATTTTGAATTTTTTATTAGAGAGTTTCTTGATCCATCATCTAAACGATTTATAATGAGTTTTGAGTGTGATGAGCCATTTCTAAATGAAAATGAAGTGCAATTCGTCACATGTCGTGTTAAAGGACAAAGTTTTATGCTGCATCAAATTAGAAAAGTACTTAACTATTGAAATAAATGCAAATTGTAATTTTTTTTTAATTTTAAAGATGATAGGGCTTGCTTTAGCTATTATTCGTGAAAATACAACAGAAGAAACAATTGATCGTGCATTTCAAGAAAGTCGAATTGATATTCCAATGGCCCCAGGTTTAGGGTTAGTATTAGATCAAGTTCATTATGATCGTTATAATGAAAAATATGGAAGTGATGGAATACATGAAACATTAACATGGGAAAAGCAGGAACCTGTAATAGAAAAATTTGTAAACCAACATATTTATCCAACAATTTTTCAAACTGAAATTAATGAAAAATCAATGTTAAATTGGATCGAAACATTATCATATCATACATATGATATTCGTAACAATAATGAAAATAATGAGTTAAACAGTAGTGTACAAAATGTTGATTTAGATGTTTCAAATGTTAACGTTCAAGAAGAAAAGCCTGCTGTGAAAACTAGCATAGACAATACAGTTTAAAATTGAAATTAAGATACAAATAGTTTTGTATTAAAAAAAATTTATTTAAATAATTCTTTTAATTTTCATCTTAGATATTTTCAGATTAAACTTATTTCATTCAATCTCGGTACTTTCTAAACTTTTAATAGCCATTTGTAAGACACCTTCACGAGAATATGCTCCACCAATAAAACCCGTTGAATGACAGAACTTTGCATCTTTAATTCCGCTAATTTCTTTAAAATCTTCCATACCTCTCCATTTTTTATGCAAGAATTTTCTACAAATAAAACTACCTGGTGCATTTGGTACACACATCACCCGCCAATCTTCATTATCACCACAAAATAATACATATTTAAGAAAACCTTTTATATTTAATTCTTCCTCGAGTCTAAACAAATGATCTTTCCATGGACAGACTCTTTCAAGTTCAATTATTTCTCCACTTGGATGAACTGATTTTGCATTTAAAATAGCCTTTTTTACAAGATCTCTAGCTGGCAGCCATACATTTGTACAAAATAATACCTTTTCCTTGAATTCTTCTCCTACTAGATTTCTAGCCTTTTCAAATAACTTATTTTCATCTATTTTTTGACTTTCATTCCAATTAGGATTCAAATGTTGAACTCTTCCACTTAAAGAAGTTGTTATAAAATACTTTTGTTCTCCTTCACAAATAGGAACACCGTTATCAATTGCATCAATCTCCATTATTAAACTTTTATAAATTTGTTCATATACAACTTTTAGTTGATCATCTTTTAATTCAATACCTTCTTTTTTTAAAATGGTTTTTACTACTTGTTCTCCGAAAAAAGTATAAACCAAACCTGCTGAACTCAGTCTGAAATTATATTCGCTTTAGATTACAAATTTCAAATAATTGCTGAATAAAAGAAATTACCTAATATTATATTTATCCCCAAATTCCGGTCGTAAACTACTAAACGTTTCAGTAAAAGTTCTTTGGTGATGATCAAATAAATTCTTATCAGCATCAAATACTTGACCAACATCAACTACTATATCACAAGTTTTTAAGATTTCTGGATCTCTAGATCTAATTATTTCAGCATTTTTAACATTTTCTAATTGTAAAAGCATAAAACATGCTAAAACCTTAAAACAAAAAAATTAAAATTATAGAAACGACATTATTTATTTGATATGAAAAAATATTACCTCATCACAATGAAAAGTTCCATTATGTGTACCAATTTTTGAAATAACATCAGTTTTTAATCTTTTTGTTTCGTTAGTCATAGTTAAATTTCTATTTATTTTATAATTTAATAATAAATTTGTACTATTTGATTTAAACAATAATTTAGTAAACGTTTTTTGATTTAAGGATAGAAAGCCCGCAATATTCAACAAACGACAACTAATCATGCTCGATTTATTTTTTCATTTCTCACATCATACTTCATTCATATTGTTGCTCTTGGCAATCATCTGATTATGTGACACATGTGACACTATAAATTTCCCATTTACTCCATTAATTTACCAACTTGAAATCAATGCTATTAAATTAATTAGATATTTTTTGTATATTTTTATTATAATTTTATATTTTAAATTCCTATAAATATTTACATTGATTAAAATATTAGTAAATAAGGAGAAAACTTTGTATTTTCCAAATTTTTTAAAATAGAACATTCTCTTAAATAATATCAGTTTTGATTTACAAAAGTGTTTTAGTTTTGGATAAAATAAACGTCAAATATTTTGAAATGACATAAATTAATGTTTTAAAAAATTGCCGATAGGTTGCCGTCATTTTGTGTTGAATTTTAATTGCATTGCCGCAATCACTTTATTTTTGTCAGTAGCTAGCGTAATTTTGATTTTGGAATTTTTGTGTCGTTTCGTTAGCCCGTGTTCGTGCTTGTTGTCGAAAATTTATAAGAATTTTTTTTTTTTTTAAATATTTTGTAGGGGAAAAAAGTAATGAATCGACAATGAATACATTAAAATAATTCCAATAAATATCAATATTATTTTAAAATGTTCTTATTTTTACAATATTTACATTAAAAAGTTATGTAAAATTAAAGAAAAAGATTTTTTAACAAAAAAAAAAGCCATTCAAATTCACTTCAAAGAAAAGAAATCCATTTTTTATATTAAAGTTCATGACTTGCGCTTTAATAGAAGAAAAAAGAGTTTGAAATAAAAAAAATATTTTGTTTAAAAAATTTGAAGCTAGATAATTAATTTTAATGTGAAATAAATATAAAAAACAAGAAAATTAAAAATAAATTTAGTTTAAATTTTAATAAAAAATAAATCTAAATTTCAATTTCAATGCAAAAATATAGTAATTTTAGTGAGTTAAATAAATTTTCATTTCGTGTAGGCATATACTAGCTAAGTTTATTATTACTGGCTTGGTTGGTTTTTTGACAAAGTTGCAATAGATTGTAATTTTTTTTTTTTTTTTTTTTTGTGAATTTAAAAAAAAAAGATTTATAAAAAAAAATCATTTTTCTAAAGTAAAAAAAAAAAAAAAAAAAATAAGATAAGCAGGAATAACTGTGTAATAACTTTTTGCCAAAGTGGAAGACGTCAAAATCCAAATGATGAAAATGGATACTGACAAAATTATGGATGATACTAATTCAAATTCACAGGTATAAAAAAATAAAATATTTTAAATTAAAATTAAATTGTATTTTTATAAAATGCTTAATATAAATTGCTTTCAAAAAAATATTTTATCTTATTTGTAGATTTTTAACTATTCAAAGGTATAACAATCAAATTCAAATTCAAAAAAAATTCATATTGTGTACCTAATTTTTTTTTTTGTAAAAAGAAGAAACAAAAAATTTGAAACAGGTTTTTGGAAATTTACTAGTTTTCTTTCTGTTTGGATTTAAAATCTTCCTCAAATACATGCTAAAAATATCCAAAATACATAAATAAGTGATTTTGTGCAATATATACTTATAGCTGCATATAATTAATGTTGCAAACATATTTAAAAATTACTTTCAAAAAAAAAGTTATTAAGGAAATTATTTTTTTTTATTGTTTCTATTGCTTTTTTGGCTTTTTTTTTCATTTTGTTACGTGATTAATTTTGTTAAATTTATAGCTAAAGTTAGAAAATTAAGTTTCTGATTTGCGAAAAATACAAAAAAAAAAACAAAAATAGAAAACCTTCACAGTTTTTAATTTAATTTGATTGAAAAATGCAGATTCATTTTGCAATTAGTTAAATAGTAACGTAAATATATATATAAATATATGAGTTTTTTTTCATTGTATGCCTTTTAAACTTTATACAATGTCAATTTTTATGCTTTAATTTTATATAAGGTAGCACAAATTGAATTACATATTTATATTTTTAAGACTTATGATTTATGTTTAAATTTTAAAATGTTCATTATTCGTTTAATTCATTTGTATTTTGAAAAATACGCAATAAATATTTCATAATAATGTAATCGTAATGTAAGCCCTTTTGTAAATATCAGTTTTGTAAATATCTGTAAAATAATCTATAAAAAATTAATATGATCCATTTCGATACATAAAAAATTATGATTTGTACTTATATTTATTGTTATAACAACAAAAAAAATTTAGTACATTACTCTTATTTCACACCCACAGCTTAATAAATATTGTTTTATCAAAATATAGTGAGTGATACATAGTTAATAGCTGTTTTATCCTAGTTGATTAAATTAATTTTAAAAATTTCAAATTGAATGCCTAAAAAAATGTTCTGATTACTGCTACATACTTATTTAAATACCTAAATACTTTTGGTATCAAATGATAAATAACAAAAGTAATATTTTTTTTTGAAAATATTATAAAAGAAAAAACAAATTTACGTACGTTTAGAATAAAGTTATAATTAATACATATGTAAATTAAAAAAAAACCAGTTTCCATGGTTAGTAGTTATGTTTAAATTAAAAATATTTTCCGCTATTCTATTATTTATTACTTATTTTTATGTACTTACAATCATACACATTGATAAAATTCTTCCTTGAAAAGCTCAATGTACTCGATATTAATAAAAATTAAAAAAAAAAAAAATCATACATATATAATGGGTATACAAGTGTATATATATACATTTAGAACAGTTATTATATTATTTATCAATTTTATAATTCTTAAACCACACGTATATATACGGAAATAACGAAATGACAACAAAATAAAGAGAAAAAGATATTAATTCATTTTGTAGGCAGGCATTTAAAAAAAAAAAAAACCATTTCAAATTTAATGCATATTTTTTTGAAACCCAAAATAAAATTAAAAAAAAAATACAAAAATAACAGTATTTTTATTCATATTTTTGGAGTTGGAAGGGGCTACTACAAGTTAATAAGGAAGTAAAAAAAAAAATATATAATTTCAAAACTCATAGCAAAAAAAAAAAACATTTCAAAATTTAAAACTTTAAAATCATTAAACCAGGAAAATTAACAGTTAGATTCGCATGAGAAGAAATAATGAAAATCAAAATAACATAATAATAATAAAAAGAAAACCGCATCTTGTTGAATTACAACATTTAGTTAAAATATAAATAAAAAAAATCCAAACGTTCAAGAAAGCAACCAACCAACACAATAGATAGATAAATAGATAGATGGGTAGGTTGTTGTTACCTATGTAATATTTTCAAAAAAAATAAAAAAATTATTTTGTAGGAATTAGAAAAAATCTCACTGGGCTTGGTTATGGCAATGAAGACAAATTAATATTATACAATTACGTTAAGACTAAAAATATTGTAATTCCTACCTACAACAATCTTCTAAAAATTTAGTTTCTCTTCCCCCAAAAAAAAAAATGATTATAGATTCAATTCATTAGCGAAACTATTATTTATTCGCTTATTTTATTTGATATATATATATATATATATGTACTTATTCTTCAGGTGTAATTTTTTTTTCTCATATGTGGGTATATATTTTACCTAATTATTTTATATCTACTTATATATTTTTTTAATTTGCTAATATATAAGTACGTACAAACATCGTACATAACCGATCATTTGATGAGTAGACAATAATAACTAGTTAAATAACATATGTAATGTATGCTTTTTTCCTTTGTACATCTAATAATAGTACAAACATACTAATATTAGTTATGACAATAATAAATTTATCTTTATACATTAAATATCAGGTTTTTCTTTTTCTTTATTTTTAATTTTTTGTTTTACTTTAATGACTGCAAACCAAAATATTAACTGTAGTTGGCTTGGCTAATGTATGTGAACGATCTATGAACAGTGAACACTAAGTACCTATACATATTTAATTTACCTACTCTACTAGACTCTGGTATTTTTATATAAATTTTTCTACTTATTTTCAATTTAATTCGAAAAGTCACATTAAATGCCCTGTGACCTCATTTAAATATCGTCAGTTCATTTGTGTCTACGTTAGTTTTTCTATGATTATTATGATGAATATACAAAGTATTTCTCAAGCAAATAAATTATTTTTTGTAGTTTTCTTTTAGATGCTATTTTCTTTGTTTTATGGGATTTCTTGAGGTTAAGTAAGGAAAAAAAAATTTAATTAAACATTACGAAATAAATCATGCATACTGCATACTTTTTATATAAGTTTTAAAGTACTTACATGTATTTGTAAATAAGTACAACTTATTTACGCATTGTTCAAGATAAATAGAAAACATAAATAAGGCTAGGCTAGTAAAAGAAAAACTAAACATAAAATTTTTTTTTTTAGTTTTTAAGTACCTAGGTAGGTATACAAGATATTTCCGTACTTTTTTTTAAAATAAATTTTTTTTGGTGAAATACTACAAAAGGAGAAATTCAAGATCAAGAGAAACTCAATTTGAATAGAGTAGGAGAATGGGAGAAGATAAAAAATACAAAATAAAAGTATATTTTTAGGTTAAATCACAGTACAACTTACAAGTAATTACAAATTACCTTTAGGAGGACAATAAAAAAAATGAAAATAAAACAAACTATTCAAAAAAAAAAAAAAATGAATGATTAACTGGTTTATGATTAGAAAATTTAAAAATTTTTTTTGTTTTATGAATTGAAACAAAAATCATGTTAGATTTTTCGATTTAACATAAAGTAACTAGGTATATAAGATAAATTGATTGGTTTTTTATTTAACATATTTAAAAAATGTACGAACATTACTTTTGTATTTGACCTAAGTATTTAATGCAAAAAAAATGGCATTCTTTCAGATTTTGTATTAGAAAGTGAATAGAACATTTATAAGTAGTAACTTAAATCAATATGTTATAAATATTTGATAAAATTTCACAAAAGAACTGGCATGTGGGAAAAATCTAGTAAAAAACAATGAGTGCTTACAAAAAAACCTTATATGAATATGATTAATGCAAATTTTTTATTACATACTTTAACCTTTTCTACTTAAAAATTCCAATTAAAATGTTTACATATAAGTAAGTACTTATATTTAAAAAAAAACACTTGTTGAGTTCTCACTGGATTAAGTTCAATATATAATATGAATTACAATGTTTTATAAATGTAGTGAATTAATAAAAATACTAATAATAAAAATAATCACAGACTAATTTAAAGTTATTATAGAAATTACTGTGATTAATGTTATTGATCATGACTTTAATTTTGCGCAAACATTGTTTCAAAACTTGCGCAAACATTGTTTCAAAACACATTTTGAAATTAAAGGTTAATTTTAGTTTTTGATCAATGATGTTTCATTATTAAAAATAGAAATAAAACTATATTTACTCAAACAAGTATAAAAACTAAGTACTTGTACTTATTTTAATAAAAAAAAAAAAAAATGTTACCCAACTACATTTAACTTTTAAATCCTTCATTTAAGCAATAAAAATCTAACAATTTTCATATTTCAAAAAAGTATTTTAAATTCAATTACTTACATATAGTTAATGAATATTAATTAAATTAATAAAAAAACATGTGTATTTTTTTAATATATATAATAAAATGATAATGATAATATATACTTAATAATCATACGTTTTTAAAAAAAAATATTATATTTCAATTTAATAACATTAAATAAAACTTGTAAATAGCTGTAAATGTAAAATACGTGATTGCATACATGTTTCCCTATCAATTTCTCAAGGTAGTTATAATTTATTAAAACATATTTAATTATCATATGTGTTGTGTTATTAACTCCACTCCAAAGAAATGGAAATTATGTTTATATAATTACACAACAAATAATACTTAATCTCCATTACATATTTCAAAACATACCAAATGAAAGTCAATATTTTTTTTTTTAACACTTGCATTTTTTATTTATCAGAAAAATAATGTTGAATTAATGTTGTTTATATATAAAATACTTAGAAATTATAAATAAATTTCAATAATCAAATTATACATATATAACTCTTCCTTTTACAAAGTAAACGTATACTCTAGTAAACATTTAGATAGGTGCTTAAATATCTGTTAACTCCAAAGTAACTATTTAATTCTCATAACATTAAATGGGTCCTCCCGATTTAACTACAATCAATTTAGTTAGCAGTGGCACTAATCTAGTTTAGAATAAAGTTTATATGATTTCTTTAGATTCCTTTATTAGCACTAATTGAGTGTAAAAGATAAAAAACTTATAAATAACCCTGCTAATCCTATTGATCTTGATATGATCTTGAAGTACAGTTGAAAAAAATTGAAAAGAATTATTAAAAAAATTTAACTTTTAAAATATAAGTTATATATACAGTGAAAGCTCTCATAAACGGACACTCACGGTTCTAAAATTTTCGTCCGCTTATGGGAATTGTCCGGTTAATAGAAAAAAAATTTTATAACTTTTCTTAAATTTTTTATTAATTTTTTTAATAATGGTTTTTAAAAGACAAAATTATAATGGTAAAACAGCACAAAAACTAAATAACAAAGGAAAATAAAAATTACTACAAAAACCTAAACAAAAATTCAATAAATTCAATACAGATTAACATTATTTGTTGAAATTACATACTACTATATTATATATTCTGTATGTACCTTCCATTCCAGAGTTTAAGAATTAGTAAGTAGACTTTTGAAAATAATTTGAAATCTTTGACTGCAGTATTTTATCCTGGTCAAATTTTGATACATTATTTTCGAAATGTATTTCTAAGTTTTTTATATTAATATGTAAGATCCTCTATGTTTCAAATTTTTTTAAACTATCAACAGTTTTTAAGGCTTCATTGTAGGTTTTAATTTCCAATTCTTCAAGAACTGGTGAACTTTCCTCTTCTTAACTTTCCTCTTATACATCATATTACTCACATTAAATAAAAAATGCTTGCTCCGTTTAAGGGAGATTTTTTTGAAATTTAATGAATGATTTAAGTGTCCGCGTCCGCTTATTAGAGTGTCCGGTTTAAAGAATGTGTTTTGTATGAAAAATTTAAAAAAAGAATACGTTTTGAAAAAACTGTCCGTCTTAAAGAGATATCCGTATATAAGAACGTCCGGCTAAGAGAACTTTCACTGTACTTACAACCATTTTTTTTTTAATTTGTTGATAATCACTGTGATCAATGAACAAAATATAATTACTATATTAAAAAAACACCACAATTTATTTTATTTTTAACATACACTAAATAGAAGTGATGAACATATACAATAATATATAAACGCATAATTAAGTAATTGATTTAAAAAGTTTTCTAGTTACTTATTCATTATTAGCAAATACTAAAAACATTACGTTGAGTAATACTTACTTACTTAAGTATACTTGAAAAGTAAAAAACAGCTTTTAAAAAAAAAAAATCATCAGAGCAATTATTGACATAAAATTTTATTTAATTTTTTAAGATTTTCTCATTTTTTTTATTTTGTTTTTTGTTTTTTATGTTTCAATTTTCAATAGCAGAAAAAATTATTTATACTTTATATTTTTCATTTTCATTGAATTTTTCCATTTTCCATTTTTATTTTTAATGAATAACATGCTGTCGTACAAGGTGGAAAGTTTTTATTGATCTTTTTAGTATAAAGTATAGAAAATATTAAAAGTATTACTTAATTTAATATAAGTAACAAATTAAGTAATATTTATTGTTTTTTTTTTTTGGAATTTTTACAAATTTTCCAATGAAATTAAAAATTTTCTCAAAGGGTAATTTTTGGAAACTTTACTGTAAAAATATTTTCTCCAAATATTCAGAGTTATCGGTGTTAGATCTGTTATAACTAGATAAATGTTGTAGGCATCGGGTTGCTCCTGACTTTGTCATTGGACTTGGTTATCCTTTTAAATGTGTTTCTTATAGTGAAAAAAAAATATAAAGTCTTTCATCTGTTTTATTTTTTTAAAGAAATGAGTCCCTAGTTAAGATTAGATATTAATTTTCATATTTAAATTTCATATTAATTTTCATAATTATTCATTCTATTATTTAATATTTCTTTACTACTTATTATTTAAATACGTATTAAATGCATATATAATTATTTTTAATTAAATCGTTACTTTAAACTTATATCAGTTACAGTGAAATCCTATATATTTCAGTTTTCTTTTAATATAATTCTTAGTTTTTAAGCAGTTTTCCTTAATAATTAAATCATAACTAAGTCAATTGTTAATTAATAATTATGAATAAATGTTTTATTTAATCTTCTGAGTGTTTAAAAATAAATTTTTTGAAATCAATGAGTTTCATTAGAAAACTACAATCCAAGATAATCTTTTTCTTATAATAATACTCCATTTTTTTAAATTAATTTCAATAGATACCTTCAAAACCTTGAAAATTAATCTTAACTTAGTATTTTTCATAACTTATAAAATTAATTTCTTACATTTTCCAGTTATACACTTTGTTTTCAAAAAGTTCTAAATATCTAATTTCTACTGTTATTTCATTTAATAATTTCTTCCTACAATTTATTTAAATTAATTTAAGCTTAAAAAAAACTATTTATTTAAATTATTTACAGAAAACTTAAAATAAATTATAAATAAATATGTACACAAATCTTATTCATTGATTTATAATTAATTCTTTATATTAATTATAAATTTTTATTAATAATTATTGTTGAAATTTTCATTAAAAATTATTTATTAAATGCAAAAATTTAATTATTATTTTAATATAAAAACTAAAACACATGGTTCTAAGAAATTTAAAGGTGTGTTCAAATTTTAATACAAAAACCAAAATAGAAATGTAAAATATAAGATTTGTTACTAGTTAAATTAATCCTAACTTTTAATATTTTTTTATAATTGATGCTTGCTAAATATAAGAATTTATAAAGAAAGATTTTTTTTTTTAATAATTCATTTCTCAGGTGGTTGTAAAATGTTCCAAATTATTATATATTTAATTTATTAAATAAAAAATCTCAATTCCTTAAAAAAATGTAAGAAATCATACAAATAAAACAACATAATAAAAGAAACATTAGTACATATACCTAAATTTTTGTTCAAATATGTTAAAAAAATACAAAAAACCATTGGATATTGATATTTTGTTTAAATTTTAAAGAATGTGTCATCAGAATATCATCTTGATGTGACGTATATGTCAAATACACATACCAATATAATTTGTTTATGACGTAGTGTAATGTTAAATTTATAATATTTATACTTCATATTATATTTAGTTATTTTATTTATTAAAATAAAATTTATTTATTAGATTCTTGAAATTCTTAGTAGTTAAATTCAATTATTTAATCGAACATTTTGAAAGCTGTAACATATTAAAATAAAATCACTGTAAATGTTGAAGTATTTTAAATACATTATCTATTAAGTACTAACTTTTTAATTTCAATACTTAATAGCCTATCTACAATGAACGCTCTCATTCCGCTCTCTGCACGTAGCTCTCTGTCAAACTAAGTTAAATGTATTGAATTAAATGAAAGTGTCCGCAATAAACGCAGCAATGTCGCAGCCTTTACGCAGTCATTAATAAAGTTGTTTAACTTTTAACTTTTTCGCTTACTTTACGTATTTAAATGTCAAATAATTGAACTTTGATGAATTTTTATTATGTATTTAAAAATAAAAAAAATATATCAGAATAAAAAATGAGTACTTAAATTATTAATTCTTTTCTATGTTGGGTTAAATAATATCAAACCATTATTCAAAAAAGCTATACAATAAACTTTAAACTATTGAAATTTTTTTAACTCATGAAAATTTGTAAACAAAACAATGCCACTCACTTGGACACTCCTTTGTTGGCTACGTGAATGAGAGCAACATCAGAGCGTCATTGTAGATAGGCCATAAAGGTTAATATTTTATTTCATAATTAGTTCATTATTTGCAACAACGGGAATATTAACAACTGGAGTATTGTAAAGAAAAATTAAAAATATATATACTTAGTAATTAAGAAAAATATCTAGTTAATCATAGGATATCAAAATTCAAAAGTAAAATTCTATGGTTAATTTTTAATAAAACATTATAGTTAATTTTAACTCCATTTTTAAAAAAAGGATTTCTAAGTCTTTTCAAATAGTAAAACTTCACACTATCATCTGAATGCTCATAAGTCATTATTATATTTGTATTTTGAATCATTTATTATAATATCCACAATTCCTTAGTTGAAATTTTAATAATTTTTATTTTAACCTTTGTAATGAGGTCTTACTCAACATTTACTATATGAAATTCGGATTAAATTTACTAAAGTTTATTTATAAAAAAAAAAACTCCATAAAATCAAAGTGACCCTTATCATTTTTAATAATAATTTTCTTATTATTATGAATTTACATTTTTAACTAAATAAGTTTATATGCACTTGAAAAAAACAATTTATTATTCATTTTTTTTAATATTTATATTTAAATTAAATAATAATATTGTTATCTTTTACGTTCAAAAATAAAAAAAATTGTTTTTGTATCTTATCAAATTTATCATTTATCATAATAAGATCTAGTCATAATAATCATTGTTGATTTTACAAAATAGTATTACATATTTAAGTATATAGATCATTCCCTATAAATTTTTTTCTCCCTAATCTGGTTTTTAGCTTTCTATTTTTTTTTTAATTAAATATTTGCAAATTTATTACCTGTTTACCTGTTATTACCATGTCCTATGTAGTTATATTTACTAATATTTCTACTTATTATATACATATAATAAATATGGATTTCATTTTTAACTACAAAAAAATAAATTGAGAATAAATCAATTATCATTGTTAAAAATTTTGAAAATAAAATATATAAAAAAAAAACTGACATTAATTATTAGTTTTTTGTTAATTATTTAATCAACTTTTTCACAGCTTTTTTCTGTGTATCTGTATCTTATACAAAATAAATACACTTATATAGTTAAATAGTTATTACAATATTAAAGAAATTTCTGTGTCACGAATTTTGTAATAAATTATACTTACTTTTTATATATTTAAAGCACAGTTATGACAATTTTCTGTGAAAACTTTCAAAACAGTTTTTATTACGAAAAAAAAACTTATGGGGAATAGGACGTTTACTATACAGTATTCTGAGGATTTTCAATTCAATATTAGTGTTGAAAGAGTTTTAGGGTTCAGGAAGAGTAAATTAAAATTAATTTTTAATATTAAAGATTTTATATAATTAGGTATAGAAAGTATCAGAATAATGATTTGAAACAGTCGGGCTTTGTCACCTAACAACTTGATTTCAAGAAGATAATTAGTTTTAATTTCATAAGTTTTTCTTTTTAACTAACTAACTGTTCAACTGTTAGCTAATAAGCCTGTCTATACCATAGGTACATGTTAGAACAGGGAGTCATATTATATTCGTTTTATTAGAATTAGTCAATTATTGCAATTCTATTTTTTGTTCTATATTGCCATATTTTGTATTTCAGTTATATGGTATTCTATATCTGTGACTTATATTATTCAATTAAATTATTTGTTTATATTTTGCATTTGTTTATATTGTTATATTAATGTGTTTTTAATTAAAGATATATAATTATTGATTAAGCCATTAATTTGAACCCAAGGCGAATGGTAGCTGAGTCGAGTCGAAAACCAGAAAAGTTCGAACCCTAGTGAAAGTTTTTTCACTTTCACTAGAATTTGAACCCGGGTATTTCGCATGAAAGGTCGTTACTCAACTACTGTGCTACCCTTATCTTAAATTTGAAAAAAATGCAGTTTTTGAAGATCAAGATCGGGTGGTTAAATTGTTTCTAGTAAAAGGTAGTACTTATAAATATTGTAAAAGATTATCTTCATAGTGCCGTTTTCTTTTTAAAATTAAAACGAAAAGAAATGTAATAAATTACATGTTATAAACTTTAAAGCAAGAAGTTAAGTTCTATTGATTTTGATCTTAGTTTATATTTGAAAAGATCTAAGTATACTCAACATCAACAAAATGTGTTATTTTTCAACAAATTAAGAATAACTCTAGTACTTTATGTACTTTAGTTAATTGAAATAAAAATTTAAGGTATTTTTTCCTATTATATGTAGGGATTGCTTAACTTCTTACTTTCTTCTTTACTAAAACTTATCAATAAGATAATTTTCTTATTTAAATGGAATTTTCTATTTTATATGTACATAATTTCACTTGAAATTCTTATTACGTAGAAGTAAATAAATCTATTTACTATATAATCTTGTTATATAAATATAATATGAACCTATATAATATACTTAAGTTACATACAATATAAATTTAGTATAAACCTTTTTTTTTAAATATATGTCTTGTATTACTTATTATATTGTATATTGACCTAGAAGATTAATATGCATGAAATAAACACTAATTTGCACTTCCACATTTTCCTTTTTTTTTTTACAACTAACTAAGAACGAGTATTTGTTTGTTTGTTTGTTTGTTCTTCTGTTATTGATAAAAAAAAAATTTATCAAAATTACACTTTCACTTAATAATAAATATAAAATAATAAATTAAAATTTTTTTTTTTGATTTGTTTATATTTTTCATATTTTTTTAATTAAGGTCTTCTCTTTATTAATATATATATATATTTCTTTTTTTATTAATTAAATGTTAACCTAAATTTTTTTTTTTAAAATTTATTACAAAATGTAAATATATATGTATATATATATATATATATAAAATACTGAATAATATATTAATTTAATTTTTGAACTGTTAAGTATTTTACTATTTTTTCGATTTATTACCAAACAAAGAAGTTAAAAAAAAAAAAAAATGAAAAATGATTATGAGTCATTTACGCGTCAAAATATTTCATGCAAGTTAAAAAAAAAAAAGGTTTTCAAAATATAATTCAATAAAATAAATAAATCGTTATGTGAATTGCCTATAATGTAAAATTTGTGTTTGAGTATTCAAATTACAATTGAAAGAGATTATCAGTTATGAGCGAAGGCTGATAACCATCTAGCGTCTAGTTGTTCTGATCTGTTGGACACCATGCTCTAACAAGTCATTTGTATTTCTACATCCGCTTGAACCATCATTCAGTCAAAAAGCATAATATAAATTAAAATAAAAAAATTCTTTAAATTGTTTAAAATTAAGTCCTAAGTTATATATGAGTTACGTACTATAAACTTATATAGTAATGATTTTGAGGATTTAATGAACTGTTGTAGCTCAGAAGTTAAAATCAATATTTTTATATTTACAGATACATGTCTTAAGCGTTGTGACATTACATATTATTACATTTTGGGCTCTAAAATATTCTGGGCATTGGTTGTCCTAATATAAATAAATATTAATAATATATATATTTTTATATGAATTTGTAATTATTTTATAATTAGTTTGAAGGAAGTTACTTCCCACATTTTATTTACAAAAGTTTCAAGATAATAATTTTTTAAAATTTATAGATATCGACAAATTCTAAAGTACTTATCAAACCTTTTGTCGGTAAAAAAATATAAGTAATCGATTACTCAAAAGGAATATTGATAAAATAGTTATATTAATTGGTTCAAATAAGGGGATAGGTAATTTATTATTATAAAAATTTATCATTTACAAGATAAACACAATTTTGTTTCGTATACCTATGTTTTGTAGGTATTGTCATTTTATTAAGGTGTGCAAACTAAGGGTTTTACAATGAAGTTTCGGAAGTGCACAATTTAATAAGAGGTACAAAAAAAAACCGAATATATTAAAATGCAAAATATATTTTTTGTTAACGAAATAAAACAAGCTTTAACTTTAGTACAAAATTTAAGAAATACGTACCCACAGCTATTCACGAAAATAATTTGAAAATGGGCTTAAGCCTAAAGTCCAATGAATACAACAAAACATTGTTTTGAATAAAATACATTTTAATACATATAATTTGATTACAACTATCTGACCAATAGCTCAGTGGTAAAGTGGCGGCTTTTCAATCGAAAAGTCTCGGATTCAAACCCAGGTCGCATCATATCTAATAAAAAAATATAGTGTTTCTTAAAAAAATTTAATGCCAAATGTCAAATCGGCATAGGATTAATATTATCAGGCAATATTTAGTATTGTCTGGTAGTACAAATAAATAAATAAAATAAATTGATTGTATGTACGACACACTAAAGTCTGCCTTTTTTAAATTAAATACTTATTTACCGTTAAAATTTTTGACATTTCAATTTTCAATCATAATAATTTCATAACAACTGTCATTCAATTGATTACAATCATTTGTTGGTATAATAATGAAATAAAAGATGATTTATTGAATATTTAATCTTTATTGAGCGTTTAAGTAAAATGTAATAATATAAAATAAATAAAAAACCAAGTACTTACATATAGTTTCCTTTTAATTCCACTATTTTTTTTTTTTATTTTTGTAAATACAAGTATCTTGTTTACGACATGAAGACAATTCTTTAGTGCTAGTACTCGATTAGGTAATCCTTCTATAACGCGATTTTTAAATGACAATCGAAATAAATACATATTGTCAATTGGAGATAGCTCCTATCAAGAAATTTATAAAGATTTACGATACAAGAGCATACAAATTTAGATACAAGATTTTTTAAAACAAGTAATTATCGAAAGAGTACGAGTATATTCGAATCTGATAGTGGATAGCTCCGATTTTGAATTAGCACGCCCACGAACAAAATGTTCGAGACAGACTCAAATCATGCATTTAGCTATGAAGAGAAGAAGGAGAGGAGTATAAAATTATGTTGTTATGATTCAGTAAATAAATACAAATTTATATTAAGTTTATTGCATATAAGGAACTAATTTTGCGATCTAGAACCAAACTTTGATTTTGTATGAAGTTAATGTCTCCTACAACGATTTTTTACAACGCGTCATTTTTTAGGAACCTATCAATTATTTACTGAAAAATTTCTTAATATACACACCTATTCTAAATTCCCTCGTAAAACTTCTACGAAAAATTGTCTACGCTACGAACAAAAAGTTTTAGTGATTTTCAATTCCCTCGTAGACAATTAAATCTGCAATGGCAACTTTGACGTTTGAATTCATTTTCCTAAGTATAATGATTATTTTATTCAAATTTATAGTAGGTACCTAATAATTTTTGAATATTTTTTTGAGAAAAAAGTATTTTAAGATTAATTATAAATAAAAATTAATAAGATATTTCACATCATTTCTTTAATAACTTGATTATGTCTAGTTCTTTCGTTATGTCACGCTTAAAAATTTTAATATATGAAGTACGAATATGATACGAATGAATATTTCTTTCGTAGATTTTTTCACTTTTCGTAACGTTAAGTCGGAATTGAAAATAGCTTTATCGTAGATTATCTCCGACGTAGCTGTACGAGGGAATTCAGAATAGGCGTGAATGTCTCCTACAACGCGATTTCTTACAACGCAGCATTTTTTAGGAACCTTTCTACCGCGTTGTGGGAGGGTAGCTCTAAAATCAATAATTTATTAATATATTTTAATATTCTATATAACTCAAATATTTGAATTAAAATCTTAATCTATTAAAAATCATAATTGAAATTCCTAAAAACATATTTATCTACAATTAATATACATATTATGGATCAGTAGATCTCATTACTTCACTTTGGAAGTTTTTGAGTTATTATAAATCAATAATACTTAACTCATTTGATCAATATGATGATTCATCAATGATATGTTTTTTAACAACTAACTGATCTGATCATTTTCAATTTATCAATTTCACGTTCAATAAATTTCATTTTAGTCTATACTCAGTACATTCAAAAATTATGTCTCTAGATTAAAATGAATAAAATTACTCGCTTTGATTTAAATTTACCTAAATAATAGTATATAAATACATAACTATATATTTTATGTCTACTTTTATTTTTATTTTGATCAATAAAACAAAAAAAATTAATAAATAAATAAACAAAAACAAAAAATGCGCCATAATTATTAAAAAATATTTTTTAATATTTCTTTCTGTCTCTTTTTTTTATTATGTATTTTTTTTCCTTACATGTTTTCGATCTTGTTTTTTAATATTAAAAAAAAAAAAATTCCAAATTAATATTTTTATATTGTATATTTAGTTACTAGTTAGTCTTTAATCGTCATAGTTTGTACGTTATTTTATGTTTTCATTTTTCCAAATCATAATTATGTCGCGGTAATCGGGTTATATAGGAAATAAACGATACGTTTAGTCAGATTTTTAGATACGTTTTTTGTGATATGTACAATGTATGTATTTGATAAGTATATTATGTATAGGTATTGTATATAAAAATAAAAAAGTTAGTTATAAATAAGTTTATTTATAGATACAAAAAAAAAATTGAGTATTAAAAAGTGAAAGCTCTATTAAAAATAAAAAAAAAATAAATGAATTACTAATCAAAATAAAATATTAGTAATCAAAATAAAGAATCAATGCTCGGTTTTTTTTATTTTAAATGGTTTTATAAATTGAAGTGTATTTACCTGTGTTTTTTATTATTATTGTTTCGTGTCTTTTTTATTATTTAAAAAAAAAAATTGAAGTTTAATTTATAGATTTCAAGTAATTACTTAATACTTAAGTTTAATTAAATAAAATAAAATGTAAAAGACACACTTTTAATTTTGACTTTTTTTTGTTTTTTTTTTATTTTATTCTTCAAGGAAAATAGTTCAATATTCCTTGGTCTTAAATTAAGTTAATAATGACATACAAGTATAAAACTTATAAAATATATTCTATGTGTATATTATTAACTATATTAATTAATTAAAATATATGAGTATTGATAAGTATGTATAAATAAGTACATATATTATAAATGTATACACTTTCGAGTTTTTATTGTAAATTGTTTTCAGTGAAATTTATATTTTATTTTATTTAATTTAATTATACATCAGAATCAGATTCTTCATTATTTATCTGATTGTTTTAAAGGTTATCGCATGTGCGTTTTTCTAGTTATTTACATTATTTAATACTTATACGATAATAATAGAGAAATACAGGGTGGCGCAAAACGACCTATATGGTTTGAATGTTTAATTTTTAATAGCTTTATTTAATGGTTAATTATTAGTATTTTTTTTTTGTTATACAGTAGGTATATTAATGGGGAATATTTTTAGCTTAAGTAGAAAAATTTTATCCCGCAAGTGGGGACCATTTTAGGCTTTGCACATTCGTGCTCTTTTCAGTACATTTTTCATAACTTTTCGTAATTTTTGATCGCTGTTCTGTTGTGTACTGTTCCATTTCCAATTTCCCAAGTTTTCTTCACAAAATTCTGAAATAAAACTAAAAAAATATAACTAAATTTAAAAAGTTATTAAACTTTCAAACCATATCGGTCGTTTTGCACCACTCTGTATGATAACTAAAAAAGATAAATAAAAAGACATAATAGGTATACATAATATTCATATACATAAATAAGTATGTAACATGAATGAAGTATTACAAAATTTATTTTAAGTTAATTATATCTAAATAATTCCTTCTAAGCATTTATAAATCAGGACGTGTGACACTAAATTTAATAATAGGGTTCTTACCAGTTAGTTAATAGGAATGGTTAGTACTAACTCCTCTAATTGTTTTTTTTAATAAAAACTGCAATAATATATTAATCGAACAAATTCCGAAAATTCTGAAAATTTATTAATTTTTCTACCATTGTTATCAAGATGAATTTTTGCCATGAGCCGTATTTGTCTATTTACCTGTTTACTGTGTACTCATCAATTTTCTTTTAGTTATTTGTAAAACTTAAGTGCACAGTTTTGAGTTCAAAAAAATGTCGTCTTAGTTCGTCATCTAGGTGTATTCAGAATTTAAGAATTATATTTTTAAGAGAGTAATAATGTATGTATTGTAATTTAGTGAAAATTATCTTCAGTATCGTAGATTTAATCGTTCGGAAATCTACCATCACTTTTTAGTTGGACATAACTATAGTTTAGATTTTTTAAATTTAATTATTTAAATCTTGAAAATAAAAAAGTCATTCTTTGGCAGATACTCAAAAAAGTTTGTAAAAAAATTAGATATAATCTGAAAACTGCCAAGAACGATGAACTTAATCTCTATACAGCTGTATAGTGTTACATATATTAAGTATATATGTATCTTAGTATTGTTGTTATATTATAAGTGATAACCGTATTTCATATGTACATATACAATTATATAAAACAGTTTTTACAATTTTCTTATCACCGTTACAGCAAAATCGTTTCATAGGAAGTTGTATTATATTATCGTTCTAAAATTGGAATAAAATATAAATATTGATAATTATTTATTTTAAATAATTTATTAATATCAACTATATAAATACTGAAAATATTACTTTATATTGTTTTTAAATAAGACTCAAAAATATAGAGTGTAATTACACCTTCAAGTTGATTGAAAATAATTCCACATATTAGTACCTTAAAGTTTTAAATATGATTCAACCATTATAATGAAAGTAACTAATCTTTATTTTCAATTACTGCACTAAACGTTCAGACTTTAATTAAGTACTTATCTGATATCTATATGTAAATTTCTTGAGTTGCATCAGTTGTTGAAAATTTTTGAAGTCTCGAAAATGCCTAATCCAATTCGGTGATGAAAATTTTTCAATAAAAATTTAAATGACTCCTATAAAAATATAAGAGATCATATGATAAGGAAGTTATTTACTATTACAACGATGACCTCGTATCGCAACTCGTAATCATAAGTGATGAATGACAGATGACATTTTAATTTAATAAAAATTTTTATAAACAATTTTTTAATTAATTACATATTTATTTAATTTTTAACAACCGATCATGAGAGAATTATCTGATTATAGAATTCAAATATACTTATACCCTTAATTGTTTATTTATTACTATATTTCTATTATCAATTATATATTTGAATTCAATGACATTATTGAACTAATTAATTATAATAATCAGAATAATTGAACAATAAAAAAAATTATTAATTTAAAAAGTTTGAATATGTTTTAATAAATAAGTAAGTATTTAACACTAAATATATTGTATATTATACTTAGTTATTGTAATTAGAAATTTTAATTAGAGATTCAAATCAAAAACAATTACTTACAACTACAAAAGTAGTTAATTACTTTAAGATTTTTTTTAAGTAATTCAAAAGTAATTGAAAATTTTCAGCAATTTCATAGAATATTTAACATTATAGTTATTAACTTATTCAGTAATTTTAAAAATTAATAAAATACTTCTCTAAGTAATCGATTGTTTTACTTCGTCCAATTTAAAATTTATGCTTATAGAAATAAGGGTTACTTTGCAATACAATAACTTTTGGGTAGTTCGGATTCACTGTTTCTAAGTAATCAAAATTCTTATATTTTAATTTTTTGAATTGATTAAAAGTAACTAAAAAATTTTACAGATTAATTTTCGATTCTTTTTGATTGCTATAAAGTAATCTAGGAATAATCTTCTTTACTTTTAAGTAATCAAATTACTTTCTAACAATCAAAAACAATTATTAAAAATAAGAGTAACTAAATACTTTAAATTACTTTAAATTTTTTTTTAAGTTTCAAGAATATTTAACATGACAGGAGTTACATAATATGATATTTTTGATTATTTATAAAAATAATCGTAATCAAAAAATTCGATTTCGATTATAAACTGTAGTAATCAAAGCCGATTATTGAGTAAGTAACTCTTAATTTTCGCTATATCACCACTGTAACTCTTAACTCCTGTCAGTTACAATACAACATGCATATATATATAATATGTAATTTCTAATTAGGTATACTTACTTAGCTACAAAGTAATTGAAATATAAATTAGACTTCATTTAATTTTAATTCAACTTTTATATATATTTACTTATTTCTATATCTAGATTTTCACAATAATTTGAAGATCATAAAAGAAATACCATCATTAAATATACCATCATCTAACTAAATAGAATAGTAACAGATAGTCGATCACGCAATTTATTATTTTAAAATTGAAATTCAACCTTGACCAATTTTAGATTGCAGTATTGCTCCATTCATTACAAGGCGAAGATATAAAAGAAATAACAAAATTGAATGTGATTAAATGGTAGTCAGTGGTTTTAATATACCTTTTAAACGAATAATATAATCATACTTATTATTTTTTTTTTTTATTTAAACGTATACGTTTTTTTTAATTTAGAAAAAGTATTGTAATCGTTAAGTAAAATTTTTGATTAATTTTGTATTTACTTTGATTTTTTAATATAGGATTATTTTTGTAGGCAAAGCAAATCATTCGAAATCTCTTTTTATGTTATTACTCCGGGTTTCTAAGTGCTTAAACTTTTAAATAATTTCCGCTTAAATTCTTAAAGAAGGTAAAATACAAAATGTATATAAAATAATTTTTATAATACGTATGATTTATAATACGTAATAAGAATGAAATTCGAGTCAATTGAACGGCATTTTTTTCAAATTTTCAAATTCATTTACAGTAAAAGCTAAATTTGAAATTATTATTCAAAAAAATTTATTAAATCATCAATAGATTTGATTTGAATGGGTATTGTAATAAAATAAAATCTATAAAATGTTATTGCATACTTAAAGGGGTAAAAGTTTAAATTCAAATTTTTTCATAAAATATTCGTTTAATCCATTTTAAAATTGAATTTTATTTTTTACACGTTTAATATTAGTTATAAAATCCATGTATTAAATTAAAATCATTTCTAAAAACAGATTTGTCTGAATTTTTTCGGTAGTGATTATTAACAAAAAAATATTATTACATAAATGTAAGCTTTTAAAAAACATATGCATAAAATATGTCTTTAATGTTTAGTCACGTTTATTGATCAAATCATTTAAAGAGAAATTTTAATTGTTAAAAAAATATAAAATGGATAAGTAAATAATATTAGAAACATTTTATTTATTTTTTATCTTAAGTTTCACATATTTGTTTGATGTCTGTATATGCAAAGTATTTCATTGATTTGGTTATGATGATTATGAGCTGTGAGGGACTCGAGTTAAGTGGAGTAAAGCGAGCTTTGAATTTTTTTTCTTAAATTACATATTAGACTTATTTTGGTTTTTTTAAAGTTTTTTGCATATTTTTGTTTAATATTTTTGAATTTTTAATGGCTGAATAATAAATCTTTTGTTTTATATTTTTCGGAAATTTAAAATTCAATAACTTAAATTTTTTGTTTTTGAATTTGAATTTTTCGTTTTAATATTTACTTAAATCTTTCTTTTATGGGAAGAATTAGATATGTGATGTGTGATAATAAATATTGACTTCCAAATATTAATGATTTCCATGTTAATAAACTTTAACTGGTTTAATCTGAAATTGTATATGATTTTAAATGTGTGGCACATGATCGTACATACTTTATATTTTTGTAGTTATCCAAAATTTAGTATCGGTAGTAATCTTATACTTATATAAATTTTAAAGAAAAATCAGTAGTTTTCTCTGAGTAAGTAATTGAAAAATTTCTTTTGGTCCGAATTCAAAAATTCATACTAAATATTAAAACATTAACTATTTTCAAATACCAAAGGTTTTTTCAAAGGTTTTTATTAAAACATACCGATAGTGTTAAACATTGTGACGTCTTATGACTCCAGCATTTGAGTTCTAATTATTAATTTAAATCCATAAAATGCATGTTTCAATAACTTTTAATAATTTGAAATCAAAATTAAATTACAATTTATGATATAAAAAATTGTGATCAGACCGAGTTTTACTTTTATATATATTTCATTTTTTAGATCTCATTCTTATTACAAACATCAATTGTTTATCTTTCATTATTAAATTTTCTAAAATAATTTATGGCCATTTATTATTAGATAAATTCATAATTTTCAATGCAATCAATCACATAAATTAATTATAAATTTTAAAATAAATTTTTTTTGAATTTTATACATCAATCATTCTATTGTTGCACTTTTTGGTTTGGTAAACCCCCCTTTCTATTTACTTCGGTTTTGTAAGATGCAAAAAAATAGCAGTGTGTTTAGTTATTAGGAATTATCTTAATTCATTCGAAATATGTAATAAATTTAAATTTTTATGAGTTTGTTTCTTGGGGAAAATAAAATCATATTTAGGTTTATTTCAACATTTATTATTCAAACTTTTATTGCAAGTATTTTGAATGGCAACTTTAATTAATTAAAAAACAAATTGACTTATACATGTTGTTCTAACCACAAATAAAAAATTTCAAAGTAATATGGTCCATTTATTGTAATTTATAATGAACTGATAATAAATTATTTTTATTTTATTTAAATAATTTTCAATTACATATTTACATATTATCAGTACATCATGTAGCTTACTTGCAATTTCCTTATTTGAATTAATAAATATTTATATGTAAATATAATCTCGAGTTTCTTGATTATTTTCAGAACATAACTTTTTCTTGGATATTTTACTAATCTAATTCTTTTGAACTTAATTCTAATCCATCTGAACAAATTTAAATATTTAGTTTATATTTGTTTCAAAAAAAAACCGTGTCACAATAGTCCAAATAATAATCATAAATTTCTTAAATAGATCATCGACTCATACGATAGGATTGCATACGACTTTCCAAAAGATATTTATTCTAAGGTCTAATATTGTGTTGTTCTAATCAAACAACAATTCATCTTTGTGGCATTTTAAAAATTCCGTCAAATCTCAATTAAAAGTAAATATAAATTATCTTTTTTTAAATTCAATTAAAATGGAATTGATTTATAAAATTAATCTACAATAAATACTATTTTTAATACAGTTTTTCAACAAATTTCTTTAAAAATTATTAATATTTTACTTAAAAAAAAAAAAAATAAATAAATTTTATAATTAACACCATTAATTATTATTTTAGTTTGCAACAACAATGTTATATGATCCAGTTAGAAAGAAAGAACCGTCACCAACATTTCAAACAGAACGTGATACATGCTTAGGATATTTTATTAAATGGAATGAAGGTGATCAAGTTGAATTCGTTGAGCAATTGTTATCACGAATGTGCCACTATCAACATGGACATATTAATGCATTCTTAAAACCAATGCTACAAAGAGATTTTATATCATTGCTGCCAAGTAAGTTCAAAAACCTAAAAGTTTATTTAAAAAAGCAAATTAATATTTTAAGTTATTACCTTGTCATTATAAAGACATTAGACAAACTCTTATATTTCATACCAATATTTCAACCTGATTTTAAAATTTCAAAAATTCAAACCGCAACAACTTTAAAAAAATATAATATTTACCATATCACATTTGATGGTGCTTATAAAACTGGACTTCTAATTATACCTTAAGGCCAAGGGTCACTAGATATCACTATTATTTCAAAAATCATCAGCAATATTAATTATTGTTTTAATTACAAATTCATTCATATTTGATTTTTATTTTGAAAATTTTTTAAGTATGATTGTGAAATGCAGAAGTTTAAAATAGTTTAAATACAAATTTGTTTCGAATATTTAATTACAATTTTATTATAAGCTTTTAAAATTTAGTTTCATGTAAAAATGAATAAAACCGAATTTAGAATTTCTATTTTGAATCCATTTGCTTCATTCTATAAATCTTTTCAAGATACTTTTGAAAGACAAAAAGTATGAAAAAGTATGAAAATTTGGTTTTTATGAAATTTTATTAGTGATCACGAATTAACGCTAGAATTGCTCTAAAACGCTTCATTTATGTTCTTCAATAATTAAAATTATTTTAATAACAATGTATATTAAACAATGTATACTAAATATATTAAAAATGAATGATATATTTGATTTTAGAAAAAGGACTTGATCATATTGCTGAAACTATTTTATCGTATCTTGATGCTGATTCATTAAAATCAGCTGAATTAGTATGCAAAGAATGGTTACGTGTTATATCAGAAGGTATGCTATGGAAGAAACTAATTGAAAGAAAAGTACGAACAGATTCATTATGGCGAGGATTAGCAGAGCGTCGTGGATGGATACAATATTTGTTTAAACCTAGACCTGGTACAACACATAGACCACATTCATTTTATCGAGAACTCTTCCCAAAAATAATGAATGTAAGTAATTTATTAACGTTTTTAATATAAAAATTTAATTTAAAATCTATAGCAACAAGAATAAGAAGATAATTATTAAATATAATTTGTTTTATTTAGGACATCGAAAGTATAGAGAATAATTGGCGAACTGGTAGACATATGTTAAGACGTATTAATTGTCGTTCAGAAAATTCAAAAGGTGTCTACTGTCTTCAATATGATGATGTTAAAATTGTTTCAGGTCTTAGAGATAATACAATTAAAATATGGGATCGAGCGGATTTACAATGTGTCAAGGTAATATCAACGATTATTTGGTTTTATTAAGAACAATGTTCTGAAAATTTAATAATTTGTTTTTAGACTTTAACTGGGCACACTGGTTCTGTGCTTTGTTTACAGTATGATGATAAAGTAATTATTAGTGGTTCAAGTGATTCAACAGTAAGAGTATGGGATGTTAATAGTGGTGAAATGGTTAATACTTTAATTCATCATTGTGAAGCTGTTTTACATTTACGTTTTAATAATGGCCTAATGGTAACTTGTTCAAAAGATCGCTCGATTGCAGTATGGGATATGACATCACCAACAGAAATAACTTTACGTCGTGTATTAGTTGGACACCGTGCAGCTGTTAATGTTGTTGATTTTGATGAAAAATATATTGTATCTGCTAGTGGTGATCGAACAATAAAAGTATGGAGTACATCAAGCTGTGAATTTGTAAGAACATTAAATGGTCATAAAAGAGGTATTGCTTGTTTACAATATCGTGATCGTTTAGTTGTCAGTGGTAGCTCGGATAACTCAATAAGGTAGTAATATAATTTTTTTAATTTTGATGAGTTTTTTCTACGTTGCTATTTTTTTTTTTTTAATTTAAGACTATGGGATATTGAATGTGGAGCTTGTTTAAGAGTTCTTGAAGGACATGAAGAGCTTGTTAGATGCATCAGATTTGATTCAAAACGTATTGTTAGTGGTGCTTATGATGGTAAAATCAAAGTATGGGATTTAGTTGCAGCATTAGATCCACGTGCTCAATCTAGTGCACTTTGCCTTAAAACTTTAGTGGTAAAAAATAAATTATTATTAATAAATAAATTTTAAACATTTTTTTTGTTTTAGGAACATACTGGACGTGTTTTCCGTTTACAATTTGATGAATTTCAAATTGTTAGCAGTTCGCATGACGATACAATATTAATATGGGATTTTTTAAATTTTACACCACCTAATGAAACCAATAATACTAGAAGTCCGTCACGTAAGTGTTATTTAATTTTTTATTTTGTTTCATTTTATTAAATTAATTTAAAAATCTTATAAGTTGCACTTGACATTTAATATATTAGAAATAAATTATTAAGTAGAAAAAATTATAGACAATTAAATTTCCAAAAAAAACATGCAACGTCCTTTTAATGTATAGCATTTTAATTTATAATTAAAAAATTAAGATTTAATTAACCATAAAACATTTTTTTTTTTTGTATTTTTAGCTGCATTAATGGAACACTAATAAATAATGTTGGGGAACGTACATAACTTCAATAAGATTAAGTTTAAAAACTTCAGATGAGAAAATCATTTGATAAAATAAATAAAATATATATAACAATAAATAAAAAAAGAAGAAATATAAAAATTAAATACAGTTAATAGGAAATTTAAAAAAAAATTATATACGATCTCTAATTTAAGTTCGAGTTATTTAGAAAAAATATAATAAAATAAAACTGTAAAATTTTTAAAGCGAATTATACTAGCATTCAAATTATAAATTTTATAATTAATTATTATTATGTTTTTTTTTTCCACAAGTTACAGATTTTTCTCAAATTTTTTCATTTTAAATTTATTTAATTAAATATTACCATTAGTTTTAACCGAAAATTATTTAAACTACAAAAGATAACCCAAAATGCAAGAAAAGGTTTTCAATAAAATAAAAATTTATTAATAGACTTCAATGAATATACATTTCTTTTATAAAATGAAAAATGTGTAATTGTTGTGTAATTGTAATTTGTTAAATTATTTTGAAGCATATCGATGAATTAAAATTTTCAAATTTTTTTTAACGAATTTCAAAAGAATTTCGAAAATATTATCATAATTTTGAAATCATCTACAAATTTACAAAATAAATAAATGAAAAATATTTTAACTCAGTTAGTTGTTTATTTTTCAATTATTTTAAATGAAAACCGAACCAGCAATTATTCCAATTTTTAATTCAATTTAAATTGATTTAACCAAATTGGGCAGAATAATATTCATTTCTTTTTTTCTAATTTTTACTTAACCTTTTTTTTTTTTTTTGTTAAGTTTAGGTAAAATTATTATGTAGGAAAATAAAATAAAACGTTATTATTTAGTTAATATTTCATTTTTTTTTTTAGTTTTACTTTAATTGTTAGAAAAAATAAAACTGAAATTTTGCAAATTAAGAAAACAAAAAATTCATTAAATTATAATTATAACTAAGATTTTTAGATTATTTTTTTTTTAATAATAAAAAAAAATCAAATAATATAAAATATAAAACTGAAAATATGCTAAACATACAATAAATATGATAAAATTTAATTAATATTGGATTGATCAATAATGATAGTAGTATTTAATTTCAAAATAAATTAAAACTTTTTAAAATACAGAAAACGAATTAAGTATTTTTTTTTTATTGATTGACTCTTAATATAAATTTTTAAATAATTACACTATTGTATTATTGTAAAATTATCATATTCAAATATAATTAAAATTTTATCGCTTTTATTGTATAGTAAGCAGCCTATTTTATTTCTTTACTTTTGAAGAATATTTTAAAATATATGAACGTATGCGTGTGTGTGTACATATATTAATAAAAAAATTGAATCCATGAAAGAATTAAATGTTTTGAATAAAAATTATCCGAAAAACTATATTTGATATTGAAAGGTATGTTAAAATTTAATTACTTTATGTATAAAAAGTCAAAAATACTTTTTTTTAACAAATTTTGCTTTTTATAATTGTAATTTCTTATCAGCTTTTATTAATAAAACAGAAAGTTTCAATATGAACTAATATAAAATTTTTGTGCTATTTGTTTAGTAATATTTGATAACAAATTGCAGCTTCAGATTTTAGGGAATAATACCGATTTTTAATTCATGTTTACTATCAGGTGTTATTTTTATTAATTTAATCATTTTTCAATCAAAATTACACTTTAACAATCTTACATATCATATTCATTTTGAAATATAATTAACAGCTGTTATCTTAAAATTAACAGTTTTATAAATTTTGTGTGGTGAAAATTAATTATGTTTTAATTTTTTCAAGATTAACACAAGCTTTCATTTTTAATTAATCAAAACATACGTGGACAATACACGTGTATTGTGAATAACGTTTTCTTTCATTAAAAATTTAATTTTTATAAGTTTTTACTTCATTAATTTTATGTCGGATAATAAAAAACTTTTTTTTAAATTATTATATTTTTAAAATATTATTGTAATGTATGGAAAAATCTGTGTTAAGATTAAAATTATTTTTTATTAACGATTAATGAAGAAGCAAAAAACTCAAGTAAATAATGATTAGCAATCAAACAATTAGTAATATTAGTATTGAACCAATAATGGACCATTTTAATAATTCAAAAAAAAAATGAATATTTTTTTTAAGTTGAGATAAGTGAAAAATTTTTATTTTTTCAAACTAAAATCAAAAGAAAAATACATACACATATATTATATAAATGAATATAATTTAATTTAATTTATAAGAATAGGTAGGAATTTAACAATTTAAAATTATTTTTTAATATACTTTTTTTAATATCATTTAAATATCAAAAGAAAAATTTAATTAATAATTTGGAATAAAGCATATAATAATAAACATACATGTATAAATATTGTTTTAATAATATATTAAGAAATCAAAGACTAAGAAGAAATCCTACCCAAAATTTTGGTAACGAGACCTACAAAATACCAACAATTTATATTTCAGGGTAGATTCAAAATTATTGCGATTTTAAATCGCTTTAAAATCTTCCCAAAATTTGTAAATCTAAGTATATTTAAATTAAGCTCAAATAATGATTAAGTTGTAACTTATTTCGTTCTCATATTTTTTTTGAAATAAAAAATCTAAAAAAAAAAATAACTTTCAAAGCATATTTTTATTACATTAAATTTATAATATTGGAAAAATTATCAATGAAATAATAAAGCAAACAAATCAAAATAAAAGCATTTAAAACAAATACTCTGACTTGATAAAATGAAAAAAAAAAATTCATATAGTTAAATAAATTTATAATAAACATAAAAATTTTTCATTATTAATAAAAAACCTAACTTTCCAATATTTCAAATTTGTTTCCAATTTATTATATTATTCAATATAATTCTTAGTTTTCAAATTTCTTTACATCATAAAACAAATTAAGACTTATTTAAGAAAAAAATATTGTATATAACTTAAAGTAATTAAAAAAAAACAATTGATAAATAAATTAATTTTTAAAAACAAATGTGTTTAACATCTTTTTTTTTTCATTAATTTTAGGTTTTAAATAAAATTTATTAACTAAATTAAAATAACAAAGTTTTAACAAAAAAAAAATTATACTTAACGAAGAAAATGTTGATGAAAATTTAAAATAAAAAACATATGTAATTAATTACTATAATTTTAGACGAATTTAAATAAATAAATTAAAAAAAGTAAAAAAAAAAGATATTTTCAAAACGAAAAAAGTATTTAAAAATCCTGTTTAAATTTATTTTTTTCTTGAAGTTGATAAGTAAAAGAACGCAAAATGAATGAATGTTAAATAATAAATGATATATATATGAATAAAAACATTATATATATATAAATAAATACCTTTAATATTAATTTTACGTTCCAACTCTATATAATAACAATATATAATAAATTGCTTCTTTCAGGTTCTATATTTAAATAAAATGATAATAAATAAATATTGTAAAAAAAAAAGAAACTACAAAACTAATAAAAATGTTCTATGGAAAAGTTTTTTTGTTTTGTATCAAATAAATTTTGCAAAATAATATTAATAAAAGAAAAAGATTATGTATAAATAAAGTGCTAAATTATTAATGGTTTTTATATGTTTTGTTTCTCCTTATTTATTTTTGTCTGCAATTTGCGTTTAATTTGCTTATTTAGAATTTATTTAGTACCAAGTTCTTATATGCATTGCATAACTTGCCCTCAGTCAAAATCAGTTTATTCGACAAAACAGTTGGTATTATACTGCCATCATTATATACCCTTAATTCTCAACTTTTACATTCAAGTCCGTAGGATGAAATTTCATCTGTGCAACCGTTGAAATTTAAATTTTCTGTAAATTAATAGGTATAATAATACTGTTAATTAATATTTACAATAATTTTTAAATAATACTGAAACATTTTTTTTTTTTTTGGTTTATTAATATCAATAAAATTTTAACAAAAATACTTCAATATATGTATAAATAAGTCTTTCTCTATGCCAAATAAAACTTTAATCGGTAAACCTAATTTAGATTTTATATTCAATCAATCAATATCAAAAATTTCTGAGATTTTCAAACACTATGCTAAAATTATAAAAAAAAAGCAACAAAAAAATACTACCCCAACCAACCGTTCTTTATAAAAATTTGTATGAAAATGTATTAAAATAAAAATTTATTTCTTTTGAATATGAGTTTCAAAACTATTCAAACTAGGATAGAGTGCTGCCGCTGGTACAGAACCTGATGCTCCAGCTCCATCTTGCAGTGTTGGTCTAAAATCTTCGACAACAGCTTTGCCAGCATTTTTGGCTGTTCTTTTAACAATTCCTTTTGGCGTTATATAGTTAACATTACGGCTGACATTAATACAATTTCCAACTGTATCAAAAGTTTCATGTGCTACAGATCCTGCAGATTTCCCATATCTAAAATTTAAATTCAATTTCTCAAAATACGTTGTAATTAATTATTAATCTTACTTATGTTCAATAATTTTGACTGAATTTTGACTGATGCTCTGCCCTAATATATTTGCTGAATCATCTAATCCAGCATAAACAGTGCTAAAACCTTCAACCGCACCTGCTGCTATAGTTAAAACGCCTGCCATTTTTTCATTTGCATCTAATTCATCAATTCCCAAACCTTTAGATAAAAGTCTAGAACCTTGCTTTTGTATATGTGGTGCCAAATATTTTCCTAAAGCCATTGTAGATGAACAAACTTTTCCAGCTATATAGCCAGTAACACTTGCTGCTACGCTGCTTACATTTTTGACAACTTGCATTGTATTTTGCACATTTTCAGGAACTTGAGATTGATTTGTTGGAGCCTTTTCAAGTTTTGAAAGTAGGTATGGAGTTGAATAAGTCATAAATTCTCCAGTTTTTTCAGCTCCTTTAATTATATTCTTTGAAATAAATTGAGCTCCTTTAACAATATTTTCTGATACAATGAGACTTGTTCCACGAGTTCGAGCTTTTGCTTCTTCAACAGATTCAATAATAACACCATGCAAAATTGCTTCAAGTAAATCTAGTACCAAAAGATCAGCTTCATCTTCTTTTGGAACAATAATTCCAAAAGAAGCTCCGTTTTCAGCTCCTTCTAAATCAGGAAATATGAAAGCACCAAATTTTGTTCGAAAGCAAGGGGAAACACCCGGTATTAAAGGATAAATCCAAGATGAATCATCTTGTCCATCAAAATTATCGTGAGGAGCATTTGGGTTTGCTACGATATAAAATGAATTCGTTGGAGAGGGTGTTTCAGGAGTATTTGCAGAACTCTTGTCACTTTCATTTTCAATCTCAAGCTGAATTGTATTAGATGTTCTTATAATTTGAATAAAATATGTCGTTTGTAAGTTTTTTGCTTCATCTTTATCCAAGCGAATGATTCGCATTGTGGAATTATCCTAAAATAGGCAAAAGTAATTAAGAAGAATTTTTTAAATTAATAATTTGAAATACCCTGGTAGTTGTCACTAATCCATTTGGTCTTATGTGGTACAACTGAACTCCTTCACATTGAAATAGAAGATCCAAATTCTGACTATCAACTTCTTCAAATTGAAGTCCCCTTAAGGCTTGAGCTAACTCTGTATAGGTTCGTGGTCGACCAGATTCTTTAATATTAAATGGCTCACCATCAGCACAAGCTTCAGATGCACATTCAACACTACACTCTTGATTTTGACTTAAAATACTTATACGTTGTATAATTTCAGCTCTAGCTCTTTTCATTTTATGAATCATTCGACAAGCTTCATTCCATTGACTTTGAATATTTTTAATATTTTCCGGCAAACCAACTGGTGTAGATAAAGCAGCGTCAATTATCTCAACACCATTTTTATATTTTTCTAAGGCTTCTTCAGGTTTTTCTTGTTCTTCGAGACGTACAGCTTCGTCAACAGTGTGGAATGCTTGATTATGAAGCTGTTTTATCATTTGAAATGATGTTTCAAAATCAGTAATCGATACCATTTTAATATTATCTAGAAATAAAAATTATTAATTCACAAAGAATTTGAAATAAAAAAAAAACACACTAAAATAACATTTATAAACAAAATATAAATAACCTTTTGACTAACATGATGATAAATCATGAAATTATTGAAAAACTTAATCTCCAAGTACCAAAGTACCTACATAATTATGTATGTACATGTATATATTTTAAAATATGATTCATTTTGAACTTTGATTGTTAAAAAACAAATGACATAGAATATTTAAATAATTAAAAGTTAAAAAACTAATGATTAAAGACGAAATACACTTAATTTGATTATAAATATTAATCTATTAAATATAAAAATATCGGTATTTTTATCAAAATTTCAAAATGTCTTTAAATTTTTACAATGGAATGGGAAATAAAAAAAAATTAACTTACTTTAAATATTTGTAGAAATTTATTTTAAGTATGAATTAAAAAAATTTTCTTTTTTTACAACTTAGTAAAATAGCCTCTAATGGTTTTTATTTATTTTCTCTTACGGATTAGATTACGATTTATTTGAAACAAGTATTTAAGTAAAATGAAATACTTTGTTTATTGTTTTTATTTTTTGTCTGGACTGGAATGGAAGGAAACAAAATTGGCTTTGTGTAAAGAAATTTTTGCAAAACATCTGTTTAAAATCATATGTCATTTTTTTTTGAAGATTTTTAAAATTTGGCAAATATTTAGAGAACATGAATTTCGGAACGCATAATGATTGATACCGTCTTAAAATTTTTTATTACATAGGCAAGCAGTAGAGGGAAAATATTTAAAACTTTAAACAAAACAGACAATTTGCTGGTAAACAAAATTTTTATTCATATTTCATATCATATAAGATCAGGTAATCGCACATTTACAATCACAAAATTTTTTTGAACTTATTTTGTTGTAGTACTTTTGAAGTTTTTTGAAAAATTAATTAAATCAGTTTTTTTTGAGTTCAAAGTTTATAAATACCATATTTCAATGCATTAAATTACATTTCGATAACCCTTTTCTGTCGAATTATATTCTGTAATATTTTTAAAACATTAAGTAGAAAAATTAATTTTAATTTTATTTATTTATTTGGACTCCACGCAACGCACTAATTTTTTAAACTTTCTTCCCTGCATGGAAATTGCTGCACGTGTATTTTGAGTTTTACGAAAAAATTATTTGACAACGTCAAAGTCCAAGGTACTTTATTTGTAATTGACATATTGCATTAAATTTGCATTTTGCATTGTACTGTGATCAAATTCTGACTGAAATCAAATCTTCAGTATTAATTTAAAATTTATATAAAAGAAAATACCAAAGGTGTGCCCGAATTTTACTTAAAAAAATTTTCATATTTCAATTTAATAAAATATTTGAATATATATTTTATCGTTTAAGTATTAATACTTAATTTTATTAATGATTTATTTCATAGTTCATTCTACATATTTATAATGGATAAAATTAGTAAAGTATGGACTACTCCTTTGCCTTCAGATTCACCGTATGTTCAACCAAAAAGACTTTTTTACATTCAAGATGGGATCGAAAAAAACTGGGATTTAATGAAAGTTCATGATTCTGTTTCCATTATATTGTATAACAAAACTTCGAAAAAATTAATATTTGTTAAACAGTTTCGGCCACCTGTTTATTTTGGAATTCTTAGTAAACATGGTGATATAAATAATATTGATTTAAAAAATTTTCCAGCAAGCCTGGGAATAACAATAGAGCTTTGTGCTGGAATTGTTGATAAACAAAAATCTTTAGAAGAAATAGCTAAGGATGAGGTTTTAGAAGAATGTGGATATAATGTAGAAGTAGAAAATTTAGAGAGTGTAATAAAATTTAGATGTGATGTGGGATTGTCTGGTGCCCAACAATCAATGTATTTTTGTGAAGTCACTGACAAAGATAAAATTGAAAAAGGTGGAGGAATAGATGATGAAATAATTGAAGTGGTAGAATATACACTAAATGAAGCAGCTGATTTATTCAAACAGAATTCTGTTATAAATAGTCCTCCAAGTTTCCTTTTTGGAGTTCATTGGTTTTTAACTAACAAATGTTGTGATTTAGTTTATAAATTCGATGAAAACATATCATAAAACTGTTTTTAATAATTTGTAGTAAATTTTATTTTAGTTAAAAATAAATAAATATGTTAATTTGACATTTGATGTTTTTTTTTTGTTTAAATTTTAAAAATTTTGGCAGTTCATTTTCACTTGTTCCACTTTAAAATAGTCATAAAAAGTCACTTGTGACATTATTGGAAGTTTTGGGCAAGTTTTATTAAATAATAAATATAAATAGATTTTTTGGCTATTTAAATTTTAAGAAATAAAAATATATATTAAATTTTGAAAAATAAAATCTTTCTTAAAAAAATTTTTATAGGAATTCTTAAAGTTTTAATTTCTATTTGAATAATTAATTGACTAAATGTTTATTGTCATAATGGTATATAATATGAATTATGATAATATATAACTATATAACAATATGTATATCGATACATAAAACGATATATTAAATCATTAAAAATAGTCTGTTATATATATTATTCTTTTTTTTTTTTATCTGGATTTTTGCTTCAAAAATTTTTCTGAACATTATTTCAACTTATGAAAAAAAAAATTTCATAATTTATTTCATTCATTTGCAATTTAGAAAAAAAAACGTTTGCCAAAGGTTCGATGAACGTAATACAAACATAAACATTCTCAAAGTTTCAATTTTTCAGCTGTCCATTTTGTTCTATTGACAGTTGACATTAGATATATATATTTTTAATTTTCGAGATGTTCAAATAATTGAAAACAAAAATTTTATTTTTGAAATTATTTGTTTTAAAATAAACTCCTACTAAAACGATTTTGAAAAAAAAATTGAAAACATGCAAATAACAAAATCAATTTTTAAAATAACACGAACATATTATTTTAATGTTTTTCTTCGTACAGTTTCTACTACTCCTCAAAATAACAAGTAAGTTTGGCTAAAAATTTTTCATTTAAATTTTATAGTTTATCAGACGTAATTTATTATATAACTTTATTTTTTTTTATCTTTATTTTAGATTAGCAGAAGTTGGTAAATTAGAATCACCAAAAACTGAAGGAAAATATGATACAGGGCAATTGTTCTTGCATAGAGTTTTTGGATACCGAGGTGTAATTTTATTCCCTTGGTATGCTAGAGTTTTTGATCGTGATGCTCCCGCAAATCAAACAAAAATAGAACCAGAAAAAAAGATTGAAGGTGGACAAATTGATAGTAAAGAAAATAAAAGTAAAATGCATACATTTTATCAAGTTTTAATAGATACCAGAGATTGTCCATTTATTGTAATTAGTATCTATGTTTAAAAAAAAAAAAAAATCCTTATGAATTCAATTTTAGAGAGCTCAAACAGAAGCTGTGACATTTTTAAGTAATCAAGATTCGAATCGTAGTTTATATGCAATTCCTGGATTGGATTATGTTGCTCATGAAGATATTATGCCTTATACTTCATCAGAAAAGTAAAATTTAAATATATTTTTATTTAAAATTAAAAAAACACTAAATTTCTTGTAGAAGTCCACTTCAGCATGAACTGTTTGACAAGTTTTTAACGCATGATGTAGCAAAAGAACCCCCATTTGTAGCACATGAAACTTTAAAAGTTTGGCAAAAAAAAAATCATCCTTGGTTGGAGTTATCTGTAATTAAAAAAATATAAATATGCTTTCAATTATTATAAACTCATTATTTTTAGGACGTCCATAAAGAAACAACAGAAGGTGTTAGAGTAACAGTAATACCTTTTTATATGGGTTGTAGAGAATCTCCAGCATCGTCTGTTTATTGGGTTTGTATTTTTGGAAGCAAAATATATATTTATAAATATTGCTTTTGTTAATTTTAGTGGAGATATTGCATACGATTAGAAAATTTGGGTGAATTAAGTGTTCAATTACGTGAAAGGCATTGGCGTATATTTTCGTTATCTGGTACTTTGGAAACAGTCAGAGGTCGCGGAGTTGTAGGACAAGAACCAGTATTAAGCCCAAGATTACCAGCTTTTCAATATAGCAGTCACGTGAGCTTGCAGGCTCCAAGTGGTCACATGTGGTAACATTTTGTTTTGATATTGTTTATATCATATGTAACTTAAAATTTCTTTAAGGGGAACTTTCCGAATGGAGAGAGAGGATGGTCATACATTCGATTGTAGAATTCCACCATTTTCATTGGAGAGTAAGCCTGATGAAAACGCGCCGCCTCAAACAAATCCTACTGTACCAGAAGAGACAGCTTAAAATTAAGTAGGTTAGATAAGTTTTTTTTTCAATCTTAATAATTTGTTTTCTAATATTGTTCAGAATTTTACCTTAACAAAAAATTTCATAGTTAATAGAGTGTATGATTGATTAAATGATTTTAGTTAAATTGAATATGAAACTGTCAAATATATAATAAATAAATTATACAATATATATGGTTTTATAATTTTATTATTTTAAATTCCATTTTCGTTTATTTCATTATCTTCATCTTCTTCTGGTGGGTCGAAGTCTCGAATTTTGACATCACAATCTTCTCCGTACTGAATTACATTATCAATTTGTAATAACAAATCTTCTATACTTTCATCATCATTAACATTAAGCGGTACAAATCGCACTAGACTAAAATTTTACGAAACCTCGTCTTTTTTTAGTTTAAAAACAATATCTTACAATACGTTACCTAAAATCTTCAATTAATGTTCCAATTGCTTCTGATAATTTTTTATGTTTACGACCCCATGCTGATTCATTAGTTATTTCTCCCAATAAAGCTTTGGGATCAGGTTCTAAATATTTATCTAATTGACCCCTCGTAGTTTTACTTAAAAGATCCATTTTCGTCAGTACATTTACGTGTGGCATTTCCAAATTAACCTGAAGTATAAAAAATTCTATTAAATACCTTAATTCCCATTAAAAAATGACAATATTTTTTTTACCATTACACTTAAAGCTGCCATAGTACCAGATATAAATTTTGCTCCATCTATCATAAATTGTGAATCAATTAAAAATACTGTACAAACATGAAAATTCCATGATTGTAAGAGTTCTACAAATTGTTTTCCCATATTTAAATGTGTAAACAATTCGATCTGTCCTGGCATATCAAATAATATATAGTCATCATCAGGATCCGCTACAATAAGAATAAATAGTAAAGAATGATTAAGTTAAAAATATCAAATGATACCATTAATTTCCTCATCGGGTCCACCAGACAATTGTTCTTTTAACCATGTTTGATTTTCCATTAAATATTCTAGACAAAAAACTAGACCACCATTTGGACCAAAATGTAATTCTTCATCTTCCATTGCATCATCTAATTGAATTAAATCACGGATATCAACTGAAGTTCTATAATCAAATTGTTCAGCAGCTGGATCCATATTAACCACTTCAATGCAACGTTTTGAAGCTTCAGCATGTTTTTGCATTATAGAACAATATGTTGATTTCCCACTGCCAGCAGGCCCAATAACAATTTGTGCATACCGCATATTGTAAATTTTATATTTTTCACTCTGTTTAAAACTAGTTAAAAAGGGATTTAATTAATTTTTAGTACAATAATAAAAAAAAATTAAATGTTTATAAAACGTATATTGAATGATCCTCATGTATAACCAAAAACAAAATCAGCTGGCTAGAATAACAAAACAGTACCAGTTTATCTACGCAAAACAAATTCAAATTCTGTGTAAATCAGGGTTAAGTTAAACAATAATATTCGTATATTTCTCATTTGTTTTGAAAAACTATTTTAAATTAATATGTAGTTTTTTTAAAATAAAAATTACTCTATATTTAAAAAATTCTTAAATTTATTTTTATACCTAATATCTAATGCTTTTTACAGAATTATTTAGCATATTTTTTGCTAATAGTAGATATTGGAAAATATTTGACTTTAATAAACTTAATTTCTTTAGTTTAGACTTTAGATCCAAAGAAATAGAATAATAGAATAAATTTTTAATTGTACTTAAATTTTACTTAATATTTAACATGTATGACATTTGAACTACAACTAAAATTTTTAGGATTATATAAAATAAAAAATTCAGTATTATACAGGATGTATGATTTTATAAAGTTATTAGTTATTACCAATTTGTATAATTGAACCTCTAAATATAATTATAAATTTATAATAATGTAATTTTAGGTTAGTACAAGATATAAACTGTTGATTTTATTTCATAAATTAATATATTGTAAGTGTCATATTTTCAGAGAACAAAATTTTAAAAAAATCTATTACGTTGAGTGCCTTTAAATCTACTACATTTGTGTCAAAAAAAAATTATTACTCGATCTTTGTTTTGCCAATAGACGGAAGTGTCAATTATTTTTTCCCAATTGCTCGGAATTTAGTCGCACAAAAATAAACATATTAAAAAAGTTTTAAACTTTCTTAATATTTATATAATTAAAACATAAAAATTTTATTAATTTGACATATATGTATTTTATATTTAATTTAGTTCTTTAATATTTTTTATTAAAGTTTTCTAATTTAATTTTTAAATATGAAAAATAAAATGAGAACATAAGTTCCTTAGGTATAAAAACTTTAACATATTTATTTCGTTTTAATTCGAACTAAAAAAAAAAAAAAAATATTTTATAAAAGCATTCGACCAGACAGCTTTGTAAAGATAAATTTTGTCTCGCGTACTGAATTTTAATTTAAAATTTAATAAATAAAATTGAAATTACAGAAATAAAAACTTTTATTTTTACTTAGTTATTTCATTTAAAAACGAATTTAAAGTTAAACTTTCTATTTTTGAAAGTAGGAAAATAAAAATAAAAAAATTTTTTTTTTGTACATATGTACATTTATACATACATGCACAAAAAAGTGATTAATTTTGCAATTTTTTAATTTAAAAAAAAATAGTTAAGAAAAAAAAAACCTTTAAAATGTGTTACATATGATAAAAATATTAATTTAACTTTTAATATAAAAGAATTTTTTTTTTTTTTTTTTTAAATACATATAAAATTTTTGTAAATAAAAAGTAAGGAAAAAAAAAATCAATAATATAAGATCTACCAGAAAAAAAAGACAAAAAATTGATTTTTTTTTTTTTTGTCTTTAATATAGAAGCAAAATAAAAGAAATAAAATGTCAAGTCGAAGTCGTACATTGAATTGTAATTTAGATTCTGCTATGCTAAATCAGAATGATCCATTACGGGAATTATTTGAAGCATGTAAAACTGGTGATATAGCAAAAGTTAAAAAATTAATAACACCACAAACAGTAAATTCAAGGGATACAGCGGGAAGAAAATCTACACCATTACATTTTGCTGCTGGTATGTACTGTATATACATAATAATTAATTACAAATTAAAAATTTTATTGATAACAAGAAAATGTTAAATGCTAATTAATGTATTTTATGTAAATACGTATTATAATGTTAATTAAATAAACGAACAAAAATGGTACAAATGCACCTACCACCTATACGCATACAAAAATTAAATAAGAAAATAAAGTAGAAAAGGGAAAAGACCTATTAGTTGAGTCATAAATAAATACATATTATATATATATATGTGCAAAGTAAAAGCTTGTCTACTTGTATTATATTATAATAAATCTTATAAATTAATTGGGCATTGTTAATACAAATATTTTTCATTAAAATCGATAACCTTAACACCAATTGATATCTTACGTACATATTTTTAAAACAGATTTTTATCTAATTAAATTTTGTTAAATCACTCTATTGTAATTTTTTTAATAAAATTTCATACAAATAAATATAAATGTATGTATTTATATAATAAAAATAAATCAAATATTAGTAAAAATTTAGTATGCTAACTAAATATATATAAAAGTTAATTAAGCATTAAACTATATTAGTGATAGTTAGTTATATGAATTATGATAAAATTAATTCTAACAGTTGGATCCAAAACTAGAGAAAAATTTGAGAAAATATTTATTTATTTATAAAAACAAAAAACAAAAAATCTATTTGTTTTTTTTTTTTGTTTTTAGGTTACGGGAGAAGAGAAGTTGTTGAATATCTTTTAGCAAACGGAGCTTCAATTCAAGCATGCGATGAAGGAGGATTACATCCTTTGCATAATGCATGTTCATTTGGACATGCTGAAGTTGTTCGTTTACTTTTAGAAGCTGGTGCTAGTCCAAATACAACTGATAATTGGAATTATACACCACTTCACGAGGCAGCTAGTAAAGGTAAAGTTGATGTTTGCATTGCGTTACTTCAACATGGTGCAAATCCCAATATTAGAAATTCAGAACAAAAGACACCATTAGAATTAGCCGACGAAAATACAAGACCAGTATTAACTGGTGAATATCGAAAAGATGAATTATTAGAAGCAGCACGTTCTGGTGCTGAAGACAAACTTTTATTACTATTAACACCACTTAATGTTAATTGTCATGCAAGCGATGGACGGCGCTCTACACCGCTTCATTTAGCTGCTGGTTATAATAGAATTAGAATTGTTCAAATTTTATTAGAACATGGAGCTGATGTACATGCAAAAGATAAAGGTGGATTAGTACCATTACACAATGCTTGTTCTTATGGTCATTTTGAAGTTACTGAACTTTTAATTAAACATGGTGCAAATGTAAATGCGAATGATCTTTGGGCTTTTACACCTTTGCATGAAGCTTCTTCAAAAAGTCGGGTTGAAGTTTGTAGTTTATTGTTAAGTGAAGGCGCCGATCCAACTTTATTAAACTGCCATAATAAATCTGCAATAGATTCAGCTCCCACAAGAGAATTAAGAGAAAGGATTGCATGTAGGTTTTTTTTCAAAATAAAAATTTTGAATAAAGTTATTTAAATTATTTTTCTATTTTTTCTTTATATCTAGATGAATACAAAGGACATGGAGTTTTAGATGCTTGCCGGCAAGCAGATATTTCAAAACTTAAAAAATATTTAACTTCTGAAACAGTAAACTTTATTCATCCTTATTCTGGAGATACGCCACTCCATGCAGTTTCTATGTCTGTTTACCCGAAACGAAAACAAGTAAGTTGTAAAAATTAACTTTGTCACTTTTCTAAAAAAATTGTTTTAAATTTTTTAAGATTTTGGAAATTTTAATACGAAAAGGCGCATTATTAAACGAGAAAAACAAAGATTTTTTAACTGCCTTACATATTGCTGCTGATCATTCACATTATGATATTATTGACATTTTGTTAAAAAATGGGGCAAAAGTGAATGCTTTAGATGGTTTAGGACAAACAGCATTACATAGATGTGCTCGTGATGATAATATACAAGCGTGTCGTCTTCTAATGTCATATTCAATAGATACCAGTATAATATCTTTACAGAATCTCACAGCAGCACAATTAGCATCAGACAATGTATTGAAAATTTTGAAAAATCCGCCTGATACGGATGTTGTAGAGTGCCAATTGCTAGAAGCAGCAAAAGCTGGTGACTTAGATACAGTACGAAGAATTATAGCTGGAAACTCTCATACAGTTAATTGTCGGGATTTAGATGGACGTCATTCAACCCCACTACATTTTGCAGCTGGTTATAATCGTGTTCCAGTTGTAGAATTTTTGTTAGAACATGGTGCAGAGGTTCATGCTGCTGATAAAGGCGGTTTAGTGCCTTTACATAATGCATGTTCATATGGGCATTTTGAAGTTACAGAATTATTAGTCAAACATGGAGCTAATGTTAATGTTGCTGATCTATGGAAATTTACACCTTTGCATGAAGCTGCAGCAAAGGGAAAATTTGAAATTGTAAAATTGTTATTAAAACATGGAGCAGACCCTAGTAAAAAGAATCGTGATGGAGCTACTCCTTTGGACTTAGGTACTTAAAATATTAATTTAGTTAGATTTCTTAATTTAATCTTATTTTATAAAGTACGAGAAGGTGATCAAGACGTTGCAGATTTGCTTCGAGGAAATTCTGCACTTTTGGATGCGGCCAAAAAAGGAAATTTGGCTAGAGTACAACGGCTAGTTTCTCCTGAAAATATCAATTGCAGAGATGCCCAAGGTAGAAATTCAACTCCTCTTCATTTAGCAGGTATATTTTAATTTTTTATAATATGAAGTTACAATTATATTTTTAACATTGCTTTTTTTTTAATTTTTTGCAGCTGGTTATAACAATTATGAAGTTGCTGAATATCTTCTGGAAAATGGTGCTGATGTTAATGCTCAAGATAAAGGTGGTTTGATTCCATTACATAATGCTTCATCCTATGGTCATTTAGATATAGCGGCATTATTAATTAAACATAAAACTGTGGTAAATGCAACTGATAAATGGGGTTTTACTCCACTTCACGAAGCTGCTCAAAAGGGTCGAACACAATTGTGCTCATTATTACTAGCTCATGGGGCAGATCCTTACACAAAAAATCAGGAAGGACAAACTCCAATTGAATTAGCTACTGCTGATGATGTAAAGTGCTTGTTACAGGATGCTATGACAACTTCTTTATCTAATCATGCTTCAGTTTTATCATTAAATACTTTGCCAGCATCTGTAACAAATTCTTCAGTATCAAATACAAATCCGGTTGTAACAAAAATTCCAATTATACCGGAATCCAGTACAAGTAATAATAATAGTGCACATTCTTCCATAATGACAACATCAAATACTGCCTTGGCATCAGCGTCTGTTGCATCAACAACAATATCACCGACTACAGAAACAGTTACACTGCCAACAGGTGCATCTTTAACCTTAAGTGTTCCTGTACCATTAAGTTCAAACACCTCGTTGGGTTCATCTTTAGGTCATCAATTGACAGATACTAGTAGTTCATCTGATATGTTAGCAGATGAATCATGCTGCGAACATGATACTATATCTACTGTTGCATCATTTTTGTCAAGTCTTCAATTAGATCATTTGATAGATCTTTTTGAGCGTGAACAAATTACTTTAGAAATTTTAGCTGAAATGGGACATGAAGACTTAAAACAAGTTGGAGTTTCTGCATATGGTTTTAGGCACAAAATTTTAAAAGGAATAGCTCAATTAAGACAAGCTAATGGAATTGGCAGTGTAAATTTAAATCCAGGAACTTTGTTAGTAGATTTATTGCCAGATGATAAAGAATTTTTAGCTGTTGAAGAAGAGATGCAAGCAACCATTCGAGAACATAGGGATAACGGCCAATCTGGAGGCTATTTCAATCGCTACAATATTATTAGGGTAACATATTTACTCATATTTTTTAAAATTTTTTATTTTATTATTTAAAATTCTAGGTTCAGAAAGTTCAAAATAGGAAATTGTGGGAAAGATATATACATCGAAGACAAGAAGTTTATGAAGAGAACACTTTACAAGCTAATGAACGAATGCTTTTCCATGGAAGTCCTTTTATTAATGCAATTGTTCAAAAAGGTTTTGATGAAAGACATGCATATATTGGTGGAATGTTTGGTGCAGGAATTTATTTTGCAGAACATAGCTCTAAAAGTAACCAATATGTTTATGGAATAGGAGGAGGTATTGGTTGTCCCTCTCATAAAGATAAATCTTGTTATGTTTGTCCAAGGTAAATTAATTTTTTATTTTTGAATAAATTATATAAGATTCAAATATTTACAGACAATTATTATTATGTCGTGTTGCCCTTGGAAAATCTTTTTTACAATATAGTGCAATGAAAATGGCTCATGCTCCACCAGGTCATCACTCTGTTATAGGACGACCATCAGCCGGTGGCTTACATTTTACAGAATATGTAGTTTATCGTGGAGAACAGGTAAAAGTGTTTTATCATGTTTTTTCATTATGTCATATTCTCATGATACAATTATTTTCTTTTAGTCGTATCCAGAGTATTTAATAACTTATCAAATTGTTAAACCTGAAGATAGTTCAAGTGGTAACGAAGAATCAAGATGATGGATGCCGTCTGTGGGATCAACACCAACAACGTCACCGGCAACATCTTCAGTTAATTCAACTCAAAATGATCAACAATCAAATAATAACAATAATAATAGTATTATTTACACTCAGTGCAATCATCAGTATCAAAATCATTCTTCATCATCAGTTAATTCTACTGCAGCTATATTGAATTCAGGAATAGTAATAAATGATTCTACTAATAATTCATCGTCAACAACAACTTCTTGTATGTCAACACCAATTCATTCTCCAGATTTGCAATTATCTTTATCAATCAGTAGCGATAATAATCCACAAGCTGCAGCTCTAATTCTTAATCGTTATTCATTAAATTCTCAAATAGTTACAGCAGCAACAACAATGTCAACAGCTGCAACACTAGTTACATCTCCAAATAATACATCTTCATCATCTTCCTCTGGAAATCATTTCAATTATAATAGCACAACAAATAGAAATCCATTTTATTTAAGTAATAATATGCAAATTCCAGACTCATCAAAATTCTTGATCATAACACCAGCTGTTTCTATAGATCGTGATTTTGATAATGATACTGGTGCTCCTGCTAATGACGAATGTAATGAAATATTTAACTATCCACAGATGACAACAAATTTTGAATTTAATTCCCTTAATAATAACATATTAGAAAAGACTAATTCAAGCACCAATAATAGTAATTTGAATAATGGTAGCAATAATTATTATAATGAACAATATCCTAATTATCAACAACATCAACGACAAAATTATTTAAGTAATAGCTTTCGTTTTAAATATAATTCAATATATAATCAACAAATTACTGAAAAATATGATAATAATCGAAAAACAGAAAATAATTTTTTATCAAAATCAGCAGCAAATACTTTTGGTGGTTTCCATGCAGCAGCATCACCGTCATCATGGCGTTGGTGTAGTTTAATTTGTGCTGCTATGCGTTGTTTTGGTGGCGGTCGTAATAATACCGGCGGTCGATCTCATTATACAAGTACATTTTCAACGCGTAATTATACTCAAGTAAAAGATGATTCAACGTCATTTGGTAGTGGTAATCGATTATCAAATCATTTTACTTGTATTTCTACCGCTAGCCCTAATGTGTCTGCTAATAGTAATACCGGTAATATTAAAACAAATCGAAATTTAAAATCATCTTATCAAAATAACCTTTCTACAAATATGATAACAGGTACTTTTGCAACACCACGTAAAACACGCGACCACATGAATAACATTTGTTATGAATTGTGACATTTTAATAGATTATTATTTCTTATAATAGTTTTTTAAATATATATATTTAATATATATATATATATATATGGTGAAATAAAAAAAAAAACAATTAAATTGTTTTGTCGTTTCGATTTTTTGATTAAAAAAAACACGTATAATTAATATAAAATATTAATACTTTTTAAATGTTACTTATGTATTATGGAAAAAAAAAACAAATGAAAATATTTTTGAATTATATAAAATAGTATTAATATAAATGTAATTAAATGGAAAATCTCTTCAAAAACAAAAAAAAAGAACTATAACCATTTGTAAAGAAAAATAATTTTACAATTTCATTAAATGCAATGCATTAAAATTAAAAAAAAAAAAACATATATCTATATATATAATAAATAATTAAGAAAAAAACATATATAACACATTAAAAATTAATCTCAAATTGGTTAGGTTTCTTTTTTTGATTTTTCAATTACATAATTCCAATTTTATGTAATTAATTATTTATATCGAATGTTTGACTAATGTATTATAAATGTATATTTTTATTTAATAACAGAAATTGTCAACATATTGTGTATATATATATGTATATTATACAATCTGTTCATAATTTCTACGAATAGAACTATTAATTTAATGTTTCTCAATGCACAATTTAATGTAATTTTGATTAGTTGAAAAATTATGTAAATAATTTAAAAATAGGTTTTGAAATTTCAAATTAAAAGAATTCATTGCATATTTAATATTTGGTTACAAAATAAATCTCAAATAAAGAATGGTGTTAAAAGTTGGGAATGCAAATATAATTTTCGTCCTTTAATTTCCTTACTCATATATTCTTTATTGAAAATTAATTAATAAATATATATTATGGGTATTAGTTTGAAGAAATTATAATTGACAAAAGGTATACATGTATTAAACATACTTGAGATAAAACAATATTTTTTCACATAATAATAATTAAAACTCTAAAGTTTATTATTTCTTTTTAGAAAAAAAATCAAAATTTTTAGTTTATACTAGTATTACTAATTTTACTACTAATAAAGTGATACATTTGCTTTCAATTTAAATTATCGGCAGGTGTTAGTCTAGTCTAAATATAACATAATTTTAATTAATTTAATACTGTTTTTATACACACATCGAATAATTTTTAATATTTTCTATGAAACAATTGATAACTTATAATATAAATTTACAAATCATTTACCTACTGAACATTAAATATAAGCACTTTACAAAGTGTTGTTTATAAAAAAAATATTGAACCTAATTAATGTGACTACACAATATGTAACTTAAGATAAAAGATTATGAAACATATGTAACTAAAGTAAATGTGCATGAATTTCTTAATTAGTCGCAATAAATTTGTAACAGATTTAAATATCTGTATTTTAATATATTAAATTGATAAAATTATACTATATTAAAAATTTGTGAGTTTTAAAGAAAAAAGAAATATGATGTTCTTTTAGATTAGAAGCAAACAACTGCTGTTTATAGTTACTGATTATTCTCGATTTTTTTTTTTTTTTTTGATTTAAATTGTGTAAAAAAATTATTAGAAATATTAAAATAATATTTAGCCATAACCATGACTATAAAATTTATTAAAAAAAAAATTTTTTATAAAAAAACAATACAGGTTTACATATTCTTCAAGTTTATTCTTATTAGTTTAGAATGATTAGTTAGAATTTTAGTTAGTATGCGCGACAATAAAATATTTCGGGATGTTTAAGAGATCCATTTTTCAGAAAAATTCACACAAAAAAAAGAGACATATTTTTTAATAACATGTCGTTCATATTTAATAATAAAAACAAAATTTGTAATTTAATTATATTTTATTTTGAGAAAACTTTGATCTCATTTTAAAAAAGAGAATCATATAAATATTACAGTCGACATATGCAAAGCTAGTTGATGTATCATTTTAAAATTAATGAAAATTAATTACTTTATTAAAAATTAAATAAAATTTAATATGTTGTGAAGGATAACAGTTTAGTTAGAAAAATATGATGTATGTTTAATTCTGATTTAGTTTTAATATTAACTTTTTTAATAGGAATCTTATATAAATTGTTTTAAAATATATATATTTTTTTGTTTTTAAATTTAATTATTAAAAATTTTAAATTCAATTTTTTATAGACTTTATATAGAATAAAATTTAAATATTGAATTTATAATATATTTTAATATAGTTTTATAATATTAATATGTAGAGATAAAAAGAAATGAATAATTTTGTTGTAATGCTATTGAAATATAAAACTACATTAAAATTTCGTTTATTTTTTTTGTAATGGCTTTGATTAAAAGTTTATTTATTTTTTAATTAAATATTATGTAAAAAAAAAAGAAAACAAAAAATAAAAAACGAAAACGAATATATAAGAGTATTTAGTGATTTATTTTAAAATTTTAGAAAATATATTTAGCAATAAAAAACCAAGTTATTTAATAAAATTTTAAAATTAAAAATAAATAAAAGATTAGATATATAATTATTTAAGCTTTGAAAAAATATTGAAATAAAACTGGTATTCAAAAAAAAAAAAAATAAATATCTGTTTAATTTTTTAAAAATTCTTGTTGTTTTAGATTGGTTAAATAATTTATTGTCTTTACTCAGATCAATTTTATTTTCTTGATATATAAAATGAGTTAATTGTATATCAGTATAAATAAAAGAAATAAGAATATTTAAATAACCATTTTCTTCAAATTACCTATTTCAATATAATGTTCAAAAAAATGACTAAGCAGATTTTTTTGTTTTCAAGTGTGATTTGAAATTAGTTTTTTTTTATAAAATGTTTTAAAAGAAGTTGTGGGGAGAGAAGCTTTTCCATTAATTAATTTCACTCATCCGCCTATGGAGATAGAACAGCTACTATCAGCTACATATACGTTCAAAGTTTACAAAATTTGTAAACATTGTAACCAACATAATTAGCTAAAAAATGAAAAAGTGATAACTAAAACTATGAAACAATATTGTTTACAATTTATCCATTTATTTGAAAATTATAATATTTCAATTAAGAGAATGTTTTTTTTTATTGTAAAAAATTATAATAAATCAGTAATATAAATATGTATGATATCTAATCCATACGTGTTTTCAATTTTTTAACTGTAATCTTATCTTTTTCAATAATATAAACAGATGCACCCCAACCGCTTCCAGCATCACGATCAAAAGCATTTATCATAGATTGTGAAATTACTTCAAATAATTGATTTGGTTCCAAATTGGGTTTCCATAAAGTTTCGCACATACCATAAAGCTGTTCAGCACAAGTACCAGCTACAACAAAATCATCTGGTGAATTTGGACAACCAATTAAATCCATATTACAAATGAATGGTTCAAATGTTTTTGGATGTAATCCTGCAATGACTGGTTCTATAAAATAAGGACCAAATCGTCTTTCATATAAGAAACTAGAAAGCATTGCAGAAAATCTTTCCGGTGTCATTAATCTATTTTCACGTACTTCATATAAATTTTTTCGAAAAGCTAAGCGATCCTTTACAGTAAGTATATCAGTTTGAAGTCCAACTAATCCCAAAAACATATGAGGATTAAATTGGAATACTTTTTCAAAATCTGTTGAAATTGTTTGAGCTTGAACACCAAATCTATGATCCGTAGCAATTGCTACACAGTCTTTGCCTCGCATTGCTACGACACAGCCGCCATTATATCCAAGAATCGACATATTGAAAGTTGTATTTTAAATATTATTTTATAAACAATACTTCGAAATTAAATTTAATAAAATATCTTAACAGAGAGAAATTGTTTTCCGAATGATGACACTTAACTTTTATTTGGAGGTTAGTAAAGTAAAGTAAATATTTAAAACTGAAACATGACATTTGAAACGTCACTAAAAATGTTGCTAAACATTTATATTTAATCTAATATTTGAAAATCACTGTTTTTTAATTTAAATAAGAATTTTCTTTCGTTTTGCAACCGTAATTTACACTAATATTTATAATTTGTATTACCTCATATTTATTTTAGAGTTTCTAGATTTTTATTTTTACTTGCCGTTCATAATAGACCAATACTTTTTTTTCCCAAACATGTACATATAAATTAACAAAAGCTATGCGTTGCGTTACGCCCGACATTTTTTGTACTAATTTGTGACTCCCAGTAAAAGTCAAGTGACTATCATATTTAGGTTTACTGGTTTTTACAAGCACAATTGACAAATGACAATATGCTGATTGACTATTGTAAATAAACAAGAAATAAAATTATGTTATGCCTTAAATTAAAGCTGGATTTATTTGGCAAATAATTTTTTGTAAAAAAATGAATGGATTAAATAATTATAAATGTGGTGAAATTTATATAACTTACCAAGGGAAATATTCTTATAATTGTATAATTTGTCGAGAATGGTTTGATAGCATTGAATACTACGAGGATCACTATATGGTGCAACATTTTGAAACTAAAGATTTATATGGTGAAGATGGTAAATGCTTTCCGATTAAAATAGAACCGATAGCTGATCATGATTTTGAATATATAAAAAGTGAAGTAGATTCTGAACAAGAAGATTTCACCGATTTAATTGATACTGAAGATTATAATAGAAATAATATTCCTAATAAAAATAGTGAACATTTATTAGCAGAAGATAGCGAGGAACGTTATACTGATAGCAATGATACTGGTGAAATTGTTGTAAGAATAGACGATAATAGAACAGATGATCCTGAACTATTAGAATGGAATGATAGTGATCAAGAAATTAGTATTGACGAAATAAATGATATACAAGAAAATGAATGTAATAATGAAAATTTGGATGAAAACAATTTATTATTAGAAGAAGATACCCAATTAATATGTCAAATATGTTTTAATGCATTTTCAAAATGTGAATATTTAAATCATGTGTTTCAACACAAACAATATGGTTTCTGTCCATTATGTAATAAAACCGTAAACAATTTAAAAAATCATAGTATGATGCATCATCGAAAAATTTTAAAAACTAAAAATATAAAATCTGATACAAACTTAACAAAAATTAAAACAAAAAAGCGTTCAGAGAAAAAAGAATCGATATCTTGTAAGTATTGCAGTAAAAAATTCTTTTTTTTTAATGCCTTAGAACAACATGAAAAATTACATGAAAATCGATTATTAAATTGTGAATATTGTGATAAATCATATAATGATTTAAGATTTTTACGATATCATATGAGAAAACATACAGGAGAACGTCCATTCAAATGTGAACATTGTTCAGCTGCTTTTACAACCAAAGATAATCTAAATACTCATCATATTTACAAACATACTGACACATATAATTTTTCCTGTACATATGAAAATTGTGATAAAAAATTTAAAACAAAGGAATTAAGAAAACGTCATATAAAAAATATTCACTTGAAATGTAAGATAAATTTTATTTTTTTTTTTAAATGTAGTCATTTCACTAAAGTTTAACTATGTACAGTTTAAATGAACAGAATTTTTTTTTAGTACTTGGATACCAATGTGATGTTTGTGGTCAAAAATTTATGACATCTGTAAGTTAGCTAATAAGTTAAATGATAGCACAAATTATTTTTTATATACAATTTTTAGAGCAGACTAAGTATACACAGAGTTAAAAGTCATATTGATCCTAAGGATTGGCCTTTTAAATGTGAAATTTGTGAAAAATCTTTTATACTTCAATGTAAACTTAAGGAGCATATTAATTTTCATACAGGAGAAAAACCATTTAAATGTGAAATGTGCAGTCAGAAATTTATGAAGAGACGAGCACTTAATGCTCACATAAAAAAGCATTAAAATTAACTTTTGGGTTTAAAGGTTGATTCAAAATATTTTATGTGAAAAAATTTCCATTATTTTAATTAATTTAAAAGTTGTAAGAATCTTAAGCTATTAATAAAAAAAAATTTTTGACGAGTAATTATTAGTTATATTTAATAAATGTAATTATTACTTTGCTTTTTTTTTTAACAATAAACTTTTGTATAAATTGTATATTTCAATAATATTAGTTTTTTTTATCTTTTTTGTTTTAATACTAATGTGTCTTTTTGTTATTTAAATTAAAAACTAATTTTGACGGAAAATTAAATTTGTTTACATAAAGACAAAGCAGGAAAAATCATTATATTATATATATTAAGTAAAAATAAAATAAAACATTCCAACTAAAAACATGTGCTGAACTTTTTTAACCATTTTTTTTTCATTTAAAATAAAATTAGTTCGTTCTTAATTGATAATCGCCGTTTTGTGTTATATATCTTACCCAAGGTAAAGCTTGATAACCACTCTTCTCGATGATTTTTAAATAACGAACCTTTAAAGAATTTAAAATAATGAACCTAAAATAAAATTTGCGCCAAATTAAAAACGAGTATTACCTGAATTCCAGATGTTGTAAAATATGGAATTTCAAATTTAACTTGGATTGGTGGTTTTCCTTCCGAATCCTCACATTCTACACTTGGCAAACCAAAATGAGCTCGCATTAGATATTCTTTACCACCCTAAAAATTCAAATTGCTTTTTTTTCTAACAAATTATATTCTATTTTATATTTACTGGAAATGATTTTATGGTCCATGTTATAGCATTTTGCTCAGGAGCATATTTACAGCTTCCGATTGTTGTTTTAAATTTAGGAGAATCTGCATCACCAGGAACTGGAATTACAATTTCAACATTGTTAGCTGTTGAACGACGTTTAAACTGTGATTTGGCTTTTATCATATATTCAACACGACTATGTGCATGACGTTCAATCACGGATTCAATCCAAATTAGTGGTTTAACATGTGTATTCAATCGATAAGACATTAATTCAAATTCACCATCTTAAATCACATTATATATTTTTTGTTACAAAATTAAAACTATAATTTATATTATTTACCTGGAGGAATAAAACTTATTGTTCTATCATTTTCAAATCTTGATAGTCTGACACATTGGTGAAATTTAACATCTTCTAATTCAACAGATTTTGATTTTCCTCGACCAGTACTCTCAAATAAAACTTTATCATTTAATCCTAATCTTAACTCTGGCATACCAGATAAGTAAACACGCATTTTTATAGCACCAACTATTTCACTTCTTAATACATTACCATTAGCATTGGCTAATAAATTAACTGATTCTATAACATCCAAAAATACTTCATTTTTTCTATATTTAATACCCTCGGATCTCCATGATACAGCATTTGTTACAGCCATAGGTATTCTAGGTTGAATTTCAAGTTTATGACCTTCTTGAGTAATATACTCTTGCAATATTTTGCTATCCGTTGTCTGTGGATAACCAAAATCAATTAATTCATCCAGTAATTCATAGATAACCACAAAATTATCACGAATTGATTCTTCTTCAAGTTCTTTAAAATATTCAATAAAAACTTGAGCAATTTTATGTAAAAATACAAAAACTAAAGCAATATTTGCATTTTTTCTTGTCGTTGAAACAATATACAAATTATTTGTTTTTATATAAGCAAAAGTGCAATCATTTGTTTGAAGTATTGGTGTTATTAAACCTTCTTCTTCTTTTTCCATTAGTAAAGGCATAAATTTATCTATAACGGACAAATCTATATCACCACGATATGTCCGAGATATAAGAACCTACAAATAAGTAAAAAAAAAAAAGATAAGATTAAATTATGTATTTTTTTTTTATTAATACAAGAAATGTTTGGATGTTGCGAATAATTTAAGATGTTAAGAATAATTATGTATTTATTAGAAATAATGTAATATACGTGAAAATAATAAATTTATTTACCTTGCCCTTTACATCTAGGATGTATATTGCCGATGAAGACATTTTAATAAATAAAATTTAGTTATTTAATTGAAAATTTTCTAATTACATATATTAAAATAGTTCACGTATGAGCATATTACTCAGTGTCATAATTGACAGCATTAACAGTGTGATGTAGTAGTTTGCTTGACATTTGACAATTTTACTTTCAGTGACTCTCAAACTTTAACTTTTAAGCTTAATTCTGTTATTAATATTAAAAAATTTACTAAGTACAACGCCAAACCTTAAATTTAATAATTCTTTCATATTTCTTTAATTGTTATGCACAGGAGTGTTTTAATTTACAAAAATGATTAAAGTAATTGTAGATTGTTATTGTTTCATTTTTAATTTTACTTTACTTGATTTTTATTTATAAAGTTCAATGGAAATTATATAGTACTTTTATTTTTTAGAAATTAAAAAAATTAAGCTGGAATTATAGTATGACGGTAATAATCAGTGTTGCCACTTCAAAATTTTCAATCCGGTCAAATTTGACAGTTTGACTGGAAAACTTTTTAAAAAATTCTGTCAAAAAATCCAGTCAAAAGTTTTTAGAGTAAAATTCTGTCAAAAAATCGGTCAAAATAAAAATTTAATTAAGAAAGACTTAAAATTAAGTATGTATAATGAAACATGTACATAATTTCTTTGTTTAGATTGATTTATGGAGCGTTGCTTTTTATAAATTCGCAATACCTAATATAACTAATGATATAATGTGACCATGTCGAAGATTTATTTATTTATTATTTCAAATAAAGTAGGAAAATATTTATTTCAAAATATCAAATAAAGATTATCATAAACAAAAAAAGTTGTACTAACATTAATCAAAAACATTATTCCATAAATAAAAACAAAACTTATTTCATACATTAAACGAAAACAAAAATATATTTTATAAATTAAAAAAAAACAAAACTTATTTCATACATTAAACAAAAATTATTTCATTGCACCAAAAAAATATATACATATTCTAAAAATAAACTAATTAAAAAATTTCTTCTATAAAGTAAATATCCAAATCTTCTTCACTGTCGTTTTGGTATATATCTTTTTTACCTATTTTATTAATAACTTCTGGTGGTATTTTCATATTGTACCAATTTTCTTTTGGCAAATGATTTCTTATAACCAAAACAGTGTTAGTTAGTTTAAGCTGCATTCTATTTCTCAGCTTATTTTTCACTAAATTTAGTTGGCTAAAAATTCTTTCAATTTCAGCATTGGATATAGGTAGAACCAATGCTTTAATTGCAAATTTTGCCAAATCATAAAATGGATTTTCCCCAGTTGCGTCCTTGTAGTTAAAAATTTCACACCACAATAAAGTTGTGTCGTGAATATTTGTCCAGTTAACTATTGATAAATTATTCCATTGGTTACAAATAGAATCAATAGTAATACTATCGTAATCAAATTCAGCGTCAACGAATATTTTTTAAAAATATTTTAAATTTTTAAAAATATTCGTTGAAACGAAATTCTGTCAAAATCGGTCAAATAAAAAAATAAATCAGTCAAAAATCCAGTCAAAATATTTCAAGTTTTTTTCCAGTCAAAGAATATTTTTTCCGGTCAAATTTGACCGGAATTCTGTCAAAATGGCAACACTGGTAATAATGTAAACGCGACATCTCTCAGAGACGAAAATACAACGCTCTTAATAAATATAACAGATAATATGAATCTACTTATTCTATTTAGACAAAATTAACTGTAAAAATTTTCAATGAATTAATAATTTATTTAAATAAAAAATTAATCCAAAAATTAAGAATTAGAATAAAAAAATTTAATTTTTTATTTGCACAAAGTGCTTCTTTTTTTGTATAATGATTTAAAACTATGGTTTTGTACATTTCCTTTTTTGTAATCAAATCAGGCATTGAGCTGAAATTTTTCTTGACAGAAACTAATGATGAATTTGCTTCTCCAAAAAATTCTGCCCACATTCTGCACTTCTTTACAATGGCAGCGTGTTGATTTATCAAAAAAATGTTGAACTGAAAATAAATTTGTCTACGTTTCTAAAAAGTGCTACATCTCCTTTCATTCCGATTAATAGTCGCGTTCAGTAGCATCTGGCTCTACAAGAAAATTGTAGCGCTCGATAAAATTTCTACTGAACGATTTTTTTAATCTAGAATTTACAAAAAATTATATTACAGGAAAATAGTAAGATCCTTGATATGTTTTATTTTTAAATTCATTTTTTTTAATAGATAAACGACGATGATTGAGTGAAGATAAAACGATATCTTATATTTTTTTAAAATTTAAATTCGAGTTTTGTTACAACACCCCAATTCATATAACTACTATTATAGATAGTTATAAAACCATTATTCGTTACCATTAAGAAGCCAGAGGTATACGAAACGAAGCGTACACATTATGATATCATACATACAAGCTAACTAAATTGAAAAGAAATTAAAAGTAACTAAAACTAAAATTAAAAAGAAAGTTCATATAACTCCATAGGTCGACTATAATAGTTAGGGGTAACAATTAAATGATCTGTAATTGCAAATATCTTAATATTATTTACAAATTAAATCTTCAAACCTATTCTATGATAATTATACAGTAAAGGAGCAAGAGGATTACTTTTGTTAATTTTCAAAATCTGGTTAGTCAGGATTTGAAGAATAATCTCAATATAACATCATAATTCTTTAAAGTTTTAATTCAAAGATAGAAAGAGTTACTAAAGTCTGCTATTTAATAAGAAAAATTAATAGAAAAAACTTATGTATGTACATATGTATGTATACATAAAATAAACAAAAAATATTTTACAATATATGTTTACAATTACTCTTATCAAAAAAAAAAAAAAATTTATGAATTCTATAATGCAAAAACAAAGTAAATTTAAATATTTTTATATATAAAATCTTTTTAAAACTTTATCAAAAACCAAAAGTATATAATATATTTCTTTTATAAAACATAAATAAATATTTTTATTTAATTTAAAAAAATGTTTCTCTAAAATGAGCACAATTTTTGAAATTTTATACGGGGTGTTTCCTCAAAGTGTCATATTATTTATTTGATAATTGAACAAGCTTGCATTCTATGTAAGTTTAAAGTCTAAACTTAGAAACCCATTGTATAACTTCAAATATTATCTTGATATTTATAGATGGCCTTATTGTACCAACAACCACTTATCACTAATAAAATAATCATATTTTGATAAATGATTGTTTTTTAATAGTCAAAGTTCATGGTTTTGTCATTTTGGAAAATATTGTTTTGGTGCAACAAAAACTTATGAAAATAAATGATTATTTGATTACTAATAAGTTGTTGGTGCAATCGGCTTCTAGTGTTCAATTTTTAGCGGATAAGTTCAATACAAATTATATTAGTGTTACAGCAATGTTTCGAACTTGATATTGAACATATGTAAATATAATTGACGGCTGGGTGGCACAGTGGTTGAGTTTCGACCTTTCATGCGAAAGGGCCGGGTTCGAATTCTAGTGAAAGTGAAAAAAAACTTTTCTGGTTTTCATTCGTCTTGGGTTAAAATTAATGGCTTAATCAATAATTATATATCTTTAATAAAAAATACATTAATATAACAATATAAACAAATGCAAAATATAAACAAATAATTTAATTGAATATTATAACTCACAGATATAGAATACGATATAACTCAAATACAAAATATTACAATATAAACAGCAACTGCAACATCTCTGAAATAATGTTTTTAACATAAATTTTCGATTCTACTCCATTTTTTATAAATCATATTTTAAAATTTAAAATTATGATAGTTATGACAAAAAATAACATTTCAAAACATTATTTTATTTTTAATCTTTTCTTTTATTAATTAAATTCGAAAAAATAAAAATAAATAAATAAAAAATGGGTGAATTTAATATGGTATTAAATTTAGAGTTCTCCGGGTCATTAATACCCAAAAAACGAGTTTTATTAAAAAATCCCCATGAAAATACCGATCTTTTAAAATTTCCAGAATTTTATGAAAAATTAAAATTTACAAATGATGCCTATCAAACATCACCAGAATGTTTAGAATTAATGAGTGAACAAAATTATAAATTACAACCAAATAAATTTCATTATGAAGAAGATTTTAATAATGTACGATTATTATCTGACATTATTATTGAATTTTTAGCAAATAATTTTACTGGAAAGAAAGATTATGATCGTGAATTAAATGATTTTTCTAAGTCGAGATTTTGGACTTTTGTTGATATTAATTTACCATTAGAAAAAGTTATTAATATTGATTCAGAAATATATTGGAAACGATATTATAGAAAACTGAAACAACAAGATAAAATTTCAATATCATTAGAAAGATTATCAGAAGAGGAAAGAAAATATACATGGAAAGAAATTGGTATTTCATGGAAATTAAGTAAATATTTAGAAAATGAAATATATGAAGGTTGGTTTGAAAGTCAAAAAGAATTATTAATGCAATTAATAGCACCAAGTGTTAAATTTATAAAAGTTGAAAAATTTAAAATTTTGAATGATTATTGTTTAGATCTTGATGAAAATTTAATCGATTATCCAATAAAAAATTATGATGAAGATAAAATGCATCATATTAGTTTGAGAGTATTTCGTAAATTATATAATTTAACAGAATTATATTTGGATATGAATGATTCGAAAAAAGAACTTGGATATAATTATGAAAGGAAGGGCTTTTTATTTTCATCACGTGATATTGGATTGTTAGCAGAGTAAGTATATTTTTATTTGCTTTGGTTCTTTATTCAATTGCGTCAATTTGGTCTATTTGTCTGTAAAACACAATGTTACTTTAATCAATGGAATTTTTTATAATTCCTTTAAAAGAAAACTAATAGTCTTGAAGAACTTATTGCCTTGCACAAACCCTATATGTATATAGAACTTTAATCTCAAAATCTATCTATGCTGTTTAGTTGGTGTGGACCCGAAAGAGAGAAATTTAAGCTTTCCATTTCTGGAAGTTGCTTAATAGCAAGATCGCAAGCCCAAGAGACCCTTTAATTCATGTAGAAATATCGAAAGCTACTTTCTGGCCCTAACCAACGATGGGAATTTAATGTATAATAGTTTCCATCAAGGTATAAAATGTATAATAGTTCCTATTGAATCTTTGAACTTCTTTCAGTAAAGTGTTGTAAAGAAGTTACCACTGCATATAACACATAGTTTTTTTGTTTAATTTATTTACTTTGAAAAAAAAAACCATATAAAAATTGAAACTAAATAATTTGCATTTTCAGAGGTCTTGAACCATTGCGAAACCTAAAAATATTACATTTTAGTAATACTGTTTGGAATTTAAAAAAAATGAAAATATTAATACCTAAACTACAAATGGTACCTATCGAAGATCTTCAATTTTTTTGCTGTTATATAGCTGATAATTGTGCAGGTACATTATGTGAAATATTTACTCATCAAGGGACACATTTAAAACATTTACGTTTAAGTATGAATAGAATTACTGAAATTGGAATGTCAGCTTTAGCGTTTGCAATTCAAGAATTTCAAGGTGAATTAATAACATTAGATATATCAAGAAATCCAATTTCAGATTATGGCATTTTATATTTGGGCAGAGCATTATATAATGCATTAAGACAAGTAAAAAAATTGAATGTTTCATCACTGCAAGTAACAGAAGAAGGTTCAAAAATAATTGCAAAAATTATAAGATTTCATACAAATTTGGAATCCGTAAATATAATGTGTTTACCATTTGGTGAAAATTCTGGAGACTATTTAATTAAAGGATTAGTAGAAAATAAAAATATTTTAGAATTTGATGCAAGATATTGTGAAATAACTGATGAACAAGAAATTATGGTACAACTTTTAATAGATCGTAACAATTATATACATGAAAATCCATATATTGGTAATCGTGATGAATTGGATTCAGATTATCCATTAGAATGGGTTAAAAGAATTAAGTAATTAAAATAAAAAAAATTAAATTTGTAATTAAAAAATTTATATTTATTTAATATTCTATATTTTAGAAATCAAAATTTACTGAATGTTTTACATAGAATTGAAAATGATATGTTGTGTAAAGAATTCAATCCAGAAGTAATAACTTTACCTGAAAATATACCCAAATTTATTCCAAAAGATGTTAGAACTCAACGAGATTGTAGAGAACTTGTAGTGGATGATGGACTTTTATTACAAATCCGGAGACCAAAACCGAAAAAGAAGAAAAGTATCGCATTTAGAACTATGCAAAAGGAGGAGGAGTACGTATTAATTTCTCAGATATAATTTTTTTTTTAATTAAAAAATTTATTAATCAAATCAAAATTTAAATTTTAGGGAACAACAGCAAACTGGTCCGGAAGTACCAAAACCAGAATTATTTGGTAAAGAAGATTTTTATAAATATCTTCAAAGTCCAATTTATAATCAATTTGAATATGAATATTATTTTTAATTTTTTTTTAAAATTGATGCCAACAAAACAATATTTAGTAAAAACAAAATAAAATGATTTTAAAAATATTTTTAAATCCAAAATGATTAACGTATCTAATAATTATAGAAAGTTTTCCTAAAATTTTCCTAATTGTTTGTGTTGTTTTGCCAATTGAAACCAATGGGGCATTAATATTTTTTTTTTTTAAATTTGAACATTTATTTATTTTACTCACTTTCACAAAATATTTATAATTCAATTAATTAAAAATTTTAAATAATTTCTGCGCCATCTATTATCTAGAGCAAGAAATATTTTTTATCATTATACCCGTGCATACATATATGAACATCGGGTATATTATGAGTGTCCGTTCGTCCGTCCGTCAGCACGATAACTCAAAAATTATAAGAGCTAGAGTTCCGAAACTTTCACAAAGTAATTTTTAGACAATTTGTAAGTTTAAAATCGGACTAGGGCTTCGGGTAGCTGCCATACAAATTTTTTGAAATTATATATTTTCAAAATTAATAACTAAATAGAAACCAAATATAAAAACAGACAAAATGTAGTTGTATTATTTATTCACTTCATGGTGTAGTGATTAGGACATGCGGCATTTAGTTAAAATGTCTCGGTTCGAAACGAGGCTGGAGCAAAATTTTTTTTTTTTTAAATTCATTTTTGGTTATTTACTTCCTTTTTCATAAATTATATATGTATATTTATTTTATGTATGAAAAATTTTATTTTATAGAAAATTTGACAGAAAACTCTCACTTATATTAAAAATTATTCATTTTTTTTTCAATTATCAATTCAAAACAATTTTTCAAAACAGTACAATTGATACCATAGCAACTATAATTATTTAAAAAACAAATTAAGATGAACAAAAATTCGATGGCTTAGTGGTTAGGACGTCGACCTTTTAATTGAAAAGTGTGGGTTCGAATCTCGTTCAGAGCATATTTTTTTTTTAAAATTCATCTTTTTTTTTAATTCATCTTTTTTCATCAAACAGTTCAATTGCAATATATGAAATTCTTATTTATTTAATACATAATAGTGTACGCACGGATATCTAAAAGTTGACAAGGGCAACTATAATCTTCCTCGTTTTCTATAATATTAACAGAATTATACATTTCAAAATTTATAAGTTTAACTAATTATTCAAATATTTGAAAGCTTTATTTTTTTAGAAAAGTTACAATTTGGAGAGAGATCAATTATGTATGTAGTTAGTAGTAGAGACGCTGTTGAACCAGTGTTGATAAAAAACAAACGAACTTGTAAGAAAAATTGGGAAAGTATTCTGTGGTCATAGAAATACTTCAACATCAATACCACAGCACGTTTATACCTATCTTAATAGAATATTACAAATATATTTTTAAATTTGTTAGTTCCACAACTTAAATTAGAATTCTGAGAGAAATTTAGGATGGGTCAATGTTCATTAAAAAAAAACTAAATTGTTTTTTTTTTGTGAAGTGAACAGATAATAGAACATAATAATAAACCCATTTAATTGCTTGGAAAATTCCTTTTTAAAATTATTATTTCATTTGAATAATTAACTAATATATAAAATACAAAAGAAGTTGAATTGTTTTTGATTTAAATTCTTTTAATCATACCTTCCTAGAAAATGATAGTGAATTAATCAAATCATCGAATTATATACTTGAGGAGCACTAGGGATTTTTTTTTAAGAAATGAAAATTCAGAATTACTACAGGCTATTTTTAAATAATTTTGATAATAGTTTAAGTAAAGTTTGAAATTCTTTAAAAATCTTTAATTAACTGCTAGACACTTTTAGACTAGGCAAACAAACAGATTTTTGAAAATATTTCTATTAAGTAACTTAAAATTGAAAATCTTAAAGTCCCAAAATTTAAGTGTATTCAAACCATTTTAAGAGTTATTTAGGATGGTAGTATGTGGATGCATTATTTAAGTTTTTACAAAGTAATCAGTAGCTCTAATGAAATTTGTTTGAAAATTCTAATAATGAATTGTTTATTGAAAAATGTGAATCTTCTTCGACTTATTTCGACACATAGCTTTGTGGTAAGGATGTCAACCTTTCAATCAAAGGATCCCTGACTCAAACCCTGATCAGATCATATCTAATAAAAAAAAATATAATTTATATCATAATATAAATTTAATACCAGCCCTACACTTGAAAACGAATCCACTCGCTTACCAATTGGTAATTGGATGTCTTTAATTTACTTACCACATATATGTGGTAGACAATTATATAAAAATGTATACTTCTCGTTACACAACTAATGACTAATGATAATGACTAAAACAGACTAATGCCAACATACTGTTATATTAAATAATTTAAACTTGGAAATATTTTAGTTCAGTTTTTTATATAAGAAGTTTCATTGAGAAGTTCAGATTCAAAGCAATTAATTATTGAGTTCTAATAAATCTCAAGAGAAATTCCAAGAATCTTGAAATTTCTAGTCTATTGTATATTTTGTTCTTAATTACTAAACTGTAGCTATTGTAAAAAGCTTATTGTAAATTATTTTATTTTAATAAATAAGTCATTATATTTTCATTTTACTTAATTTTACTATATTAATCATTAATCAAGCCGTATATAATATAATTTAAATATTTAAAATAAAAAAAATTATATTAAAATTGAAAAGATTTTAAAATTAAAAATTTATATAAAATAACTTTTTTTAAATATTGCAATACCCATTCAAATAATAAAATATAAATTAAACATTTTAACTGGAAACATAAAGTCTATATGTACTATTGAATTTTAATAATTTTTAATAAAAAGTTTTTATTTTTGAATCAAATTTCAAAAACGTTTTAAGTCTGCAATTTATCAAATTACATCTTAATTTGTTTCCATTAAAATAAAAATATATTTCTATTATTATTATTTTATGATACTAAAATTCCATAAATTCAAACTGGATGTCCTTTATGTCCTTACAACCAATATTTGGATTTAATACAAATGTACAACTTAGCAAAACGCCATATGTCACTTATTAGTGCATTCTGATATAATTTTTTTTAAAGTAATTAATAACTTATGACTCGAGTTTTAATGGATTTCCAGCCATGGCTGTAATTATTTGATAGTCATGGCTTGTTTAATTAATGTCTGAGTATTTGGTGGGTAGATAATGGATTTAATTACAAGTGTACAACTTAGCAAAACGCCCTAAGATTACTGATATATGACTCCTAATATATATATATTTTTTTAAAGTAATGACTTATAACTCGAGTTTTAAACGATTCCCAGCCATGGCTGTAATTATTAAGTATTCATGGCTTTTGTAATTAATTTCTAAATATTTGGTGGTCTACTAATTAATTTTAATACAAGTGTACAACTTAGTAAAACGCCCTAAGATATCTGATAAGTGAATCCTAACGCAATTTATTTTAAAGTAATGACTTATGACTCGAGTTTTAAACGATTCTCAGCCATGGCTGTAATTATCTGATAATAATGACTTGTTTAATTGCATGACTGATTATTATGTCGGCACCTGATGGATTTCAAGAACATATTTTGAACTCGTCTTAAAATCTTGAAAAAGGACAGAAATGCTTGGGTATGAATAAAATTGGAGCCATAAGTTTTAAATTTTATTTAAAACAAAATTAGACAGAATATCGAAAATTTCCAGTAGTTTTTTTCTATTAAAATATTTATAGAGGATGCTCATTATAAATTTATACTATTATTAAAATGAAAATTTTTTTGGAAATTTAAAAAAAAAATAATTCCAGAAAATTTGGAATTTAACTTATGCTGCAATACCAAAAAAAAAAAATTAAACCAAAACCAAAATCAATTTTAAATTGTAAAAATACAGTTTACATTTTTTTTGATAAAAATGTGTTTTTGGTGTGATAAGCAAAAAATTGGTATAAATGTATATATGTATATGTGATGGTAATTTGAATATCAAACGAATTATAATTTGCTTTGTTTGTTTCATATTGGAAAAATTGAATTTAAAATATAAAAGACAATTTTGTTCAATTATATATATATATATATATATATATACATATGTATGTATGCAGGATTCATGAATACTTTAAGGTATAGTGGAATCCAGTAAAAAAAAAATTGATAAAATTGAAAGAGAAGCAAAAAAAAAAACAAAAAAAAAACGAATGTATAAAAACTATATTTCAAGGACTAAATGTATTGTTCGATGATTCAAGGACATAAAAAAGGTACACAATATAATGTATAACTGAAAATAAAAGAAAAAAAAACCGTAATGCTGGAGGTCATAACATAAGCTTTCAATTTTAATTTTGTGTTTTACTAAAAACTATGGTACCTACAGTTTTTTTTTCATTTTTATTTCATTTTTAAGGTTATTAGATACAAATTTTAAACAATAGCAAAACACTATTGTAATTTTTTTTTAAAAATTTGTTTTTTTGTATAATTTTTACCCTTTCTATTTTGGTTTTTTATGAATAATTTTTATTTCATGGTTGGATTGAGTTCCATGGTAGAGTATAATTTCTTTTACAGGGCTGCTTAGACCATACTATGTAGTATTGCTAAAAATAATTTAATATTAAAATATCTTATAGAATCTTTATAATACCAATGGTAGCAAATGTATCTTAAAAATAAATAATTTTTTAATGGAAATTTAAAAGCCATTTAAGAAAATATTAATAATTTTTTGGATAGTTTATGATAGTCCTTGAAATTAAAATCGAAGTATAAAATCTCCAGCTTAAGGAAAAATGTGGTGCAATATTAGCTTGGAAGGGTATGTATTTATTTTTATTTTAATACAATTGATGCCTAGATTTAATGTACGAAATTTAATAATATAAGTGGGTATACCTAAAATTAGAGATGTAACTTTTCCTTAAATTCATTTTTTATAGTGAAAAATTTATATATATATATATATATACATAAGGAAAAATTATATTTGATTCAGAGTTTTACTTAAATCAAAATGTATAGGATGTAATTTTAAATATAACATTTATATTTTTTTAATATTTTAATTAAAAATCTATTAAGTTTCATCGATTACTTCAAACATTACTAGAATTATTTATTTTTCACTGCAACAATATTTACCGTATTAGGTACTATTTTTTTTTTATTATAAAAATTCATTTAAGTTGATATTACTTTTATAGAACTACAATTCATCCTAACCCTCCTAATTCCATAAATCTTTAAATCTTGCAATTCTAATTAAAAAACATAATTTGACTTCTAACCAGTTTTAGGTAAAATTTAATTACTATTATTTTAATTACAAAAACACTAATTTAATATAATTACATGTAAATTAGATTGTAATTGTAATTAAATACATCATAAAATTAAAATTGATTGTAATTAAAAATTTAATTAATGTACATATATTTGAAATTAAAGTAATTGAAGTAAAATAATTGTCTGAAAACCTGGAATTAGTTATTTTTGTTTATAATCAGAAATGTATTTGAATAAAAAAGTAATTAAAGAAAAATAAAATGCGATATACCTTGGTAATCAAAAAATCAGATTGATTCCTAGTACCCGAATCTGTCAAAGAAATTTAAAAAACTTAAAAAATTAACACCTAAATTTTTCGGGAAATATATTTGGCGAGTCTTACACAAATTTTTAATATCTGATTACTATACTACAAAGTTGGTGAGTACATTTTATCAATTATGTCATAACATATGCTATTTTATGCTATTTTGTATACAATTTGTTTTTAACCAAATTAATAGTAATTATTTTTAAATAATTCAACATTTAATCACAATTGTAATTGAAAAATTTTAAATTACAAATATCTTTAAATTGTAATTGAGTACTTTATTAATTTCAGCATATAAATAAATTGAATCAATGTTTGCTTCAAATCAAAATTTACTTTCTTTTAACAATTCTGAGAAAAAATAAGAATTGTTTTTTTTTTTTGAAAACGTTTCGTAATTAAAAATTGCTTCCATAAAGTAAAGTTCCGGAAAGGGACATAATTAAAAATTCTTGATTTTACTTCCTGGTCTTTTTTATTTGTCGCATAACTGTTACAAACTATGATATGCTAAAAGAAACATATTTTTAAAAGAAATTATATTTCCTTTTTAGTTTTTAAAGTAATTTATGTTTTAGTTCAAGTACTTTACATACTTGACTACTTTTCATCAACTTTGTAATTATATGCGCACTAAACAAAAAACTGTAATGCCTCTTTTAACCTCATTTTTTTCTATTTTTTTTTTGGTAAAGGTCGAAAAAAATTTTTACCGGTCATTGTAAGGTACAAATCCTTTTTTTTTATTATTTTTTTTTTTTAACTATTTTTTATTTACTACACGTCCTTTTTGTTTGAATATAAAAGCTTAATGATGCCTTAAAGGATTTTTTTTTTTAAAGTATGCTATAAAAAGCGTTTTATGATTTAATATTCTATTTGGTTGTAAAAAAAAAACTTCTCTTTTGTTTTTTTAACACTTGATTCTCACCTCAAAATGGATTTTATATGGGCAAAATGGTAATTACTTTAAAAGACCACCATATGTAATTATTTAGTTTAATGTTTGAAATGTTTAGCAAATAATCACTTTGTGCTTTGATGTATGATGAAATTGAAATCTGGTGACCAGATTACGTTTAGTTAAATGGAAAACGAGTAAATCTTTTGTTTTAACTGCTATAAAAGTGAATATAATTTGTAAACTTTGAAGGTATGTAGCTTGTAAGTTTTATTAGTAGCTTTTAAAGTACTTGAAGTAATTTAAATGAATCCTGATCTTTGAAGGTTCCTCAAGTTATGAATTCTGCAGGTAATTCATTAAAATTCAAATTGAGAAAAATTTGTAATCTATAATGTAGTCCTTCATTATAAATATTGTATATTTATCCGATATTTAACCCTTATGTTCACAATAAGGTACGTTTGTCACTTTACTTAATTTTCTTAAAAAAGCAAAACAATATTAATATGTTGAACGGATATTTAGAACTTTTTGCCATTTTGAACTTTTTTAGTAATTGATGGTCTAGGATTCCTAGTTTTGTTCTGGGAATTTGAAAATAAAATTTCTAATTATTTTCAGTCCCAAGATGATCTAATACTGTACATTTATTTATTTATTTATTTTTAGTACTATTTTATAGTAAATATTGCCTGATAATATTAATTCTTTGCCGATTTGATATTTAGGCTTGAACCAGGGTTTGAACCCAAAGCTTTTCGGTAGAAAAGCTACCACTTTACTACTGAGCTATCTGTGGCTAAACTGTACACTTTGAAGAGAAGTTTTGTAAGATTTGAAATTGGTGTTGAACGTTGAAGTACCTTGTACAAGTGGTTTTAGCTAGTTACAATGTAATGGAAGACTAAACAAAGGGTGTACTGGCCATAACAGTGTTAAAACTATAAATAAAGGTTAAATAACTTATAAAAATGTAAAGAATATTTTTCTTAAATTCATCATACTTTGGAGTAAAAAAAAAAGAAATTTAAAATTAAAAAAAAAACCCGATTTATTCCACAATCCTTTTATAAGAGCAAAAAAAAAAGGGATAGTTGATCTCTTTTAATTAAAAAATAAGAAAACGTGATTTACATATTTTTTTTTGTACTGAACAGCTTTTTTATTTTTGTCATGATAAAGGTGTAATTATTGTAACTTAAGGTAAATAATTGCAAAAAAATAAGGTAAGACAAAATATTGTTTTATTTTTTGTTTTTTTTTATTTTGAATTGGATCTTGTAAAAAAAAAGACTTTATTTATTTCACAAAAAAAAGTTTTGAAGGTGAAAATTTTTAAATTCATTTGAATTTAGTTAAAATTTTAGGAAAAAATCCAAAAAATTTAAGCCATTCATTAAAAATTATCTTTTTTTAAATATTATATTTTTAATTATTATATAAGTATCCTGAAAAAATCTTTAAAAAATTTTAGGCTATTTTTTTCAATATTAATAGAATAAAGAAGTGTTGTTGTAGTATACACATACATATATAATCCCAGTACTCTGAAAATACTTGAGGGTTTAATTTTAATCTGATTTATGGTAGAATAATTAATATATGCTATTTTAAATTTAAATCTACTAATTACAAGAGTAAGCCCTTATCAAAGTTTAGACCGCGGAATACTTAAAATAAGATTAAATATTTCTAATTCAATACAGTTCTATTTTTTGCATACCTATTTAAGGTTTTCGAAATTTTGAGTTTGATTGAGAGATTTAAAAGTTTTTAAATTAAATATATAGAATGAAATTCTCAAGCGACTTACTCCAGTTGGGATATAAATTTCGACTTAAATAAATATGACAGTTAGTGTTCAAATATTTTGAAAACGTGTGTGACTTTAGTTAAAAATTAGCTAAGAAATAAATGATATGAAAGAAAAATTCTATGAAAAACTTTAGTTTTCTTGTATTGGTTTTAAGAAAAGGAAACTATGGAAATTTTTAAGAAGGTATGAAATTTGAATTAGACTGTGTGTTTTTTAAATAACTTAAGGATATCCTAAGCTTCAACATGATTAAGACTAGTTGCAAAATTATTTTTATTAATTTTAGAGCCTTGTTATTAATATTAGAACCTTAGAATAAACCTTGCATTCTCCTATTTACCAATCTAAATCGTGTAATCGTTTCCTTTCGGTATAATCTATGTATCTTATTTTTCTTAGTTATGTTTTTAAGAATCTTTTGTTTCATTTTCCAAGAATTATACGTTTGTGTACAGATTCTTATTCAAACTAAAGATTCATTTAAAACGATAAATAAACCGATTGGATATTTGGATTATGAGTATGTAAGTATTTGACAAGAAAAATATTTCATATAAACATGCAAGATGAATTCAGAGATATTTCAAAATTAAATAATAATCGTCCCACAAGTTGCCGTTTTTAAAAAAATAATTTTAAACGGTCGAAATTCAGTAATAATAAAAATTATACACTTACATTTCTGGATGTTAGGCATTTGTATAAAATTTAGTGGTATTCATTGAAGTCCTCCTAGGTAATGGAAGTGAGTTAAGGTTATTTTATATATTTCAATACTAATGAAAAGTTTCAGATAATCAAATAACAGATTATCTGAAACTTTTCATTAGTATTGACGCAACTTTTATTTCGATATGATTGATTCTAGTAGATATCTTTAACAATTGAACATTTTCAAATGCGCAAGAGAGGTTAAAAGGATTAATTAAAATAAAACTTTAGCTTTTTTAAACAATTCGACAAAACATTTATAGATTCCGTAAAATTTTGAATGAAGAAACGACAAACAAATGATTTATTAAGAAATAAACTTAAAATTCTTTAAGATGCACAAAACACAAGAGTTAAATAATAAATAAAACGAAAACTTTTTCTAAATTTTGACAGAAATATGATCCATAGTATTCCATTTATATATTTATGCACAAATAAATCAAAATTATAAGCGTGGATTTTCTAAAATTTTTGTGATTTTCTTTTCAAAAAATTTTGCCAGTTAAAAACTTTTGATAACTTTTGCACAACTTTTATAATTCTGTTTTTTTATTAAAATGATTCATTTCGAAAAAAATCTATTCTTTTTTTTTCATCTTCAGTTGTTATTTCTTAAAGCTGATTCAGATTTTTAAGTTTTCTCACTTAAATTTTACAATTTTTTTTTAAAGAATTTCAAAATAAAATTTAGGACACATGTGTTCAAATCAAAATTATTGGCTTAATTTGATTTAATTTTCTTGAAATTTTGGGATAAGAAATAAAGTATATATAAAAATAAAGTTAAATATAACTGGAAATAATTGAATTATTATTGAAAGACCTTTTTTTTTATTTATTTTAAGCCAAAAATAATTAATTATATTTGTGTTTTCTTTTTAACTGCCATTGTTAAATTAGAAGCTTTTGTTAATTTTAGCCAAGTTTATGACATCAAAGTTTTTTTGTTTTAAATGGGATGAAAAAGATAAATCATAAAAATATTTCTTGGTTGAATTAATACAAAAGTTTTCCAAAAGTTTTTTAAGAGTAGGAAATTTCAAGAATTTCATTTCAGGTGGAGTTTTAAAATTTATAAAATTCTTATAATTATTTTTGAAATTGAAATTTGTCGAATACTTGACTTTTAGAAAAATATTAGTATTGCCATCCGAGTTAAAAAATCTCAGAATTAAGAATATAAATAGTTAGCTAAAGCAGTTGTCTAATAAGAAACTAATTTATATATAGATCAGACAGCTTATTTAATTTTATATTTTATTCACTTGAACCTTTTTATGGTCTGGGTATTTAATTTTTTTTTAATTGAATAATATTGGAAATAACGGTAAAGTGAATTATTTATTTATTTATTTATGTACAATCTCCTATCACATTCAATGTAATAAGTGAGGGAATCTGCCTTTCCTTTTCAGATGGAGCAGTTAAATTTATTTTATGTTATGGTATAAGTATTATGATATCAATTATAAACTATATTTTTTTTATTAAATATGATCTGACGAGGATTTGAACCCCAAACTTTTGGTTTGAAAAGCCGCCACTCTAACCACTGAGCTATCAGTCAAAAAGTGAATTAATACATTTCTAAAGATGCGAAGGTAAATATTGTAAAAAAAATACTGAATTCTCACATAAAAATTCAATACATATTGTGCAGTAATTACATTTTTCTTAAACTTTAGAAAATTTTATAAAAAGAAATTTCGTAACTCATTCCAAGCAACAATTAATTGATGTATATATTCATTAAAATATAAAAGTTTATGTTTTTCTAAGCAAACATTTAAAACATAATAAGGTCACTCTTTTACAACACGCAATATATATATGAATATGAAAATATAATATATATAAAAATAAATGCTAAAACAATTAACTGAAACTATATAAAAAAATGAAATAAAATGCTTTGACAGTTACAATGACAGTAACCGTATTATATAAATGTCAAACTACAAAGAAAAATCTCTTTGTCTTTGATTACATTTTATAACTTCTTCCTATTTTTTGTTTTTCAAGTCCTTGTCAAAATTTTAGTTTATGAACAAATTTTTTTATATTTGACTTTATTACAATTAAAGTGCGAAATATGTTCTTACACTTCTTTTGAGTAAAAATCAATGTAAATTACACTAACCTTTTAGTTAATATTATTATATTAACTTTTTTTAAACAAATGGATTCAAATATCTTCTAAAGCTACTCATATAAATTGTTTTTCATATCCGAATTTCTTGCACCAAAAACACAAACTAATTCAAAAAACCTAATAAAATTAAAATATTTGACCAATGGCTTAATGAATATGACGTCTACATCTCAAGCGAAAGGTCTCTGGTTCAAACTCCGGTCAAATCATATCTAATAAAAAAATATCGTAAAATAGTATAATTATATCGTAATAGTTTATAACGTAATATAAAAAAATGATATTTAAAGTTTTGAATTTCAATCATTATGGTCACATCTTTTGTCCTTTTGTCTTCTGGAAATTACTTAAATAATTTTCAATAATTTTTTCCCTCGAAATAATTTTGGGTTGTTTTGACGTTTAATTCAAGAACCGCATTATAAATTTATCTGAACTTTTGTTGTAAATAATATTTTTATGTTATTTTATACATAAAAATATGTTAAATGTGGAATTCATGTCATTTAAAATTGAAAAGAAATTTAACTTTTATAAACAGCAGACCTTCAACTTTATTTGTATATTTAATGAACAATATTTTTTTTATATTAAAAGTATATGTTAATAATTTTATGAGTCAATGAAGCCAAGGACAAGTAATGTCAAGGGAATTTATAAAAAAATATGCTCTACTTTTACCCCAACTTTTAACAGTAAGTATCGAGTGTCAAGTGTCAAGTGTTGGGTATATGACATTGAAATTTATGTCAAGGATTTTTTGTAATCAAAATCCTTCATAATAATATGCTCAAAATAACATTATTTCCTACTAATGATTGATTTGTTCTTTTAAATTTAGTAAAATTTTGCTTAAGATTTTAAAAAATTCTTAAATTTACAAAAGATAATATCTTCTTCTTGTATTTGTAGAATGATAGAATTTTGAATTGTTGGAAATTTTGAAATAAAAAACCATACGTGGTTACATATTTTATCTTATAATGAAGTTCTTAACTTCTATTCGCAATAACTAATTTACTTCTGCTATATTACGATCTGACAAAAGAAACCATCAGAATTTTGTGAAGAAAACTTGGGGAATTGGAAATGGAACAGTACACAACAGAACAGAGATCAAAAATTACGAAAAGTTATGGAAAATGTACGAGAAAGAGCTCGAATGTGCGAAGCCGAAAATGGTCACCACTTGCGGCATATAATTTTTCTACTGAAACTAAAAATATTCCCCATTAATATACTGTATAACAAAAAATAATAAAAATAATTAACCATTAAATAGAAAAGCTATTAAACATTCAAAACATATCGGTCGTTTTGCGCCATCCTGTACTAATATGTTGATTACTCAATTGATTACTTTTGATATTAATTCTTATAATTATTACTAAAAATATTTGTCTAGGATCTTTTCTCTTGATCCAACATGTACCTATACTGCAGACAGATTTGTTAGTCCTGCGCCTCAGTTCTGCAGATAGTGATTTTTCTGCAAGTTAATAGCCATATAATTTTTAGCTCACTTTTCTACTGACGCTACGTGTTCGAGACTGAGTCTTCTGAAATAAAAGATTTAGAGTTTAAGCCTTGCTAAATGAAAATCATTTAAATATTAAAATTTTTCCTCCTTTTTGGTTTTTTCACATTAGGAAAAATTAAAATGTCTATTTTATGTAAAATTTTTAAAGTTTAAATATCCATATAAATATATGTAGATATATATACCTATTACTATTGTGGACATTAATATGTCACTTTATTTTGCAATTTAATCCCTTATGTATGGAGATTATGTGTCCTTATTTTTTTCTCGAGAGCAAATGGATTTCGTATTTTCTATTAACACTGAAGGAATTTTATAAAATCCTAGAAATCCATATAACTAATGGACACACAGATTTTACTATCAGACCTAACATGAACATGTCTGAGACAATACAATTGAATTTTAAAAAAAAATTAATCCAAGTTGATATGTTTTATTTTTAATTTGTTTGTAGGAATTTTTAAGGTTCATTTGGAGCTCATTCGGATTTTTGAAATTAAAAAAAATCATTTTTTAATATTAGGAATAGAAGTGGATTGGTAAATTTTAAAATAGAAATTGATGTATTTTGTGTGGTTTGAGTATACAAACTAAATTAAAGAATGCTTGTAAAAGAATAATAGGTACAATAATAAAGGGAAATATACAACAGATTGTATCTTAATAAAAATCCATGTTCTCTCCTAGATAGTAGATCTTCAATTTTTAATTTATCTTATTTAATTCTTTAAATTTAAAAGAAATAGAAGAAAGGATCTATAAATATATTTTAAAGATTTTTAATAAAACTCAATAAATGGAAAAAATTTCAATTTTTCTATTTTGTTGTAAGGACATTTTTTTCAATTTGTCCTTTTTTTAATAGCAACATTTTATTATTTGTTTGTTCTGTTTTTTTTTGCTTTGGTGTAATGTTCTGCAACTCGTAAAATATTGCAGTACACCCGAAGAAAAAAAAATGGCATATCATATGTAAAAATAAAAGAATAATGATTTTTTTCTTCAGATGCTTATTTCCATACATTTTCATTTTATTGGGTCTACCAAAAACAATTGTCATTCTTTTATTAGTCATATAATTAAATAAATGTGCATTATTGAAATTTTTTAAATCAATACAATCACTAAGGTTTTGAAATTCTAAAAAATTGGAATCAGCTTATTATAAAGGTCCATCGAATTATAAATTTATTTTATGTAATCCGTATATAATGCAATAAGCGAGGGAGGGCGAGTCAGTGTTTTCAAGTGTGGCAAGTATATTTACTTTACATTATGATATAAACTATTACGGTTTGATAAAAAAATTGGTCTAAACGGGACTTGAATTTGAGATCCTTTGATTTAAAGGCCGTAGCCCTAACCTCAACAAAATCTGTCGGATTCAATGGAATTAGTTTATTATTACAAAGTTTTAAGCTTTTCAAAAAACGAGTCATTTAAGCTATCAATTTATAAGTTTAATAAAAAAAATCGTTAATTTTTCGAATTCGAATCAATCGAGTAGCAGTGGCTTACAAAATTCCAAAGCATTGTTGACTTACAACAAGAGTCCGAATTCTATTATATGATTATAATTCGTTATTTTGTGTTTATTCTTTATTCTAAGAGCCTTAAGCTCTTTTTAAAATTTACAGGACAAAATATTTCCATTCAACTTTTTTTTTCAAATTCACATTTAATAGATTTATTCTTTTGTACCATATGTAAATATATATAATAATGCATGTGGGGGTATTTTATATGAATGGTAATATTTTTTAAAATTTTTTATCTATCATATTTACATTATAATGAATCTGTTGTCCTTTACTTTAAAAAAAAAATAAAATAAAACCTTAGATCTTGTTATACAGAATTGATACTAGAGACAAATGAATAAAAAATATTGACAAAGTAAAAGAAATTGTTTTTAGTATATAGGATAATATATATATACTAGCTAGTACCCGGTGCGCGTTGCTGCGCCTCTCAATGAAGGTTTAATTGAAGATGATGTTACTGCAAAAAGTTAACACAAAAATTACACACGGTTTACACATGTAAATTTTAAAATGTATGAAAGCAATCTTTTTAAAACGATTTTTCTAGGATTGTCCTAGGATTTTTTGAAACTTTCTGTAATTCAAAGCAGAACAATCTACTTTCCAAAATTTGACGTAATTTACTTCCAAAAAAATTTTTTTGACCAATCGTAGGACCGACTGTTAACAGTCTCAACTCCATTTTCAAGTTGCTTCACACATATAAAATTTGAGGTCAACCAGTCAAATCCTTTCTAATTTAGAGTTAAGTAACGCAAAAATCTATTAAAAGCCACTGTGCCCCACTGGGTTAACGGAACTACACTTTCTCTTTGGGCAAAGCAGTATTGCGCAAAATTGGACGTAATTTGCTTCCAAATCACTCAACAAAATTTTTTTGGGGCTTTCTTTTTAGCCAAAGCAGTACTTCGCAAATTTTGACAATATTAGCTTCCAAAATTATTTTGACCAACCGTCGGGCCGACATGGGTTAACAAATTCCAAATCTGTTAATAGTGTCAACTCAATTCTCATAGGGGAGCACGTATACAAAATTTGAAGAAAATCGGTCAAACCGTTTTTAATTTAGAGTTAAGTATTGAAAAAACCTATAAAAAGCTGTTAAGCCCCAATGGGTTAATGCAATACAATAAAATTTTCTTTGGGGCTTTCTTTAAAGCCAAAGCAGAAGTTCGTAAAATCGGACAAAATTTGGACCCAAAATTTTTTTTTACCACCCGTCGGCTCAACATGGGTTAACAAATTCCAAAACTGTTTATATTGTCAACTCAATTCTCAAGGAGCATCACGTATACAAAATTTGAAGTCAATTGGTTAAACCGTTTCGAATTTAAAGTAAAGTATTGAAAAAACCTATAAAAAGTTGTTGGGCCGCAATGGGTTAATGGAACTCAACAAAATTTTTTTTGGGGCTTTCTTTTAACCCAAAGCAGAATTTCGTAAAATTGGACAAAATTTGGGCCCAAAATTTTTTTTAACCACCCGTCGGCCCGACATGGGTTAACAAATTCCAAAACAATTAATAGTGTCTACTCAATTCTCAAAGAGCATCACGTATACAAAATTTGAAGTCAATCGGTCAAACCGTTTCGAATTTAGAGAAAAGTATTGAAAAAACCTATAAAAAGCTGTTGGGCCGCAATGGGTTAATGGAACTCAACAAAAATTTTTTTGGGGCTTTCTTTTAAGCCAAAGCAGAATTTCGTAAAATCGGACAAAAATTTGGACCCAAAATTTTTTTTGACCACCCGTCGGCCCGACATGGGTTAACAAATTCCAAAACTGTTAATAGTGTCTACTCAATTCTCAAAGAGCAACACGTATACAAAATTTGAAGTCAATCGGTCAAACCGTTTTCATTTTAGAACAAAGAAGTTTAAATAATTGCACCACAGCTCCAACTTGGCGGTCCGTTAGAGCAAAATTTTTGGGCCACGATTTCTTTCCGTACCCAAAAACTCCTATATACAAATTTTCATGAAAATCGGCTGGGCAGTTTAGGAGCCAACTCGTTACATACAAAGAAACAAACAAACAAACAAACAAACAAACAAACAAATAAACAAACTTTCATTTTTATATATATAGATATAGCATAATATAAAAGTTCTGGTATAAAAATGGATCGTACCCCGCAGTTGTATCCCACAAAATAAATATTTAGAATTGTACCACGCACATTAAATATTTATTTAGAAATTGCAGATCATTAAAATAATTCTAATTGAATTCTGTTCATTGATAAAATTTGTGTGGGACTGAACCTCTTTTTCGGGGTAAATTGGTCTGGCGAACTAAATTTATAAGTTTGCAAACTTTTCACGAAGGACAGAAGTGATTGGTTAGCTAAGGTTAGTTGAAGAGTAATAAGCACTTTAATTTTAAAAATATAGATTTATCTTAAATAACTGTAATTTTTGCATTAGAAACCGTTATAAATGTACCAATTTTATTACTAAATATTTTCTGTTCGTTATAAATTTCTCTATCATCTTTGCTCTTCATGACCTCTGAGTTCCGAACACCCTGTATAAAAAAACATATAAAATTTTATTATTTTTCAATTTATTCATTTTTATATAAAAAATCAAACAAAGCGGTTGTTTTTCTTAAATTCAAATGTTATAATCATTTTTTAAAATTCCTAAATGGAAAATTAAACAGTGAAAAGAAAAGTGTTTAACCATATATTGCCATTTTCAATTTTCTTTTTATTCTTTTTTGCATAAAATTACTATATGTATTCTTAAATATTTTGACATCTTTTATTTACTTTATATATTATATATATAGAGTATGTATATAAGTAAATGGGATTTTCTCATTCTTTTATTTCCTTTGTTGGAAGTTGGAACATTTAAATTAGATTTTATTTTATGCTCTGTAATGTTTTTTTTTGTTTTTTTACATAAATGTAAAATAAATGGTACTAATTTGAGAGAATATTATATTAAATAAGCTTACCGGAAGTCTCATAATAACCAGTTTTTTTTTTTTTTGTAATAAAATTAAAGTACTTATGAATTTAAAAAAAAAACATTTAATATTAAATGAAAAATGCAAGTTTTGCAAGTTGTAGAAGCTTAGAAAAATTCAATTACAAGATGAAGTATTTGTAAAATGGGAGTTGGTTTGATGTCAAAAAATTTTACATTATAAGGAAGTAGAAGCTTTGTGCTACACAGGATTTTATGTTTGTATTAAGATTTTGCTTAAATACAAGATAAAATGGCGAAAGAGAGTAAAAATTGATGTAAAAGTCAATTAAAGTTATTTTTTTATTTATATTTGCAATATATATTTTTTAAGAGCAAAATTCTGGAGCCACGTGTTTTACACAATTATATTTGATATTAATTTTTTAAAGCAACCTCTGCAAAAAATATTATCAAGTTTTTAATATATTGCGATAAGTATATAATAAGCTGAAATAATACTTTATGTTTATCGTTATCTTAATAATATTGATTAAGACTGCACGTGTTCCAATATTATGAATGCTAAAAAATGTGCATTATATTCAATAATTAATATACTTAAATGCAATCATCCTATAAGTATGCAATTAAATTTAAAAAATCATATATTGTAAGAAAATAATGATAATCATAATAAGATTTTACAAGATTTTTCTATGCATTTATCTAAATTTTTTTTTTAAACTATTTACATATGTACCAAATGTTGTACATACTTTTATAGATACTTAAAACAAAATGAAAAAAAAACCCTCAGCCTATAAGTATGTAATTTCTTAAAAATTTTCTATTCCCTTGAATTTTTTTTTTTTGCAAATTCTCTTATGTTTTAATATTATGTTCATTCTTATTTTTCTTTTGTTTATAAATAATCAGTGCAAAATTTTTACCCCTTTTACTTAGTTTTTATTTAAAACTTTTCTAAAACTATTTTTATACGCTAGAAAAATAATATTGTTTCATGAAAGGTTCATAAAATGATTTACGGTTGCTGTAAAGTTCAAAAGTGTATAATAACAAAAAAATATGAACTAAACATGAATGTAAACATTTTTTTACGCAATATAATAGAAAAATGAGTGACATTTTATGTGTTTTGTATACGAACATTTTAAATTAGTTTTTCAAGGACAATGACTGAAAAAGTTTTGCCATTTTTTTTTTTTTTCTGTATTCTTAAAAAAGATAGTGACCGTGACCGAACAACAATTTTCTGTTTTTTTAAGGGTTGATTTTCTTCCTTGAATATTTCAACCACATTATCTCAACAAATAAATTTTATTATAAATATGTATAATAATATAATAATATTAAATGTATATATGTTTTAGTAAGAAATGTTTTCTATAAGTATATATACATATTATTTATAAAAATTGTAGGTACTGCTGCATTAATTTATAAAATGAATGAATACTACTAAAGTGATTGCAATATGATATAAAAAGTAGATGAATCAAATCTATTTTATTTTTATCTGCGATGTATTTGAGATTTCCTAAATATTTTTAATATGTAATTTTTTAATATGTAATTTTTAAGACATCATCTGTGAGAGTGCATGATATCAATCTAATAGGGTAAAGTCTCACTATAAAGTTCAAATCTTATACCTAAATACTAGAACTGTGTCTATCTTATTTTTGATAACATCTAATTAGCTTGAGGTAAAATAAAATAGCTCTACACACTGTGTAGTTTTAGTTTTCAAAATTTCTAAAGTCTATATACTATAACGGTTGTTCCTCAAGTTTCACCAGATTACTTTACGTATGGAGAAACTCGAAAATTTTTAGGAACACAAAGTTGCAAATTTTCCGAGCATGTGTAAAAGGCATCCTAAAGTATGGTAGCGAGACCTGGTTCACTTCAAATACTACAAACAGCAGGCTACAAGCATTCATTGTGAAAGAACAAAATATGTATAGCAATAATGACTCTTAAATGGAATGCGAAAGGTTTTAGACAAAATACGTGGTTGACGGAGTAACGCCTGGTACAGCACAATAATTATGGAGCTAAAAGAGCTAAGAGAGAATGCAAAAACTACAGCATCTAACAGAGTTCGATACAAATGTCTAGTTGGAGCTCTACGTTAGAGAATTTATTAAATTTTATAAAAATTATAACATTTACGGTTACTCTTACTTAATTAAAATCTGATCCTCTTAAGTTTCGACAGCATATGTATAATAAAGAAAAAGTGGTTTCTTAAATATTTAAGAAATTAAACATCTTGGCTTCTGGGTGTATGTTTCTATTCGGAAAAAATTATTAAGAAATATTGCAAACATTTACAGAATTATATTTTGCAACTTTAGAATTCTAACAATTTTGTAATATAAATTTTAATATTTACTCTTTTTTACTTACTTTATTATGATGCATTTCGTTTGTTTTTTTTAAGTGCTTATTGATTTAACTGTAATGGATTTAGTTGATAGTAGGTTGCTTAGAAATATTTTCTTTAGTTTTCAATTAACATTAGGTAAATTTCAACCCAATACTGAGTGGTATCAATTGACGTATATAATATTCTTGAAGAATTTTTAATTGAAATTTCTTGGTTTTTCAACCTTAACCTTAAAAGTGAAACATAAAGTATAAAAATTTGTGTCATAATTCAATATGGTAGGTGGGAGGAAAATATATTAGTATGTAGTTTTTGGAAAAATTTTTAATAAATAAATTTATTTTTAGATTATTGAAAGTAACACATTTATATTTTTATATTGATCACCTCAAAAAGTGTTGAGTATGTTGGTTAGAATAAATAAAAGAATTTTTTAATATAATAATAATAACTTTTCATAAAATATATTAGAAAAATGAGGTAGAAGGAACTTAAGCACAGTAAAGGTAGAGGAGGTATTTTAAAATACATTAAAAAATTAGGAAGAAGGAACTCAAGTACAGGGGAGTTACCTGAGAAGTATTTTGGGTTTGTGAAGATGCTTTAATTCTAAATTGGTTAATTAATTTTCAGATTTCTGACGTAGGTAAAATTTTAATTTAATTTAAAAAATGTACTTGTGTAAAAAAATAAATTTGTTACATATAATTAGGTATGAACAGTAAATAAATGGAGGTTTTAAACATAAAACTTCTTGAACACACTATACAAGATATTTAATTAAAATTTGGTTAAATAATGTTACATTTGCTGTTAACTTGTTGGCAGCATCTTCCAGATTTTTCAAAACTATTCTTCTAAAAGATCCTAAGATCTTCTCTGATATTTGAGCTGTTAAAAAAATATTAAATTAAGATAAGCATTCTGTTAAACTTAAGACAAAACGGCTGGGTGGCACAGTGGTTATAGTGCCGATTTTCCATTCAGAAGGCTCGAGGTCTATTCCTAGTAAAATTGAAAAATCTTTTATCTGCTTTTCAACTTAGCTACCATTCGCCATTCGGTTCATTATAAATATCATAGCCAATAATTAATAATTATGTATCTTTAATAAAAAGTACTATAATATAACAATATAAACAAATAATTTAATTGAATAATATAACTCACAGATACAGAATACCAAATACAAAATATACCAATATAAACAAAAATAGAATTGTATCTATTGAAAATCTAAGACGTTTCTACATGTTATAAGGGTTTGTACCATCGCATATTTAAAATGTATATGGAATTCATGAAGATCAATTCTAATTTTAAGAATATAATATGTTCCCCCTGTTCCAACATTTACCTATGATATAGACAGGCTCATTAGTATAACAGTTGAACAGTTAGTACTTACATAACTAAAAAATACAATTTATATCTTTAAGTAGTTTTCATTCAAAGAACCTGTAGTGCATTTGATTGATTCGCCACTACCTAAAATAAAATCTTATACGATGCATTAGTATATATCTCAATACATTATAATGTATGTATTTTATAGTGCAGTATTTCAGAAGACTTCATAGTCCCAATAAATTTATTACTCAGAAAATTATTGAAAATGAACATTTAACACAATAATTTGTTTTCTACTTGTACATTAAATATTTTATTACAATATGTAAATTTCCTTTACATTTCCTCTTTTATATTTTTACATGTTTAAAATTTTAAAACATTTTCAATGTAAATTTAAAAAAAAATTAAATTGAAAATTTAATTGCATAAATATAACATAACATAACAAACAAATTATGAACATAAATGTTCTAATCAATCAAATTAATAGCATTTCATATAATAATATACTTTTGGTTATAAATTCATTATCATTTATTATATTTTTATTTTACATTTTTATTGGTAATTTTTAATTTTAGTATCAATATTAATTTTTAAATATCTGAAGATGTAATTTATTTTATAAATACAATATATATATATATATATATATATATTTTAAATTATTTTCTTAAATGTAAAAATTAAATAACATAATTTTTTATTTACTATATTAAATTTTATTTTTAAATTGATTTTGTAATTATTTATTTAATATTTGATTGAAAATACGGAGGTTGAGTGAAAAGTAATCAAGGCGTTTCAAAAAGCAAAGTATGCATGTATTTTATTTTAAAAAAAGAATTCATTGAATCTATCATTTTTGTAGTTATCTTTTTTAACTATTTACAAAAATAAATTTCAATGGAATTTTAAGTTGTCTATCAATTACAGTTCTTAAGTTTGGAAAAAAACCACCTAAAGGAAGGAAGGAGATCCATGGGAGAGTGTCATACGGGTGTGTAGTGTTATTTGCCTGTAGTGTGATTTGCCTGTATTTCAGTTGCCTGAGTTAGTAGAGTTGGTTACAAAAACAGGGTTTCAATAATTTGTTTAGCGGGGGTTTGGGAGCAGCATTCCACCTCTATTAGAAGTTCTTTATTATTGAAAATATATATAAAAATATATCTAGGGGGAATTTAATAGTTGGTTACAAGATCTGGATTATACGCTTTTTCCAAAATATGAGATGCTGAATTAGAAAGTGAAATAATTCTGCAAAATACAGGCAAATGAAATATAGCCTTGTGATAGTAACCCAAAATCCATTAAATAAGTCTAAATCTAAATAATGTAGTACAGATTTTATTAGCATATCTTCTGTTGAAAGCTATTCAGCACTTTTATCAATAATAATTTATAACAAGAGCACGTTTAATTGGTCATAAATTTGTGGTTAGAATTTCTAGAGACAATTAAAGAAACTTGGTACTACACAAGAAACTTTTTTTTTAAATTTTATAAGCAAAAAATAAGTTTTTTACCAAAATAAGTCCTACTAATTCCTTTGACATTTAGCAATGAAGATGTTAACTGGCGCAATCCCAATAAAGTATTTCTCAAAAAATATTGTTTTTAAAAAGTCAAAATAAGCCAAAATAGGAATGTGATTAGTTCTGTAAAGACTTATTGAAAAATTCGTTTAACTTATTTAGACTAATTCAATTCTAAAGAAACTATCACATTTATTCAGTGTCAAATTTAATGTTGTTAATAAATAAATACTTTCTATTAACAACTTCATTACCAAAAATGATTATTAATTTTAGAATTATATGATACAATTAACCTACACTAAAATTTTTCAGATTATTTAAAATTCATATTACAAATTTCCTTAAAAATTTTCCAACAACTATGTGAAATTTTCCATTTTTATTATTAAAGTTGGTCCTAATAATCGAAAAATAAAAGAAAAATATCAAAATACATAATATACATAACAAATTAATGACACAATTAATTTTATTCGAAATATAATTAAGTTTTTATAAATACCATAACAAAGTTTTTCACTTTATACAAATTGGAGGTAATAAATTGTTCGTATACCAATACTCTCTCTTGTTAAGAAAACCCAATTAACTTTTTTTGCCAGTTGGTAACTTTTTATTTTTCTGAAAATACAAAATGTTATAAACAAGGGATTCCATTACCATATCGCCATCATAATACATATTTAATTTTGGTTTTTTTTTTTATCAATTATCTCCTCCGGGTATTGAATATATTGACAGCCTCGTTGATAATATTCATAGCTAAAAGAAATGAATATTTTATTTGAAAATAATCGATTTTATATATTTACACTTTTTTTTACCAATATAATTTGTATATTCGTAAAAAAATTTTAGGTATAGGCATATCCTAAAGGTAATAAAAAGGATTTAATATAACTGGTTTTTTGATTACACGTGGTACAAATTTTTCTAGGGGATTTTTTAACATGGCCTTAAGAATTAAATGGTAATGAAATTGTAATTACCAACATTTGTTATAACTTTATAAGTAATAACAGATTTGTGGGTTGTTTCGTGATATTTATTTAAAATATAATTAACACTTAGGTGTTAGAAGTGTATGTATTTAATAAAGGGAGCCCTGAGGGGAATATTAGAAATTAAATAATAATATATAATTAGGTGATATTTTGAATTGGAAATTAAATTAAAAAAAATATTTAGTTAATTTAAAAATTAAAGTAATTAATTCATAAACAGTAGTACTTAACAGTAAGTACTTAATACCAATTCGAACAATTTTAATTTTTATATTCTTAGTATATATGAGTCATTAACTTACTATTAAAATCACAGGGGTTTGTGAAAATTGTTATTATATAAATTTGATTAATGTGCAAGGTTCAAATTTAAAGTTTCTTCTATTTTCCCTAAGGAGTTTGACTATCTGACTGTTATTTTTATTTTTAACCTATTATAGAAAAGCGATTAAGTATTTAAAAAAGTTAAAATTTATGATTGTATAATTATTATTTATGTAAAAATTTTTGAACTTGAATTAATTCTTTAACAAAATATATTGTTTATAACATAAAAATGTGTATTAAAATACATTTTACCCTAAGGTTAAAAGTTAACCTTTCCCAAACGATAAAAAAACTATAAAATCCAGGAATTAGTTCAAGTTCAATTGGCGCACATATGTCTGTACCAAAAATTAAAGTTAAATTTTAAAATAATAATAATATGGCAGACCTTTCTGATGAGGGATATAAAACTTGTACATAATAAATAAAAACTTTTTTTACACTAATTCACTCGAATTAACCCTTTAGTTTATGTCCCTTTTTATTTTACTTAAGGCATTTCTATCTTTTAATCTTCCAGTTAAAAAAAGTTTACATATTAACCCGTCATTTGGAAAATTTTTTTTTTAAAAACTTATTAAAAAATTTTTTAAAAATAATCAGAAAGTTAAATTTTGAAATACGAGTAGATAAATGAAAATAATAATGATTATAATTGTGAGAGAAATTATTTTTTACTCATCATATAATTTTTCGAATTTCCTTAGACGGCTTCTGATATGTTATTATAAGCATATTGAGATTATGGAACCATATTCCGTCCAATGTGTTCTCTAAAGTTGGTAATTCGTATGTGTACGACTTTATTAAATTTAAGAACAATATTAACATTTTTCTCCCCAATATCCCTAAAAATTTTCCCTACCCCCCATAACCCAAAATTCCCAAATAACCTCACCATAATTCCCAAAATCCTTCAATATTCCCATTTATGTAACCAAACTGTACAATTGTATCACAGGTTCCTTCCTAAAGCTTGGTTCAAAAACGATGTGAATTTGGTGTGTTAAAGCCGCACACTACCCAAATACCACACGCCTTTCCAGCGTCCCATTCCCTTGTAAAAACAGAACTCCATATTTTTTAAGTTTCGGAATGGAAATCACCTAATCCTGATTTTTATTGCCAAGTTAAATTAAATTTTGAATTATAAACTAAAAATCAATTCTTTTGAAATTATTTTAACTTTAAGTAAAATTTCTTTTATTAAAAAAAAAATATGCCTGGGAAGAGTGGGGTTAAACAAAACAATTATTTAAAGTTCAATATTTTTGAGATTATTCTCTTTTTAATTATTGTTTGCTTTCTTTTAAAAATTTTAATTGTATATCAATGCTATATTATTTTATTAATATATTTCCATTAGTATATCAGTGGTAGATTAAGAATGGTACGAAATAAATTTAAATTTAAAAATTTGGTTTCACTCACTTTGAATTCTGAATGTATTTGAATAGAATTGGTTTTTTTAAATTTTATAATATAATTTTAATTTAAAAACATTTTTTTTGATTTTTGGCATAGTTTGGTTTTTGGCTCGTTTACCCTATGTAAATATTAAATTAAGACGCAGAACTTGAATGCAATGGTCAGTATATTTCCAATTATTCAGTAAAGTGACAATTTCCAAGTGAGAATAAACGTGAAATATAGAGGGGTTTTTCTTTTAATTCACTTTAACCAATAATTGTAAAAATTAACACAGTAAATCTTGACTAAACCACTTGATTTAAAATTAATTAATAAATTATTCCGAACCCATTATAATTTCATCACTGATCCTGTCAGTGATGATAAATAAAAATGAATAATGTATTCATATTTAATATTCAATAATCAATAAGTTCAAATCATTACATTTCAATTTTTTCAACTCCTCTCCTACCGTACTAATTATACTATGTGTTGTGGGTTTACGAAATGTCATTATAATAATCCATAATCTTTATTTTCATCTCTTCCTTTATTCGTATAAACTCCAGATATGGCCACATTGAATAAATTCTTAGAAATTTTTAATTTACAATCTCTTACAGTTTAAAAGTGTGGATTTATGTAAAATATTTTTGGCCTTATCTTTCGATCAAAATCTATTGTCTTGTCTTCAATTATATTGGTACATATGTAATGTCTGTAGGATATTTCAATGCAAGTTTAGTGCTATTTAGTGCTAACACATAAAACAAATATTTTAATTTGGTGCCAAAATATATTTTGGATTTTTGAACTGAAATTACTCTGAACTTTTACATTGGCTTACATCCAATTTAATAGTAGAATTATAAATGCTATAATAGTAGCAGTAGAAGTAGATCCAATCCAATATAGTAAAGGAATAAACACTAGAAATTTGAAAGTTAACATGTTTTGTTTTTTAGTTCAAAGTTGAAGATTTTGTAAATTATAAATAGAGATGTGTTCTCCTCTTAACTTTATCGTAAACTACCAACTCCAAAAAAATTAAATTGAGTGAAATTTGTTACTAACTTAAGAAATATTTTAAAAATGCGCTCATAAAATGAGTGAAGTTTGAAACTTCGAGTAAGCCAGTCGGAATACTCAAGTATATTAAGTTAGGTAAATTAAAATTCAGTCAAACCTTGGCAGAGATTCGCTATTATTAATTAGAATATTTTATATTAAAACTAAAAGAGATAGATTCATTGTAGTCAATTTACCGTTAATATTTTTTAAAATTTCAACTGATTAATAACAAGTAAAATAAACCCAGGAAATACTTAAAAAAAAATATCTTTGCAAGATACAGATTACAATTTTAGGAAGAAAATGAATGTGGTACAATTTTTCTTAAGTGCTTCTTTTCCTTTCGGATATTTAAAAACAAAATTTATATATGAATAAATTTTTTATCCTGTCACAGGAATAATTTGGAAGTCATTTAAATTTTTTTTTTTTTTCAAAAAAAAAAAATTGTAACTATTTTAAATAAAATTTCAATTTATTATTTCACAAAAAAAATTATCAAAATCTTACAGACATAAAATAAATCAATTTGAATTCTGCCTTTATAAATGTTCTGCCTTTATAAAAATAGTCTTCAAGATAATTTTGTACTTTATTTTTTATAATATATGTTCTGTAAGATAAAATAACAATTTAAATTCAAATATATTACATATAATTTAAATATACAATTTAAAAAAAAAACTGTTTATACGCATATATCATTTAGAGGACTGACCAATTGTATATATGCATGCCAATATATATTTTATAAAATATACTGCCCTTACGATTAATGTGGCTCAATTTGTAATCTTAAAATTTAATTTTATATTTAGTATGAGTCAATAATAAGCTTAATTTGCATATATTTGGAATAGAAAAAAAATAAACATAGGATTTATGTTACATCTATTTATCATTTGGACTGTTACAAGTGCGGTACTTAAGCGTAAATTAGTTTGGAACAAAAAAAATGTTAAAAATTGTATATAAGTATGATTGCAAAAATTGTTTTTAAAAGAATTTCTTTTATCTAATGTTGTTATGGCTTGTTATAGATTTTTTTTGAGGTCATGCTGAGTATTATCACCCGTTGAAATAAAGGCTGCTCTACACAATGGGCAAGACAAAATAGTTTAAATTTATTAGCAATTCTATCAATAGAAAAAGAATTTATTTTAAAAACTCCGAATATCAATTTATTTGCAAGTCAAAAAGATCGACGGGCAGAATAGTTGTTTAAATAAAATTATAATTTGATGTTGCTTTTTAGATTATTATTATTTAATGAATTGCTATTTTTTTTTTGGTACATATATATTTTATAAATTGTTATGTTTCAATTTTTTTTTAAGGTATATTAATTTTCATAGTAGTTAATGTGTTATATGCCCAAAATTATATCTACGAATTTAACTATATATCTAGATATTTAACTTTGAGGAAACTGGACACTTAATTCATGTTAACGCTTTGGGTATAGAACCTCAGTGTGAAGTGGAAACCTACACATTATTTTCTCTACACATTATATAGCTGTACTACTAAAGCTTGCCCACTCAACATTTTACCCAACGCTCCGCCACTGGTTTGTTTGAAATTGTACATTAAATCTGTATAAACATTTATAAGTGGGTTGCATATATTTTAATGTTACAAATAACATCTGTTTGTTGTTACATATATTATTTATTTTTTTTAATTGAAATATTGTGTTACGATGTGTACAGAAGTTAAAATCTATCTTGGTTAATATACACTCTTAAAACATAACCGCTAACCATAATGATAACCATGCACATAACCGCTACGTCACTGCATTTTATTTTATATTTCAAATACATATTTTATATTACATATTGGATTTTGAATTACTACTAACACTATCGGCTACTATAATGGCCTTATAGGTTCAAATCAATTATTAATTAATAATAAATAATAATATTATTTTATTTTAATTAAATATTTTATTTCGAGATTATATTTTTGGTCACTAAAAAGACGATTTTATATATTTATTTATTAGTATTACAATTTATTATAAGTGATGAAAAAGAGAAGAATTATTTATTTATTTAAACGATTATCACATTTATTGATTGCATACTTATAGGAGAATCATTTTTTTATTTATAAATATTTTTTTAACCCAATCCTTTATCAATCAATTTCATTTCCTTGAAACATATTCTTTTTCCTGCACAAGTTCCGTCTCAAAAACTTTTTGTGTGAATTTATACTTCCAGCTATCAAAAAAGGTTTTTTTTAAATTAATTGCTACAAATTAATATAAAACCGTGTGTAAAACATACATCAATACGCCAAAACTTCTGTATTGAAACTGTTTAAAAAAGTTTAAAAAGGATTCTTATAAAACCAAGTTTTTAGTATTTTAAAAGTATTTAATTTACATTATGTATAACAAAATATAACAGTTAACATTTATTAGAGTCAAAATAGTTTCTTTCTCATATACTGTTATCGCATTTGTTTTCTTAATTAACATTGTTAAATGTTAACTCTTTGAATAAAATTTTTTTAACATCACAGTTTTACTGCTTTTATTTGTAAAATGTAATGTAATGTTATGTTATTAATTTATTTTTAAAACTGTACGATTGTGTAACATAGGAAATTTGCTCGATTTTTTGAATTTTGTCTCCTTCTGTTAATAGAAAATGTTTTTCTGTAGAATTTACTGTTAAAGTATTTTTTTTATTAAAGGATCCTTTTACTGTTTGTATTGTAATTTGAATCCTTTTAGGTAGATATTAAAATTAATCTGACTTTTTAAATAAAATGCTGATTATTTTGACAAAACCAAAGGAAGTCTTAAAGCTGGCTTAGCCAACTTCCAATAGCTTATAGCATACCTAAAATGGAGTTTTAAGGACTGGGACAATAATTTTTGTGTTGGAAGGCATTTTGGAATTTTAAATTTGGAATTTTTTGACATTTTATTCTAAATAATAACATGTAGTATATTTAATTATAACTAAAGATCCTTTTACATTCCCAGAATTGTTTCACATTTCAATTTTTATACATTTATTTACAGCCTATATGTATGCAACGAATTTATCAATCTATCTCTTCTACATTTAATATTAAACTTTAACATGTTATCAGATATCTTTAATAAAATCTATTTTTTTTTAAATTCAAGTTTTTTTTTTTAAAATTAAATTCAAATATCGATAAAAGGAAATAAATTGAAAAAATACGTTTACTTCATTTGTTTTGGCATGTAAAATTCTCTGAACATTTATAGTCAATGCGTGTACAGAGGGTCGAAGGACTTAGGTGTAAGGTTATACATGGAAACTTTCTTTTTACAAATTTTATTGTCAATCAAAGTGAAATAAATTAAATTTACAAAAGATACTTTGATGTATTTGTTTTTTATATGAATGCGAATGTAAGTGAATTGAGGAAACAGTTTCTAGTTCAATAAGTCAAAAATATTTGAAATGATTGATTGAAAGGGTTCACTTACACATTTAGAAAAAAACGAGTCATATTAAATTAATAAAAAATGGTACATAAAAACTTTCTAAGTTATATTTTATATATAAAAAAATTTAATTTGTGATAACACTTGTTAAAAGTATTAAGTTCACCTTAAGAAAGGGTTGCCTGCCTCTTTTAAATTTAATTCTTAATGTTAAAGTTAAAGTAATACTTGAAGTAATAATTACTTAATTTGTAAGTAATAATGAAGTAGATAAATATTATGAATATTATAAAATTTAGAATTAAAAAAGTAAAAAGAGCTGCATATAATAATGTTTTTCCTTATATAGATTGTTTCAGTTCGTATTTAACTATGCAGTACACGTATTTTAAATTTAAAAAAAAATTGAGATTAATTAAACCAGATGCCGTCGAGATGAGTTTTTTTATAAGTTTGTTTATTAAATTGTGGAGTGAAAATGGAGTGAAAACTGAAAGAATATTGCGAGCCAATCCAATTTTTAAGTAGCTGCATTAATTTATAGAAGGACAAGTGAATGCAAAAAGATTTTTAAAGAAAAGATTAAAGTTAAGCTATTTTAATTTAGTTAGACAGTTTAAGTATAATAAATATGATATTTTGTAGAATTTGGTAAAATTTATTGAAAACTGCGAGCAATTAGGTTATTAGTATAATTAGATAGAGTTGAAGTTTAAAGAATTTAAAATTAGATTAACAGAGAATACATTTTGTTTATTGTGTAAAAAATCTTGAATGGCTTTTCTAAATCTACGGATTGATCCTTTCTAAAATCTAAACCTAAACCCTTTTGAATATCAAAAGTTTAGTTAATACAAGAGTCCTTAACTAATAGTTGTTTTTTATAGGGTTTTAGAGGACATGGTGATTGGTTATATATATGGTTCTCATGCATAGTTATGTAGTAAAAATATATTTTAGTATTATGCGTTTTTAGACAAATTTCTCTTAAAGGACGAAAGAAAAAAATTCTACTGCGGTCACTCTATTAAAAGTAATTCTAATCAAATAAGATTGGAAATCATTCAATCTACTTAATAATATTTTATAACAAAACTATGGAAGATATTCCTTAAAGTCCTAGTCCTTAGTAAATATTATAAATGATCCCTCTTTTCTATAAATTGACCAAAGAATCTTCTTTTAGGTGAATTATTAAGCAAAAAGTTTATCTAAGGAAGTGTTTTAAAAATATATACAACTTTTTCTACATCTTTTTTTTTCATCCTTTCACTCCACGAGGGAGCATCGACTTCCATTTGACATTTCCATCTCACCCGGTTTTCTGCTGCTGTTTTTGCAGTCTCCCAAGTCTTGGGGGTTCTACTCCAAGGCCATACGGCTTATATTGTGTTCTGATTTTTTCTTAGCGTGTGGCCTATCCACCTCCAATTCTTCTTTCTTAATTGTCTCAGTATGGGTTCCTGTCCTGTAAGTCTCCATAGGTCTTCTTTGCTTATTCTGCTAGGCAAGAATATTCTGCAGATTATGCGACAGACAGCGGTTAATGAAGACTTGTATCTTCTGGACGATGTTGTTGGATATCATCCATGTTTCGCTTCCATACATTAGTACGGTCCTTACGCAAGCATTTAAGATCCTTACTTTTGTGTTCTTGGAGATTTGGGTGCTCCTCCATACTGGGTACAACCGTCTGAATGATGTCCTTGTTAAAAATGAATTTGCTGTGCTAGGACGAAAATTAATAATGTAATTTCTTTTAATCATATTTTAGTGAACAGTGCAGAACCTCATTTTCTTAAATAATTTTTCTAAAAATTTTAAAATAAAATAAGTAAATCTTAACACTATTTAGAATCCCAGGAAGATTAATTTAAAACATTGTTTTTTTAAAATATATCTTAAAAATTTTATTTAACGAGTATATGACAAATAAATCACTAAAATCCTTTCCTTGAAAATTTTCACATCTGGGATATTTCTTATTAAACATTATTCTTCTAACTCTCTTATATATGTGTGGGTTACAAATCGTATTCAAATGGCAGAATGTTTTTTTGTTTTTGTTTTTATTTTTTTTTTGGCCAACATAAGCATATTTTATTCCAATTTTTTGGATGATTTATGTCCAAATATGCTTAGGATATGAATTACTAACTAAAAAGTTAAGATTTTCTTTTTTTGTAGCAAAATTCTGTAGAAGCACGTAATCGATTTAGAAGGTTGAGGGAGTTGAGTTTTTCCTGCCAACAGTTTGCCAAGGGTAAAAAAATTAAAATAAAAATTTTTGAAAAAAAACGTGACCATCATTCTGAAAAAACTTGTGGCTTCTTAAATTTTTCAAAGATTTTTTATTTTCTAGTTTATTTTTTGTGATTTATATTTTTCATATTAAGTTTAAAATTTTGAAGGCAACATGGAGGACCACATTTAATAAATTTTATTTTTTTTTATTTATATGTATACAAATAATAAAAAATGATTTGTTGTCAGTTTTTTGTTTGAACTGCGAGTTGAGTTGAAAATGAACTCTGTTAAACTCAGTTCATTATATTTTTTTTGTACTTTGTACTGTTTTTTTTTTTGCAAAGTTAAGATTGGTTTTTTATGCATGAAGAGTTGGAAAATGGGTTTATGTTTACGTGTTTTCTTTAAGGTTGATCCAAATAAAGTGATTTTGAAGATATTTATAGATATATGTATGTTACCTGTTCTTATTAACAATTTCTTTGGAATCATTATTAAAGTGAGAAACTGGCTTTCTGATTCCAGAAAATATTAATTTCAGTTCTATTTGAAGAAGGAACTAGTTTTTAGTTAAAAAATTCAAGTAGAGCTTCCTTAGGGATGTAGAACATAATTTTCTAGAAGTAAGTCGAAGATTTTATAAGTTTTTTTATTTTTGCATGTAAAGTTTCAAACGATGAACGTTTATTAGAAAATACAGTAAGGGTAAGCATTGCTCACCAAATTGCTTTCCATAATTCTATATCCGGTTGTAGGAAAATTTTTAGAAATGTATTTTTTAAAATTTAAACCGTGTCAAATAAAATAAATTCAAATTTTCAAACCAAAATTGGGATTTAGTTCGGTCTTAAAGCTTTTTCTGTATTTTGGGACCTGTATATTGGACATGATATAAAAGAAGAACTCATTGATTTCATGATAGAACCTAATTATAGCAATAAATATTTAAAAAGCTCGACATTGAATTTGCCACAAATGTTAAGATGCCAATTTTTAAGGATTTTTCTAACTTTTTTTATATTTTCAGTTTCCATTACAGAATTAAGGACTAAATTTTTTAAATGATGTTGATCCAACTTTTGGGTTGGACTTCTTCAATTTGTTATTCGGCGCAATTTGATATGAAAAAAGTACCTATAGGAAGTTTCGAAATTCTTTACGCTTTCACGCAAATTATTGTATACCAATAGGTTATCAAACTCCTGTGGGTTAATTAATAGAATCTGAAAATAATGCTCCAGGAAATAAATTTGCATTGGCTTTATAAAATTTATTTCAGCATTCGAAGGGAAGGTGGTTTCCTTTTAAATTTTTTTAATATTTCGAATTATTTAAACTGATTCGGCTTTATTGCTTGGGGAGTATAATAACATCACCTTAATTAATATTAATTTTTTAAAAATTGATTGTAACATTCATCTGTTTTAGGGTATTTTTGTAACACTCACAAAGAAAACATTTGTATAGAATAAAGAAATTCTAAAATTTAAAAAACTTACAACTTTTTAAATTTTTTTGGAAATTTTGAAAATGAAAAATTTATTTAATTTTTTACAACTTGTAAGTGAAACGTGATTTTGAAAAAAGAACACTCAAATAACAATCTTTTAATTTGTAAACTTTTAACTGGTTTATTTTAACTTTGTCGGACACGTAATTCTTTTACGATCTTAAAATTTCACTATGAAGTGTGATAAGGAACACAAATTGAAAGATTAGAACTCTCTTTTCAATTATTTATATATCTTCTTCAGTTTTTTTTTAAATTTCCTCGTCCAAGGTCATCCTGTCAAGTTTTCCTCGAAATCAATTAAATTAATTTTCTTAAAGAGCAATTTACAAAATTGACATTTATTGGGTATTTTTAAAAATTTTTATCTAAAAATGGTGCAAAAAAAATTTCTGAACCCAAACTTTTTAATATATTTTACGCACCAGATTTTACCACTCATTTTTAAATTCCAAAAATAAATGGTATGGGGTAAAAAACTTTTAAAAATTTTTACTTGGCTGATCTTTTAATTCTTAACAAAGCAAGTTAACGGAAGTTAAATAGTTCGCTTTACTTAAAGTTTTCAAATGCTCATCTTTTAAACGGATTAATGCTCATCTCTTGAAAAGATTTTAATTTTATTCAATGACAAAAGCATCAAAATCATCAGTCATCATCACCAATCATCATTGTATTCAGTTAATCCGTTTGCTGTAATTGGCCAAAGTTTGAAGTAAGGAAAAAAAACTGAAAAGGAAGGAAGATGAATTTCTTGTTAAATACTTTTTAGTTTATAGCTAATTAAAGGTTGTCTGCTTCCCTTTCCACTTTTAAGGCTATTCAGGCAATTTTTAATATTCCATTTGGTTGGTTTTGGTGTTGAAGCAAATTTTGTATTGTATGACCATCTGTTTTAATAGAAACTTTTTTTGATAAATGTGATCCTAATTGGATGAAAGCAATGGGGAATAAAGGATTTAATTTTAAAATTATATATTGTTGCTTCAATCAATTGATGTTAAGTCGAAAAAAAGTTTGGTTAGTCTTGATTATAATTTGATTTGATTGGGAGTTTTTGAATAATTAGGAAATTTAATTAAAGAGATGTTGAATTAAAATATTTTAATTAAAGATTAATATATTTTAGTAATTAGTGATATATCTTTAAAGAACTCTAATGAAAACGTTTATTACAAACAATATTTAGTCGCGACTTATTACATAACAAACTTCTTATATTTGGTATACCTAGGATCTATACAAGTATAAGATGAATGGAAAGTTCCTTCTGAGAGGCTTTTATTTTTCAGTCATTGCTAAAATAAAATAAAATTTGATCTAATTTTCATCTCCTAACACAGGATTATGAGCCATGCGAGGCATGACTTCATAAAAGTAAACAGGCCTGAGTTAGCTCAAAAAACTGAATATCAAGTTCTCAAATGAAACTGAAGTTAATTTTTAGTCAACAGTTATAGTTTAAATTTTTTTAATTTACTAATTATATAATATTAAGTAAACCAAAGCGTTTAAAAAATTGTATCATGACAAGTAATGGCTTAAGAGAAATTGAATTGTGAGAACATTATACAATTTATGTATAATACAGTTTTAGGACTTTATACCCTCTATAAACTGACTGAAGGGTTACATTATATGCAAAGAGTTACAAACCTTTTTTCATAACAGCTTCTACTAATTAATTTTAGCTAAATCAACTAAATTGACTGAATTGACACGAAAGAATAGCTGTTTTTAGGACAAAATTTAAGTTTTGAAAAAGGAATTAATTGGAAACAGCTCTGAAATAGACAAAGTGCCTAAGAACTTCCTATATTCACAACCCTTCTCAAAAAAATGTTTAATTTCAAAATAAATTAAGAATTTCTTAAGTATCTAAATTCAACTAGTAAGCATTTATTAATAGTGAAGATATTTCAATTGAATTTTCACCCATTTTTCTTTTGTAAAACTTTATTTTATAAATGAAAATGCTTTAAATTTTCCAATGTTTAAAAAAAATTATTTTGTGTATTTAACACAATCAAAACAATTTGTCAAGTTTTTTTAAATAAATTTTGTAAACAACAATTTATATAAACCTACACATGTTTAAAGAATTTTTTATAACTTTATTAAAAATATTTAGAAACCTAAACACAAATTTAAGTTTGTAAAAAATATTACATGCTAGTAAATTTTACACATTTGTTTTTCTTTTAATTCAAATTTTTTCAATTTTTCACACATTTTTTTTTCTGAAAATTTATAGCAAATAAAGTTCGCACCCCGCCATATTTTTATGACCAACATTTTAGTATTCATTTATTTACATTTTTTTTATTTTCCTTAACTCTGTTTTTCAGCGTTTCTACTTCTAGTAGTGCCAAAAAAAAAAGAAATTGGTGAAATGTAATTTAGTTGAACAAGATAATATTAAGATACCTAATGTATATGTATAATCCATCTACATTCTGTTTCCTAAATTTTAACAAGGCAGAACGGTACGTATTTTAGATTTAAACCACCGAATTTGACTAAAAACTTAGTAGTTAAGACGCCGACTTCAAAGTCGAAGGTCTTGAGTTCAAACTTCGGTTAGATCATATCTAAAAAAAATATTTTTAAAAATTGTCAAAGTTAATAATATTGTAATATAGAATAAGATAGTATTAAATATAATATGTAAATAACTCTTGCGAAAGACAATAGATGGCGCACAAAATTTACAAACTTCAGCCGAGTAATCAACGGCTTAGTAAAATAAGTGAAAATAATGATAAAAGAAACTGAAGCTTAGTCTAAATGACTTGGTGAATGGCTTCTACTTACCTTCCACTTTCCGAGTCAAATTAGGAATAAAAACCAAAAGCACTGTAAACTTTTTATGCCCCTATAATTATGCAAACTAAAAAAAAAATTTCTGTTATCAGCCTGCGCTCTGCTTCTGTTGACATTATTGTAGTAATAAGAACTTTTGAATACTGTTAAATTTTAAATGTATATATATATATATATATTATTTGTATTTTCTTATTTTATGAAATTTAACACCATATTATTTATCAAAGGCATCCTAACAACACATTTAGAGGAAATAAACAAATAATATAATGGAAAACTTCGTTTTTCATTCAAAATTTATCTACATTTTTCTTTTTCTTTATTTTTTTTTTTTTTTTTTTAAATTACGGTATTTTCTCATTTTTCAGTTATTTTGTTGTTATTTTTTATTTGTTTATTACCTTGTCTTGTGATTATTTAACAGGAAGCAATACATTTTATGTTAAAGTGAGAGAGTGTTTTTTTTTTTTTAGAAAAAACATAGGAAAAACATGGACATGAGTTAAATACACATAAAATTTTGTTATGCATATTCTAACAGAATACAGATTTTATTACAAGATTTAATTGAATCAAAAATAAGAAACAAGGTAAGAGATGAGATGGGAAGAATGGAATTGTACACAATAAATTTAAATTCTATAGTGACACAACTGTTATACAACTAGTATAACATTTTTAAAATACAAATGACCACTTTTCATGGAAAATAATATAATTATTATCTGATCTAAAATTAGATTAAATTCAAAACAATTTGAGCTTGGGTTTAGAAGAAGGAAAAATGTTCTGTAGAATTTGAATGATAACAAATAACTGATTGAGGATAGGGTTTGAAGTTATGCCACACAACCTTAGTGATTTTAATTCAAGTAATTTAATTAATGTTCTAATGCAAGGCTTCAATAACAAAAATGCTTAGTTTTTATATTTGGATCCTTTGGCTTATTGCACCTTTTGATTACTGCTCTTGTATGAGTTGCACTTTTCCTAGCGTCAATAGCCCTGTTTTTTTTAATATCAGTATTTTTAAGTGATGCAAACGCAAAATCTATTTCTTAAATATTATATATATAATAGTTTATTTTGAAGTGATTCTTATTTCTGAAATCAGAAACCATATAATACCATTATAAAAAAATCTAATATTTCTAATAAATGCTTTAATTAAAATCTAAAAAGAATTATAAAAAAAGAAATTCATACTAATTGGCTGTAAGAAATATGAAATCACTTTAGATGCCTACGCTCTGTTTCGTTTGACAATAGTGATTTCAAAATATATATATATATATATATATTTTTCCAATGAAAAACATTGTAGAATTACTGAACAATTTTGAATCAAAAATTTAAACTTAAATCTTACCAATCTACACTTTATAATAAGCTTTGATGAGTTTAGTACATGGATTACAGTCCAGGTACTCTAGATCATTCCTGGATTGGTCATAGTTTCTTAAGAAAAACCTAATTTTAATTTTAATAAATATTTTGATGATATCATTTACTAAAGTAAAGTTGCTTTAATTAATATTTAGGTGGATAAACATTCGAATCTGAATAGTAGGTCTAATTTTTAATGTAAGCTTAAAATTAATAAGAGAAGTGGGAAAACCTCTTCTTTTGAATTTTAATTTTTTAAAAAATGATCATTACAAGCGGTTGGAAAGCTTAATTTCTGCTAAATGTTATTTCTAACGGAAAATATTTGTGTTTATTTCAAAGATTAGAAATTACAAACAAAATGATAAAAATTTGATTTCTGACTATTTTTATTGTCTTGTTAAATGCCCCACAGGCGTCAATTTCTTTTTTATTCGACTGTTTTTTTTATATTGTTAAATGCCGTAGAAGCGGTAAAGTCTCCTTTTTTTCAACTACTAGTCTTATTTTGTTTAATCTCGTACATACGTTATTCTAACTCTTTTCGACTGCTCTCTTTAACTTATTAAATGTCCTACAGGCGTTTAACTCTTCTCTTTCGATTACGATTCTTTTTATTTAACGTCCTACATTCTTTTAACCTAGTTATAATTATTCTAATTTATTTTTGTATACTAACATGTTCTTTCCAGAAGCCTCGGTAGTATAGTGGATAAGCATTTGGCTTCCGAGCGGTTCCGGGTTCGATTTCCGGTGAGATCATACAATATTTAATTAAAAAAAAAAAAAATTATTGAAAAATATTTTTTCTTTACAAATCCCCATGGTGACCAAATATAATTTAAATATACAGAAATATAATATAAACAAAATAGTTAATATAGTAGTTATAAATAAATAGAAAGTATTTAATTTAAGAAGCCCTAAAGCGAAATAGGCAAAGGACTATAAAAATATGGCAATATTTGATATTGTCCTGGTACTAATTATAAATAAATCTTCTTTTCTTTAAATATTCTATATTGAACTTTTCTAATTAAAACTACAAAATTATTTACACATTTTAAAAATAAAATAGGTTGGCAACCTCAATTAAAGTCAAGCAAATATTTATTTACATTTCCATTCACAATATTTTAAAAACAGTTCACGTAGGTGTCAAAAAAAAAAAAAATTAATAATCTTGATTCCTCTAATATTGATGATTTTAATCAAAAAATATGACAACAAAAGAAAACAAATCTCCATGGTCTGACTGGGTTCATTGAACCCAAACACAAGAGACTTTTTTAATAAAAACTTTTGTCTTGCGGTTTATTGAAAAACCTATTGACAATCATAAATTTTTAAAATTTGATTATTTTTTGAACAAATACGAATTTTTTTATTTTCAAAATTTTTTTTTGAAAAATTTATTCAGAAATTTTCGAAAAATTTTCTTTTGTCGAAATTTAACGCGAAAAAAAACCAACCAACCCACAAAAACAACAACTTTTGAACAACTTTCTGTTGAATTACTACAAAACACAATTTTGAAGTTCTTGTAAAAATTTTATTGTATAACATGATCTTTGACATTCTATTCATTCTTAATTCTATTATAAAAAATTTTAAATTACTTAAAAATATGAAAATTAAAAAAAAAAACTGACATTAAATCTAAAAGAAATTCGAAATTCCGGGAATGACTGAAGAAACTTATCAAGATAAAAAGAAAGAAAATCGATTTTAAATATTTTTAACAGAATTTTCAATATTAAAGTATAGAAAAACAAAAACAACATTCAATTTTGTCTCGTAAAGTGCTGATAATGACACCCATACAACAACAACAACCACATTAACATTTAAAGGAAGATATCAGTTCATCAAGCATCAAGTAAAGATATTTTAGAAAATTGTTTTTCAATGCCAATTTAATGATAAAGAAGGAAATTTTTCAAGTTTAAATTATTTGAAATTAGAATTTTCTATATATACATATTTATTATATATTTATACTTGTATCTAAACCCCCTGTACAATAAACCTATTAAAACAAAATATAGAAGCCTTGGGAAGATGTTCTCCTCTGATGATACAAATCTCCTACTACTTCTACATCGAATAAATTTATTCCAATTTTACTTTGTGATTGTAAAAGTATAAGCACTTTGTTTTTGTAATATAATCAGGGATTTTACAATTATACGTGAAATAAGCCTACAATATAAAACTGGGGGTTGGGGATGTTTATAAATATTTGCCTGTAAGGAAAAATCTCTTTAGTAGTTATTACAATACATGTAATAGATGTATTATAGAATTTTAATACACATGTAAAAAATTTTAATTTTTGTTTTCGTTTCCCTTGAATTTTTTTACTTTGAACAATCGGAAAGGAGTTGTGGCGTCTTTAGGTGGCGTCTTGTAATTGTAACAAAGTATTAAAATTATTGTTTAATAAAAACGAATATAAGTAAAGTAATGTTAAGACTTTGCGTAGAAATGAAATTATGTTAAGTCTTCAATAAAATATAGAATAAATAATAATAATGGATTTGTTTTTGTTTATTTAAAAAAAAAAGTCATACACTCTTTTCACATGACTTGGTCTTTTCTGTAATCAATTTGCTAATCTTTTAGAAACGTTTCTGTATTTAATGACGTAATCTCGTTTGGGATTCAAGAGTCTTTTTTGGGACTAGTATATTTGAGGTTCAGAAGTGTTGCTTGGGCTCAGAAGTGTTGCTTGGGGCTCAGAAGCCTGGCTTGGGACTTTGAAGTCTTACTTGCGACTCTAAAGTATTACTTGGGATTCACAATTGTCAATTTCGCTTGTAATTCAGAAGTCTTCCTTGAGATTAGGACGTTTGTTTGAGACTCAGAAGAGGAACTCAGAAAACTGGCTTATGACATAGAAGTTTCACTTGCAACTCAGAAGTGTTGGTTGGGTCTTTTTAAATATGCTAATCCGACTTCTAGATCTCAATTAACGGGTCTAATTAAAAAGATACTTAGTAAATTTAAAAATTTAGGACTATTTAAGATTGAAAAAAGCTCAAATTAATTTGAAAATAGACAAATTTCATGTTAAAAAGGATCAAACTAATGCAAAAAGAGTATGTTTATATATATTTTGGTATATGTATACTTTTTATATACTTATTATATAATGTATATTAATGCAAATATTTAATTCAAAAAGTAATATTGAAAAATCTTAAATGATGTAGAAGCACCATTTTAATATTTAATAAATTTTGAAAAGAAAAAAGAAATATTAAATAAATAAATTATATTGTATGTATATATAAATTTAATGTTAAACGATTTTAAATTGTTTTTAAATAATATATATTTTTAGTAAATATTTATATAATACTATATTTTATAATAAATTAAGTAAATTGTTAAATCATTTTACACAAAAGTGTGAGTTTAAAGCTAAGCCTTCATTTAAATTTTATTGAAAACATTTAAAAGACATCGGAGTAAAATATGATTTAAAAATTTATAATTTATTATTCTTATTTTAAAATGCTTTAATAATATTGAAAAAAAATTAAGTAATTGTTGAGTGGAAATCTATTTTAAAATCATGGCATTATAGCCTACGATGGATTTTTTTAAAATAATTAAATAATTTTCTGAGAAGCGAGAATTAGAAATAAAACGAATTTGTAAGGAAAAAAATGTAATTCTTAATAATTTCAGAGAAATATAATAATTTAATTTCAAAAAATACTAAATTATACTTAGCAATGCAAGTATTTTTCAAAAATTTTATTTGTTACACTTTCATTTTTACATTTTGATTGTTTGATTTATTTATAGTTATATTTTAAATTGCATGATTCAAAAATACCTGTAATTCGTATCATAATTTAGTATTTAACTATTTTAAAGTAATTATTTATTAAAAATAAATGAAATTAATGAAGTATAGAAAAAAACAATTACAAAATTAATTAAATCTAAAAAATAATTACAAAAGTAATTGAAATCTAAATTTAATTACTTTTTAAAAATTAAAGTAATTATTTATTAAAAATAAATTAAAGTAATAAAGTATTTAAAAAAAAAAAAATTAAAAAATGAATTAAATCTCAAAAATAATTAAAAAAGTAATTGAAATCCATATATAGAAATTAAATATTAAATTAGTAATTTTTTTTGATTTGATTTTCTGGTAATTGAATTTTTACAGTATCATTTCAAAAATTTCCCAATGGTACTTGACACAGGATTTTAGTACAATTTTTATCATTACTTTACAAGTACTGATTACACAATATATTCTTAACAGACAATTGATAGATTTACAATAGCATATTTGAATAACTCCCCCACTTCCTATATTATAAACCCAAAGATAAAGAACTAAATATTAAATTGCTACTATTTTAATAATTAGTTATAAATAATTCAAAATTAACATAATAAAAATCATTTAAAATTCCATAAAGATTTATATACATATTTAATAAGTAATTGAAAAAATTTAATAAGTTTACATAAATAATTTGTAACAATTCCAATCAACTTTATATTTTCTTTAGAAAAACTTATCATATATATAAATATTTTCAATTCATCATCAATAAAAAAATATTAGATAAAATAAAAAAAAAAACAATAATAAAATATAAAATTATTAGGTGAAAATCCAAAATGAATACTATGAGAAGAAAATTCCATAAAGATTTATATACATATTTAATAAGTAATTGAAAAAATTTAATAAGTTTACATAAATAATTTGTAACAATTCCAATCAACTTTATATTTTCTTTAGAAAAACTTATCATATATATAAATATTTTCAATTCATCATCAATAAAAAAATATTAGATAAAATAAAAAAAAAAACAATAATAAAATATAAAATTATTAGATGAAAATCCAAAATGAATACTATGAGAAGAAAATAATTTCATTTTTTTTTTGCAAAATAATGCAATCAGAACTAAAACCAATTTAATATTTTCCTTTTATGAAAAATAAAAAGCAGATTGAATATGCACAGATATACAATTCAAGCAACTAAATATATATATATATATATATATATTTACATATAATTATACATATATTGGTGTATAAAATAAATCAATTGACTTTCTAAAAGCTGTGTGCATATTCAATTGATTGATTCAAAATACATATGTTATTTTATTTTTCCATTATATATATATTTATATATATATATATATATATATATATATATATATATATATAATATGTAATAAAAGTATATATATATATATAATAAAAAGTATCAACCTTTGATATTAAACATATTGCAATCCTTTTCAATAATATGCAATAAAAAAATATATTCTATAAAATAATACAAAAAAGTGCATGATAAGTAAATGGAATAGAGAAAGAGAAAGACTACATAAAAAAGAGTGAGAACAAACAAAAAAAAAACAAAAAAAGGACAATATATTTCAATTGAAGATATATTAAATATAAACCAGAAATTTTGCTTTAGCATTGCTTTAAGACTTGAGGGAAAAATTCAATTAGCTTTCTCAAAATAAATGTACGTACATAAATAACTTAGATACATGATTTATAAAAATATTTATTAAATTTTTAAATTTAATAAAATCAAAAATTATTACATTTGGAAAATGATTCTTGAAAAGTAAAAGGGTGCTTCTTGTTTTAAGAATTGTACTACATATACTTAATTCCAAAAGGGAATGAAATTAGCAGATTATTGAAAGTTAAATAAATCTCCTGTGTATTACAATAATATAATATTATAAAATATAGTATATTGTATAGAGAATAAATGATATAACTAATTAAATATATTATTAATTACTTATATTAAATAAATATAACTAATTAAGTAGAAATTGAAACTTAAAGAACTTGCTTGCATCTAGAATTGGGTTGCGTTTAAAATGCAGTTTAACTTAGAAAATAAGTAATAATTTTTTTTAACTTAACCTTTAAATAGGAAACAAAGATCATAAAATTGAAAACGAATTGTTCCGATTTGTAAATGTTAATTATAAAATAAAATGTATTTAGTACCAAACAATTAATAACAGATAGCCTAAAAGTATGCAATAAAATGTAATTATAAAGTTATTTATTTTTTTTTTCGAATTCTTTTTTTTTGTTTCGTTTTCTTTTCTCTTTGTTTTTAAAAATAGAACTTCAGCTGTTATGTCACTGTTAAATTCAATTTTAAATATTTAAAATCTATAAAAAAAGTTTATTAAATATAATAAGTAAGCTAATAGTATGAATTTTAATGATGAAATTATGTAATTGTAAATAAAAATTGTAAATAAAAATATGATATGCAAATAAAATGTATAATTAAAATAGTAATATATAATAGACATAAGTTATTCCCATAATGGCCAATGTAGCCGAGGGAAACACTAATATTTCTTAAGTTCCTTTTTTGTAATATTAGAATTTAAATAAATAAATAAATAACAGATAGCCTAAAAGTATGCAATTAAATGTAACTGTGCAGTTATTTATCTTTTAAAAAGTATAAGTATAAATTTGTAAATATTTTATATAATAAATTAGATGCTAAAACTGATTTATAATGGCCTTAGCATTCGAGGGCTCTATTAATATTTTATTATTTCATATTAGAAATAAAAAAAATACATAAATTTTTACATTGATAAATGAATATGAATACTACTGCATATTGTACATACGAATTTATTTTAATTTATAAGATATAAAATTTAACTTAAATAAAGTAGTAAATTATGAAAAATTTGATTGGCTTCCATAATCTATGAACGTTTTTCTTTTAATAAAGGTTCAAAATCTTTAAGTTTAACCATGCTAATAGATTATTAATATTCGCAAAGGTTTAAAATGTAAAGAACTCTTGCCACTGTTAATTCCTAATAGAGCATATTGGTTTCCTTTGTCCTAACGAGTTGTCAGTTGATTTGAATGTAAGAGGAAGCACACTGGATGTATTTCAATTGTGCACGTTTGTATAAAATGTATTCCTAAAAGTATATGGTGTAAGTACCTGACTCTTAGACGAGCTCTTGAATTATCCTTTTTTTTACATAACGGTATAAATAATCATTACAATTTTATGTTTTTAATATTTCCGTTTTTTTTCCTATCCTTTATGAAACTGTAAATCCTTTTATGAAACAAAACAATTTCAAAACCTCAAATCATCTTTTAACATTCAATTTTTTTTTTATAAATATAAAAATAAATAAAAAATAACAAACAAAACAAAAATTGAATTGTGGAATTTTGTTATAGTGAATGGTGTTATCGCTATTATCACTTTTCTTTTTTATTATTCAATTTTATATTCTTCAATTTTTATTTTTATTTTACAATAAATCCATTTACCTGAATTTAATATACTAGCTCTTATAAAACACCTATATATTGCGTCTTAACAGCTATATACTCTATACTGTTTAAAATAAAATACAATTTAACTGTATTTGCTGTTTTGTTTCTTATTTTCTTCAATAAGATTTCAACGTTTAAAAGAAAATAAACAAAATTTTGTCACGGTTCAAATGTTGTCAATTCCATTAGGGGTTTTGGCTTCTAAAAAAATATTAAGTTAAATTTTGATTGAAATTGTCATTCTTAGTTTTTTTTTTCTAAAGAAGTTTTTGTATTCAAGTGTTTTGAAACAGGGTTGGCACTTAAGATGTTAGGAAAAGATTTCAATATTAGTAGAAAATTTGACTTCATATTTTATAACTCACATTGATAACAGATTTATTTTGTTTAGGTAGGGATTATTTGTTTAAAATAAAATTTTGCACTTCGTAATTAAGGGGACGTAATGATTGCAATTATGTCAAATATTACAATTTGATATCCGGAAATGAAGCGATCTCTGATTGGGTAAAAAAGCCGAAATGGGAAATTTAAAGAAATCGACGTTGTTATTGTTTTGAAAAGACAAAGCCGAAGTCAAAAATTAGGGACATCCGAATGCTTTAGTTTAGCTTTAAAACAGCAGGGCAACATAGTGGTTAGAGTGCTTTCATTCTTGAGGCCCGAGTTGGCATCCTGCAAATTTACTTATCTGGTTTACGACTCGCCGAATTTTGATAAAAGTTTGTTCAACGGCAAATTCCCCTGTTTTTAATTAAATTAACCGTTATTAGAGTATTTTTTCCGTTTCGGCTGTATTAAGTTCTAATTGTTCATTCAGCAATTGCTTTTACAATACAAGATACGAACCAATTTATCACAGCGTCTCTGGAGGCCAAAGAATGAATAATATTAAAAAGCCAAAATCATTATTTTGTGCACGACTCCATGTTTTTGAATACAAAAGATACAAATATGTAAAAAAGTTACCTTAAACCATCTCTGTTTAAAGGAATTCGTTTTGTAAAATTCATGATACGTGTTTGATAATCTGTTGCGTCGTTTATTTCATATTCTGGTGTTTTTTTCAGCAAAAAAACAGTAAACAATTGAAAAGTAACTTAAGATGAAAGTGCAGATTTCTTCTTTTTATTTTGCAATTCTCATGAAATGTATATAAAATAAAACTGATAAATTTTCCAATTGAGAATTAAATTTGGAAAAATATTGGTATGGTTAAGTAATTCCATTTTAAATTTGTATAAATGTACATATTCTCTTGCTTAGAATTTTGATTTGACTTAGTATAATATTTGGTGTAAATATATACTGTTGAAATTCAATTTATTATTTTATTTTATTTCAATTTAAAATTTATTGTAAACAATAAAGATAATACATTGTATGAATTTTACCCTTTTGTTTGTTTGTTTTCATGTTAAATTGAATTATTCGGAAGTTCAACTTACAATACAATTTATAAGATGGGAATTCCGTAAATTCGCTAAGGAATCTAAGCTTTGATCAGAATAGCAAAATATATAAATTTTAAACATAAAATAAATTTATTTAAATTTTAGAGAGAAATTTCATTTCATTTCTTATAACTCACATTACAAATTTGGGAATTAATTTCAATTTTAGCGAAAAATTTCACTTCATATCATATAACTCACACATCAAAATTCATGCAAGTACAATAAAACGAATTCTTGGAAAATAAGTTCTTAAAACTTGTTTTGTTTATTAAAGATATAACTGAGGAATTTGAAGTTCGCGAGACATGTTATTATATATATATACTTATGTCAAACTCTTTATAAGTTTTTAAACTCTTTTAAAGCGACAATTTGATTCATAACTTCTTTATTAACAAAAATACTTATATAAATAAGTACATATTTAAATTTTTTTGACTTACATTACAATATTAATTTAAAAAATTAATTTATACTCAAAAAAAGGCTCAAAATATTCTTGAGTCATGTTTACAATATAAAAAATTAAAAGAAACAGCTTTGAAGGCATATATGGAATCAACCAGGGAATTAAAACAATTTTAACCAAAGGAAAGCTAAAGTTATCCTTAAACACAATATAAAAGTGTCACGTTTTAATTTGATGTTCTGCCTTTTAACCTTTTGTTTTTTTGGGGAACTGATGTGAAAAACGTGATGTTGATAGTTAAAAAAAGATTTTGCAGTTTTATTGTATTGCGTTTTTCTTAATAAATAATTAGAAGGGCGTTTTTCCACTTTATTATTAAAATTTATGTGGATTATTTAAAGTATGAAACGATTTGCAGTTATTTGACAATTTTGTAAAATCTTTTAATTGAGTTCCATAAAGAGTGTCTGTTAATTGAAGGAGATGGAATCAGTGGATTCATTTAATTGAATTAGTCAATTATAATCGCTTAAAGTTGCAAGTGAGCGAATTTATTTGTCAAACTGAAATAATAGCTCAACTCAAATTTTGAGTCCACTCATAAGCGAAGAACATGCGATCATAATTTGAGCGGAATAAAATTTTTAGCCAAGAATTGAGTGAAAATTTGAGCTTTTTACAGTCCTACTTTAAAAATAAAAGGATTAAAGAATTTTTTCGGATTAAAGGTAGCTTGAACGAGTTAAAGGATTTCTTTAATTTAAAATGCTTCCTTTGATCACCATCATCGCCTCACTTAAAATTTTGTAAATGTCTGTTAAATTTCGACTCCAAATTAAATAAAAATGTTTAAGTTACTATTTGATTTGGAACTTAACCTTTTTATTCAGCTATTGAAAATATATTAATATTTCTTATTATTTAAGAGTCGTGTTGTAAAGGTAAAGAATATTGGACCAAATCAACTCCATAACAATGTAGATATAAGATATTAACTTTTCCATATTAACATTAAAAAATACCCAATTTATTGGTTTTCTATAAATTCTTAAAAGTTCATAAAATATTTATAGCCCCATTTTTTATTTTCGATTGACATAAAAATGTAAAAAAAAATCTTAAAACAAAAACAAAACATTTATTGAGTAATCAAACATTTTTAAGAAACTCCAGCAATTGATGGCATAAAAATAAACCTAAAATCATTATTATATAGGCACATAAGTTTTATAACATTTTATTAGCGCTTAAAAAAAGAATTTTAAATATTTAAATATTTAAATTTGAAATTCTATTTTATGTTTGGGCTAACGCTTTAGCTTTTGGCTATCGGTTTATGGACTCAACAATTTGGGATTTAAGGCAATAGATTTTTACTTCTTTGAAAAATTAGGCATTCCTTGTATTTCTTATTGATCTGTAAATTATAAATTTTTCTACTGGTTCTGAGGTTGATGAGTATAGAGCCTTCCTTCCATAGGAATCGGTTTCACAGAAGTTAAAGAACATCAGAACATGCCATAAGATGGCTTTGAGCATTCAACGAGCTAAAGAGCATCAGAATATGGCATGAAAGGGCCCTAAGTTTTCAAGAATTTAAAGTGTATCAGAACCAACCGTAAGATGGCTCTGAGGTTTCAAGAAGTGAGAGACCATCAAAACACGCCTGTAAAAGCTTATTCGTGCTTAAAAAAACTGTTATTAGAAAAAACCTCGTTGAAAAATCCGAGTCTCAGACAAATTTAAGATTTTATTTGCAATAGATTCGATATGGCAATTACCTTTACAACCTATAAATAATTCGATTGAAAGATTTGCAAAAGGGTTAAAATGAATCTACATTAGCGCATTTTATTGAAAATCTTTTAGAAAATCGTTCCTTTCGATCAATTTTGTAAACAATAAAAAAATCTTTACGTCAAATAAATTTTACGAACACTTTTATTGCCTATTCCATAATAAAAGTAAGCCGCAAAAATTAAAAAAAAAAAAACCTTTGTGCTCAAATGATTTTAGATAATGTAAAATTTTAAAGATTTTTTAGACTTTTAAAAAATCGTTTGGGAAAATTAAATCCCAATTTAATTTTTTATTTATTTCCACTACATTTAAACTGTACATAGTTATAAAAGTCAGTTAATAGATTATTTGGAAAAACCCAAAAATTTGCAGGTGCTACAGAATTTGACGATTTTAGCATATTTATACCCTGACTATATAGTCAAAGGGTATAATAAATTTGCCATTACGTTTGTGACGCAGAGAAGGTGGGGGAGGTAGATATAGACTCAAGTGTATGGATCGGATCAGAATCGAAAAATAAATCGATTTAGCTATGTATGTCCGTCCGTCCGTCCGTCCGCACGATAACTCAAAAACTAAAGGAGCTAGGATCTTGAAATTTTCGCAAATTCGTTTTTTTGCAATAGCCGTCATCGCTATTTAAATCCAGCCATTTTGGTCCATGGGTTCGGGTAGCTGCCATACAACTTCTTTTTTTATATAACCACCTAATGAAGCTGGGTGTCTGCATTTTTGCCAAAAATTGTTTAGTGTAATGGCCAAAGTTTCTGCAAAATTTGGTTGGTTTACGACAGAGGGTTCGAGTAGCTGCCATACAACTCTTTATTTTATATGAGTATTCCACTACACTTAATAAAGCCAAAAGTAATTAACAGGATGATATAATGTATATGTTACGGTCATACGGGTATCCCAGAGTTGACACAGTCTACTCTACTACACTCTTCCTCGTTTTTTATTAAAATTTTAATAGCCGAGCTCAAAATGAATTTTAAATATTAAAAGTGCTTGTGTTGCGTAATTTAAATTAGATAGAAAGCTAAGAAATACCCAATCCGTAAATTAATAATTATCTGTTCAAGTGTAAAATTGAATTCAATTTTAATTTAATGTTGAGTCAGACATACTTAGCGATTTATAAATTTTCAAATCAAATCAGTTTTTTTTTTTAAATTAAAAGTTATTTGTCATCAAATTCGTAAATCTTTTTAATATTGCAAAGATTAAATTTGTTTCAATTCATTATATTCTATGAAGATTTACATTATTCGATGAAATATTTCAAAATATATACATGTGTTGCATATAAATTTCAAAAATGATGAATTAATAATCAAATAAAGTTAATAAAAGAAATTAAATATTTTAAGGCTCTTGAAATTGTTTGATTAAAAAAAATTTAATTTGTATGCAAGATTAAATCCTGTTCATATCAATTTTGTTAAAGGGTTCTTAGAATTTTATTTTGTACAACTTTATTAAATATTTTGTGAATATATTAATTTTTTTTTGAAGCTTTTAAATATTGAAAATGGTTGAATAAGAGAATTGAAATATATTGAATTTAATTTTTTAAAACAATTATGTCAAATGTTTTTAAATATTTTTGAATTAATAAAGGTTAAAAGTCATTTAGAATGACAAAAAATCTTAAGTTTGATCTGAATCAAATTGAGAACTATTTAATTTGTAGATTTCCAAAGCCAATGAGCTAAGAATGAAAAAAAGACCAGCAAAACTTTGTATAAAACCATATTTTATTTAAGATTTTAAAAATAAAAAATTAAAGTATAAAAAAAATATCTATAATATAAATTATATTAAATTTAATTTTATTTATTAAAAATTATTGCATTACTAATATGCAAATCTAATATTGTATTTTATATTATTTCAAAAATACACCCACATCTTATTTTTATTATACATTGTTGTATACTTTGAAAAAAATTTTCATTTTACATAATTTCCTAATTATATAAGAAAATATATAAATTTACAAAATACACTGAATAAATAGAAACAATAGACAATAATAATTCTTTTACATTTACAAAGAAAGTTTACAGAATTAATTTTAAAACCAATTTGAAAAAGAGTATCCACATGACAGGATTTGCTTGAAACTAATAGAAAGATAAACTATTGAAATATTTCAGTATATTAAAGTTGATTATAGAAGTTTACTTGGATACTAATTTTGAGCTGCGCAATGTAATGAACTTTTGAATAAATAAATATTAAAACTAAATCAGAAATAATGATGCAACCATATTTGTTTCTGGTAGTTTTCAAGTATTAGAGCTGGTAATTTTCAAGTATCAGTGCAGTCAAATACCAGTACCGATACTGGGGAAAATACTAAATAAATTTCAAACACTAGTATTGGTAGTCACTAGTACTTTTATAGTACCTTATTACCAATAATATTCGAAAAAATTTTCAAGAAGTAATGATTTCTTAATTTGAATTATAGATACTAAGTAAGTACTTAATAAATTTTTTCAATTACCGGATTTGACTATGTTATACGCTTGCACTAATTGCAATTAATTCGTACTTTTTGGTACTGGTAACATCATTTTTAATTGCTACTTGGTATTTACAGACATGGATTAGTATTTGAATTTTACTGAGTATTTTTCCAGTATTAGTTATTGGTATTTGTTCGTTTATTTAAGTTTTAAAATACTTGAAAATCACCAGAATTGGATGCAACATAAAGGTTTCATGGTTTTTATTTAAATTTAAATTGTAAAGCTCTTATAACTTTCAACAAGACATAAAATTTGTTTCAAATTGCTGAGAATTTTTAATTTTATAGCTTAAGTTTAACTGACCAATTATAAAATATTATTTTTACATTGATTCTGTCAATGTATAACAGTTGATTCAGATTTTGCACTACACCCTATTTTTGACAACTTGTCGTAACGGCCAAGTATAATTTTATGGCAATGCAATATATTTTACAAAACAACTGTAATACAACATTTTTTGTTATTTTAAAATTTAGTCACTTAAAATTATTTCTTATAAACTGTGTTAAATTACATAAACATAAAATTCAAAATATGTTTGTGTATAAGTTTTGTATTACATCAAAAGAAATGTTATAAATGTAAGTGAATAATAAAATTGAATAACAAATTAAAACTTATTTTGCATATTTTTTACATACATATTACACTTTTACATATTGATAATATATTACTTTTAAATTCTACAATTTGATGCAAATATAAAATATGAAAAGATTTGAAACTTGAAACATGAGAATTGAATTAAAAACAACTGTTTTAGTTTATTATATTAAAAAATCTTAAGATATTTTTCTAATGTACTTTTTTATTTTTATTTTTTACAATTTGAATTTTTTTTTTAAAAAAAAGAAAAAACAAATTTCAAATATTATGTCAAAAATGATTAAAATAAAATCCCAAATGCTTTGTTTGTTTGAATATTTCGAAATAAAATATTGAAAAAGACAACATGGCACCATATATACATACATGAACTTATATTATTCCATATAGAAATCTTTGGTTGCAATTCAAGTCAAAGTGAATGAATCCGAGAAAAATAAAATAAAATTTGTAATTTATAGAGAAACAGTTTGTTGCAAAAGAATAAGTCTAGCTAGAAATTGACAAATAAATTGATAGCTGTGTTTATTTCATCCGGGTTAGTATCAAGGTTTGTAAAAAAACGATGTGGGTCACTCAAATAAATAAGATTTTGATTTCAAATGTTTTTAAACATTAGTTTTAAAAATTCGAATATCAAATGTCAAATGTAAAGTGTCAAACGTAAAATCAGCATTTTATATTTGATTTTGGAAGGTTTTGTTTATTAAAAAATTTAAATTTAAATTTAATTTTATGTATACATATTATTTTTTATTCATATCAAAGACTATGTCTGTGCCACCTTTTGCAAATTTATGTACATTTTTTTATACAGATCATTTATACAGATTTACCCTGACTCACAAAAATATGTTGTTGTAAATTTATGTTGTTGTTTTTACGTGTATAAGTGGACGTATATAAATGTCAGGATCCTAAGATTTGCAAAGAATATATTAATCTAACTTTTCATATTCTTATAATTTTGTTAACCGGTGCGTAATTTTCTATCCAGGATAATTTTGTATTTGTTTTTATAGTTTTAAATGTTAGTGTATATGTGTTATTAAATAAATCAAATTAAAAACACTTTCATATGACTTTTCAACTCTACTTTTGACACATAGTTAGTTTTTTAGGTTAAACTAAATTTTCAAATATGTCATATGTCCTTAATTTACATTTTTAATAAATTTGTATGTAAAACGAGAAATGTACTCTGTAAACATTAAAGCAAGAACTTATTACATACTTTAAATTCAAAACTTCTAGTTATATAAATAGTATGAAATAAAATGTGTATAATTTATAAGCTTAAAGCTTTGAAACTGTTTTGACTCAGTTTTCTACTCAATAACTTATTTTTTTTAATATTTGGCAACTCTACTTGCAGTTATACTCTCCTATTTCACTCTCTCTCTCTAAAAAATATTTTACAACGAACAAGTTTTGTAACGAACTTTATAATGAACAAGTGAGAATTGTCATGTTAAATTTTTTTACTGTTACCAGCTGCAGTACTGTAACTGCTGCTTTTTGCAGGGTGGCGCAAAACAACCGAAATAGTTTGAATGTTAACTTTTTTAAATTTATTTATATTTTTTATTTTTATTTCAGAATTTTGTGAAGAAAACTTGGAGAATTGGAAATGGAACAGTACACAACAGAACAGGGATCAAAAATTACGAAAAGTTATGAAAAATATAAAAAATCTAAGACGTTTTTATATGTTATTCAGGGTGGGGGAAAACGATCGATATGGTTTGAATGTTAAGTAATTTTTTACATTTATTTATTTTTTTTATTTTTATTTCAGAATTTTGTGAAGAAAACTTGGGGAATTGGAAATAGAACAGTACACAACAGAACAGCGATCAAAAATTACGAAAAGTTATGGAAAATGTATTGGAAAGCGACCGAATGTGCGAAGCCGAAAATGGTCACTTTTAAAAATAATTTTTCTATTTAAGCCAAAAATATTATACTGTATAACAAAAAAATAATAATAATAATTAACCATTAAATAAAAAAGTTATTAAACAATCAAACCATATCGGTCGTTTTGCACCACCCTGCACTAAGTATAACAGTTAAAAATTGTGACAAAAATATTGTGCTGTGTATGATTAGAAACTCTAATACTTTATGATTTGGGTCTTTAGATTTTTCCCAGATTTACGGGTGTGTAAACCAAAAGTACAGATGCACCATATAAAATTTTCTTCATATGCATAAAAAATACAAAAGAAACAATTTTCTGCACATGCAACAGCTGATACAGAAAACTTATACACACACACACACACATGTATATTTCAAATAGTTTCCTTTGATGTTCAATTGTAATTTATTCGCGTATACTTTGATAGTCATTTCGTAATGAGAAGTGTCTTGAATCATTTTAAGTAAGAGTTGAAATTGTCATAATATACGTCTTTATATGTACACATACTTATACATATTTATATCTATTGTCTTAAATTTCGTTAAGTAAACTACAAAGGAAAAAATTCAAATTACAAAGATGACCTAGTTTTTAAACTGAATTAAAATACTCGTATATTTAAAACAGTAACGAAATGTGATCCTTTTAAGCCTTTTTACATACCAACTTTGACACTCACTTTGATGATGCAAAAGACAAGGGTATTAATATGGTTGAGAAGAACTTGCCTTTAAGTACAATAAAATATCTTATATGTCATTTAAATCATATGACATTTTGCATATTAATAACAGTACTCGTGTATGATTTATGAAAATATTTAGTTGAAGATTTTTTGATTGTTGTTCAGAATTTTATTCAAAGTTTAAAATATATAAAAAATTCATGTTAATATGTTATTTGTTGTCTAAATTCTTTGAATATTTACCTTTATGACGGTGTTATAAAGGTAAATATGTTAACATATTTTAAATTGTTATACAAGGTATAAGATCTTAATGAAATTTTAATGAAATATGTTCTTGTACTAAATTGAATATAGGTATCCTTTGATTGGTAAAAAAATTTTTAAGATATTTTTTTTTATGTAAATACAGTGCAAGGAGATTGTAACTGATGAATTTAGGATGAAGAAGAGGGAACGTGGGGTAATTGTTAAGATATTGAAATATTAAACGGCTGAGAATAATTGAAATGCTTAGATTAGGTAAAATTAGAATTTTTCTTATCAGAAGGTGGAAAAATCACATTATAAAAATTAGACACTTCCAATCTACTAAGGTTTTCCGATTATTTAACGAAATTAGAAAGAGTTCTTGGGGTAATTTAACTTTCTTTCAATAGAATTTAAGAATAATTTAATTTTCACCCTTGGGATTGTGAGGTTGAGATTTAAGAATGTAAGCAGGTACACATTCTGAATCTCACAATCAGCAGTTCACAGTTTTAGACTTATGCTTATTATTTGTCAGAAAATTTGGTAGGACAGTATTATATTTGTAAGAATGATGGAGTATATTATGGATTCGATATGAAATAACTTTGGGATTATTTAATTGCTGCACTACTTTAAAAACACGTATTAAAGTCTTTATTAATTAAAGAAATTTGCCTTACATGATAAATGGATGTAAAAATCAGATGAGATATAAAAAAATTGAACTTAACACCCTGACAATGGTGTAATTTTAATTATACGATTCTCAATTTTTTTTTTTTGCGAAAATCAAACTTTAACTTTCCCTGACATTTACTTTAAATTTACACAAAAAAACATAAATTTTATTTTTCGTAATCCATTCAATAAAACATAGTTTCGATTCATTTGTTGCACGTAATAGGGAACTATAACAAAAAAGTAATTAATTTTTCAGTGAATTTTTTTATCTGCCCAGATGATGATGATGTGAAAAGTTTGCTGCTATATAACTAAATTTAAGTAAATAATAGTATTTTATCCCCAGTCTTTATTTTTTCTTTAAAAAAAGTTTTTTTAAGATTCTTTTTTTTAAAATAAAAAGTACAATTAAATTCAGAAAAGTACAAAGATGGGACATTTTATATTTTTTTTATTACTACATAAGTAAAATTTAATTTTTTTTTAAAAGTAATTGAAACAATAGTTTAAAATTTTTTTAACAATTGTTAATATGCAATTAAAACTAAAGCCATACTTTTATTTGACTGCAAGGATGATGTGTTAGAATATGTTTTTTTAATTAATATTGTCAGTTAAAAAATTTTACAATTACCAAGGAATTGCCACGTCGGTATCGTCGGTATATTTTAAGACTTGCAACCGAATTCGGTAGTTTGAATATTTTGGAAATTATATCCTTGATTTAAACTGAATATTATTAAATTGTTTGAACTGAGTTCAATATAATTTGATACTGGAATTTCATTTAAAAAACTGTTTTAAGTCTTGAATTTCGTAGTAGGATTTGAAGAGCTGAAAGCAGTTCCTTCCTCATATTGAAATATTTTTTACAATTACCATTACAAGGGTTAATAAGTTCAAAGCCGGTTGGGTCTTAAATCTCGTTTTAGAAAATCTCGTTTTTAGAAAATCTCGTTCTTAGAAAATCTAGTTTTTGGAAAATCTCGTTTTTGGAAAATCTCGTTTAGAAAATCTCGTTTCTAGAAAATTTCGTTTTTAGAAAATTTTGTTCTTAGAAAATCTCGTTTTAAAGAATCTCTTTTTTTATATTCTGGAAAAGCTCATAATTTTGATTTTGTATCTAACTCTAAAATCTTTTGAAACTAGATTTTTCAATAAAAAACAAGATTTTATAAAAACGAGATTTAAAAAAAAAGATTTACTAAGCCGAGGTTATGCAACGCTACCCTTAAAAGCAATTCGCCGGGGCGAATTACATAAAGTGTAAACTTTTTTGACTAGACCTCATAGTCCTAGAAATATGATAAAAGATATAAAACGTGAAGGTAAATTTTTATAGGCTATTAATTTTCTTTATGGCGTCGTTGGAGAACAAATTTATTTGAATCCAATCATGTATGCACACAGTTTGAAGAAAACTCAAAGTGGGGGCTAAAGGAAACTATAAACCTATCTAAAACTTATAAGCTTTAAAATTAAAAGCAATATACAATTTAGACCTAAGAAAAAACATTAGTACATATATGCATAATATATATATATAAACATTGATATATTATTCATTTGAAATCTTTTAAAAAAAAAGTCAAAATTAAATATTGTAAGCCGTTAATATTTCTGCTATATTTTCTTTTAGAATCTTGTATCTTAAGAATTCTATTAAATATTTATAAAAAATTCGAAATAAATAAAAAGTATAAAATATAAATCGTATACCATATCCGTGAAATTGAAATTGAAAAAACAAATGCTTTTTAAAAATTATATATTCAAAAGTATGCCACTATATTTATTTAAAAATTTTTTTTATTTTCGTTCTGTCTTTTTTTAAAATCAGTGGATTTAGTGGCTTTTAAAAGTCAATACTGTTCCAAATACTATAAAAGGTAAGTAAATATTAAAATATATATATATATATTTATATTGTATATTAATATTACGATACATTTCAAATAAGATATTTGCCTTGAAAAGTTTCTTGGAACTAAATACTTCTAAATAAAGGGTTAAAAATTTATTTACTTTTACAGTTCTTTTTCGGAATAAAAAGTTTGTATAAGTTTTTCCTTTGCTTTATTTATATATATGTAAGACGTAAGCCCTCAAATTCTTAGAACAATTTGTTCCTTATATTTATCTATAGAAATTTTTTTTTGTACGCATAATTTCTATTTTCTTAGAGGAGCTTCAAAATTTGATATACAAATATTCAATTTAAAGTGTTTTGATATGTATCTTAAGATACATTTTAAGTTGTTAGATGAATTGAAGCTTATGTTAATATTTACAACAGAATAGATGATTAGAATTTTGAATTTTGAAAGTATTTTGAATAATACATTAAATTAAATAATATAGAAGTTGAGATTGAGTTAATACAAGTATTAAATTAGAATCTAGAATTTAGCATAAAAAAGTTTAAAGCCAAAATAATATATTAACTGTGATTTTTCATGGGCGGTCTAGAGACTAGGAATCTAGTTTTTACAGAGGTTTATTTTTAATTAGTGCGGGATTAAGTTTGAATTCGGCATTAATTTAATTTGGCTTTTAAAAAAACTTAAAGCAAATCTGGTAAATTTTGAGAAAACAGAAATAACGCACAACCTTTTGTAGTTGCATGGCCTCGAATAATAAAATTTCGCTTTTTTGACAAGAAGACCTTTATATGATAATTAATATAAGTTTATATAGATAAGTAATGTTTTTTCTTTTAAAGGTCTAATAGAGGTCTTCTCGAAAAATGCTTTTTGAAATCAATTTGAAAACAAAGATGGCCCGCCCTGTTAAGATCGAGTTTTACTAGATCTGCAAAAAGATTGAGAGCTTACTGTTTAAATTTCATATAATACTTTCGAAAAAAGAATGGATTTCAGAAGGAATTAATATTGATCTAAATTTTGGGGATCTTAAAATCTCATTACAATTAAATAAAATTAATTTATTCTTAATAAATATTTAATTATTTATTAAGAATAAAAATAAAATAATAATGTGAAGCATCTTTTAATTTGGATGAACAAGATCTGTAGGAAATTCTATTTACCATTCACATGAACACAAGTTACACGATACAAGAATTAAGAAATAATAATTTTTGGATTTCAAAAATCCCTCCATGTAATAATACCCTTAAATGTTAAAAAAAAAATTAATATTGACCTTAACTCTCCTGTAAAATAATTTCTAAGGTTTAATAAAGTTCACTGTTCAAATGATATACGTATACTTACGTTTATAAAAAGGGACCACTTTTAATAAGATTTAATTTGTTTGTATTATTTAACTAGGATATCCCAAATTAGGGACAGACATCCAATATTAAAAGGTAAAAACTTTAGCCATATAAAGATTATCAAGTTTCTTTTCAACTTAAAAACAACATGGTTGAATGAAAATTTTATTAGGAAAAAATTAAGTACTGCCAAAGAGGGTATCCCATAAGAAGCATATAATAAGAATCGAAGTCTAATACTTGAGGTCAAAAAGAAATATAAATTTAAATGAATCAAGATTTCTCTATTTGGTGTTCTTCTCCATGGCTTCAGTCATCCGTGGTATCTTTGATTTAAAAACACATGAACTCTGGTTATCAAAATTGGAATTGTCAGCGGAAAACAGTAGACACTTCGACCTTCAAAATTGTTGATAGACAGAAGAAACTGGTTCTGCTTTCCTTTACTGCTTCTACTTTTACTTACTTAGAAAATTAACAGGAAACGCGTTTCTCAAATCCAGATCTTGTTAGAAAATTGCGGGGTTTTTTATTGTCCAACACTTATCCGAGATTTTAGATTTGGATTATACTTTTTTTCCACAATATTTATATATATATGTTTATGTGAGACTCTGAATTAGGAGAGAATTAAGAGTTGGTTAGAAAATCAGGTTATTAAAAATTTGTTTAGCGAGGGCTTAGAAGTGGTATTCCCCACTCTTTTAAAAGTTTTGTAAAAATCGTCGAAAATTTGAATTTGGATTTGCATTAAGTACAAATAAAAGGCAAACTGGGTTTTCAAAAACCAGAATTTTAAACAAATCAGAGTTTTAAAGAACCGGATTTAAAAAAACCGGATTTTCGATTAAATTAGATTTCGGTAAACCGGCGTGGACTCTAAAACTCTAAATTCACAATACTCTAAATTTCATTCACCTTAATTTAAGTGTTTTCGATATGCATTTACCATGCAACAAATATTCAGGATACGGTAACACATTCACCAGAAATAATAGTGCTCCCCAGGTTTAAAATAAAAAATTACTATTTAAATTTTAACGACTTTTACATTTAATAAGTTTTTCAACTGTGTCACAGCGGTAGACGCATCCGTTGTACTACGTATATTTTTAAAAGCTGTGACTCTTCTCAAGGGGAATAAATTAGTAAAGGTACAAGTGGAAAAAAACTTAATTAATTTTAATTCTAATGGATTATGATCAAAATTTCCATCGCAAGTATAAGAAATATATCTTTAGTAGGAGAATCTGGTAGAAGCTGCAATAAAAGAATACAAAAAAAAAAAGAGATAATGCGGGAGGTAATAATAAAAATATTTTTAGTCTTGTTTAAAAACAAAAATTTGTTTGTTTAATGGAAAATATGTGGAGAATTTTTCTTTTGTTCTATAGGTTTTTCTTTATTTTTCATATTTTCTTTTAATTTTATCATTTTTATGTTTTACGTTTTTGTGCGGTAATTTAAAAAAAACAAAAGAAATATAAAAGTCTTTTTTGTTTAAATAATTTGTTTTCAACATAAGCCCACAGAAATGATATTAAATTTTTTTTTAACTCAAGTTTAATATTTAATATTAATTTAATATAAAGGATAAAAAAAAATTTTATTTTTGGTAAATTAAATGATTAAATGGGTTTTCTCGGAAAAACAGAATATTTTTATATTTTAATATATTGTCCCAGCTTTGCTTTTAATTGAAAGAGATCTCTTGAGTTTCATTCATATTTTGTTGTCTTGTTAAATTATCAACCAAGGACAACCAATTATGTATTTAAACTTTTAAGTTTTTTTTTTTAAATTTATTTGAGACTTTTTGTAGATAAAAATTGAAATGGGTATGATTTATGTTATGATGGAGATTTCCTTCCCAAGAGTGGGATCTAATTTTAAAGCAGAAGTGAATAAACTAGAAATTAAGAGGAGAAAAACACGTGGATACAGATTACTTTAGGTTTAAATTTACAAAATTTCAAAAAATTTCAGCTTATTACAGAAAACTCTGAGTTTGAATCCAGCTTTAAAACCTTTTCTAATTTAAAAGTTCTTATATACATAAATATTCTGAAAAAGACGGCTATCCTGATTTTAAATCCAACTCTAAAATTAATACTATTAGTATGTAAAAACTTATACGAATCTGACCGATAGCTCAGTAGTAAAGTGGCGGCTTTTCAATCGAAAAGTCTTCGGTTCAAACCGTGGTCGAATCATTTCTAATAAAAAACGAGGAAGATTATAGTTGCCTTATCAACTTTTAGATACCCGTGCATACCCAGTATGATGTATACAATAAAATAAACCGTTATTTATTTCCCTTAAGCTATTATATATATTACTAAAAAAATCGGACCAAGGCTTCGGGGAGCTGCCATACAACTTTTTTGCACCAATATGAATTTCTTCAAAACTAATTTATAATTATAATACTACGTAGTAATACTACCTAAGTTTGGTTCTAAAAAGAGAGTGGTTTTGGTTTAAAACTCAATCCTTGAAAAAATATTGATTGTGCAAGCCATTCTTTGAAATGTTTTATAAAATGTGTAGATACATTGTTTCTATTGGGTAATAGGAATTTATTGGATAATTTTTAAATCCTACGTAATTCTTAAATTCAAAATTCAACTTATCATTTTTCAAACACGTTCAACTATTTTTACTTTTTATGAAGACATGTGCATTCAATTATACTGTACTTGAAAATAACTTATTTAAAAGAGCAAATGTTAAGTTATTATACTTTTAATAGATAAATCTAATAGAAATTTTATCATAGCACTTGACATATGCAATAAAATATCTAGCACTACTTATAGTATCTCACTTCTTCAGTATTTGAGTTTTAGTATATTGAGTGTATTAAAATCACGTGTCATTATTAGATATTTGGAACATAAACCACCATATTTAAATTTTTATTACCAGAACAATTTACTTTATATGTCATCTAAGTGATAAAAGATATAAAATTGTTATTGAAATTTTAAGTGAATCCAAAATTGAATTATAAAAATGTTTTTTTTTTTTTAAAAGATAAAATTAATTCTTATATCCGTGGTTTATTACTAGAATTTTTATTAGTAGAGAATAATCTTTGAAGATTTAATATTATTTTTTTTAAATGATCACGTCAACGTACAACCGCGTATTATATTTCCTACCAGCGTCATACTGGCGCTTAAGAGAAATTGTAAGATTTTTCAATTAACATAATTGTAGATTTGAAAAGAATTTTATAAAATATTGAAAGTTTAGGTTCATTAAATTTCTAAATCCAAATACTGTAAGTGTTGGAAAAGAAATTGATCAAATGCTTTTCAATGAAAATATTTACACTCTACCTGCTGTTGAAATTTAATACAGTTGGAAAATCTTTTTCTAAAAACCTTTTACTTATATTTTTAGTATAATTCAAAATCTATTTATCTATTTATTTCTTGATAATTCAAATATTTGAACACCATTACTACCTTAAATAACCTATCAAAGCACATTCTTACTTCTTAACTTTTGACATTTTGAATATACATTTTTTTTTTCCATTGAACTTAAGTTTAATTTTAAAATTTTTATAATAAATTTATTTAAAGATTGTGAAGCATTCAACTTGAGTTGTTATAAATCAGTGATTTAAGATTGAATTGATATTTTATTAGAAAATTACCAACACTCTTCAAATTATTTAATGTTGTAAGTAATATAATATTGAATATACGTCATATTTAAATAAATTTTATTTTAAAGTAATCAAAAAGTAAAGTAATTATTAAAAGAAGCTTTTTAATATTATATATTTTGTCATATAACAAATTTAATTCGTCAATTTATTATTAAATATTTATTTAAAATGTACAGTTATTTGTATTTGAAATGTCAGTTTCTATTTTGAAGTGGCCCTAAAAGTATGCAATTTTGTTTTGGAAAATGTTTCAGAAAATGTCACTCATGTTATTTGTTAACTATTTTTGTAGGTTAAGTTACAATAAGGATGTAAACTATATTCCAATAGTTATAAGAATAATATTAAGTTAATAATTCAAATTAATCCTAAAATTAAAAATAAAATATCGATTTAAATTAACATAAAAATTAAACTAATAATTTAAATGTTAAGAATAAAATAAGAAAAACCGTTTTTATTAAATTTTTTTAGGTTAAGATATTTGTAAAATTTAGAAAGGGATAAATAAAATTTAAAGTTAAAAAAAAAAAACAAAAACGTTATTGGTTTAATGGGATTTACCAATATTGCGTAATTCAGTGTAAAACGTAATATTCAAATAAATAAATAAATAAATATTAGTTTAATACTGATTAAATGTATTTTGTCGATTGACTAGTTATTTTACACACCTACATAAAAGTACAGATTACTATTCCTGGCTTATATTAATGTTCCTTAAGAAATAATATTTTTTAGAACAATTTATGATTAAAAAATTGATGATGAATGATGATTCTTTTTAACTTTCATTTTGTTTTAATTATCTATTGTTTATTTGAACTTTTTGGGTTCTATTAGAGAAATTATTTACTTAAACAATCATCATAATAATCAGCTATTAACAAAACATATCCAAAATTACAAATTTTTGTAATTAGAAAACTCATTACATTTCTTTTGAATAGTTTTTTTCTTTCAAACATGCGAAGTGATTTACAAAGTGATTACTTTTTTAACACCTGTGTACTGTTTTTACAGTTGAAGAAGTAATTTTTGATTATTTTTTTATACAAAGAGATTTCTTAGAAACAATAATATGACATTTTTATACAAGTTTTGTTATTTTGAAGCTTATTTAATATTTTTTGTGTTCTTAGATAAATACAATGTCAAATACATTTTGAAAATAGTTTATTAGAAAAATTGAAATACTTTATACAAAAAATGGAATTGAAGTACAGTAGATAGGGGAAGGAAATAAAACTTTATTAATTTTAAGAAGCTTGCAAAAGAAATGGAGAATTGATTTTAAAATTGCATAACTTTAGGCAAGGTAATCATTTTCATTTCATTTTTTAAATGTCAAAAGTTATTCCTGAAAATAGACTTTTTTTAAGAACGACCAACACAAAAATTACATTGTGTTTTACAAAAAAACAAGAAAAAAAATTCATCAATTTCATCATTAATAATAAAATAATGCTTTTAAAAACTTAAAACTTGTTAAAAAGTTAAATAGGATTCGGCTACATTAATTTTGTATCCTATTAATGTTTGTTTTTCGGATAAATAATTAGTTGTAAAATAACTTAAATGTTGCATAAACATCTTTTTTGATTTCTATAGATTATCCTTTATAAATTTTTAATGAATGAAAAGTTTTTGTTAATGGAACCTAAACTTAGAATTAAATTTTTAACATCATGCATATCCGGTACAAGAATAATAAGTTTTTTTTTAAATAAACATTTTTTTTTAAAATAAAATATAACTAAAATTTAATAATTTTAGATGGTAATGTGCTTCAACAGATACAAATTTTACAGTTTTGATAAGTTTTATGGTTTTATAATTTCGAATATTTGAAATATTATGTTTTTTTTTTTATTAGTTATAAATACTTTGGAAAGTCAGTTTATATATTTTTGTATAATTATCCTTTTTTTGAAGATCTAGAATATTTTTAGGCTTTGTCCAACTACATTTGGCTGTACTAAAATGAGTTGATTATAAACATTCTTTTTTATGAAAAATAGCTTAATTTAGGTTGAATAAGAAGTTAATATGTGGTAGGCGATCCTCTAAACCAAATATAGTTTTTGAAGCAGTATATCTATATAATAGAAATCTTTTCAATAATTGAATAATACCAAGTATATATCTCAAAATTAAATGTATCAATTACTTATCAAATAATGAGCCAAACCCGTTTTTAAAGCGAAATTGGCCCATGGGTTCGGATTCTGGACCTTTTAATTGTTCTACGGGCTAACGAACATATACTACATCTTTGTTGTAGTAAAAAACTGACACTTATCAAAATATTATTATTTTATTAGTGATAAGTAGTTTGTGCAATAGAGCCCTCGATCTAAATACTTAAAACTTTTAAACAAATAAGCATTATTTAAATAACATTATCTTTCATCATTTTTAAAATTTTACAAACTGCAATTGTGTTAACGATAAAATTTTCAACATATAATTTTTTTAAATATAGGATTATTAAATATTAAATTAAATAAGTTTTTTTGAATGTTTCATTTTCAGGTTTTATTATTTTTTTTTTGTGTAGGATTTTTATTTAAATAAAAATTTTAAAAATTTAATAAAATAAATAAAATTGAAAAAAAAAATAATAAAAAACTAAATAAATAATTTAAATAGGAATAGGAAGGAAATAATTATATTTAATTTATTATTAAATAAAAAGTTGTGTTTTTTTTGGGTTCTAATCTAATTAGAAGAAGTTCAGAAAAATGGTTTCTGTTAAATAGAAAAGGACAGGATTATTTAATTAATTTAAAAAAAGATGCAAAAGCACAGGAAATACAGTTGTTTTTTTTTATTTCAATTAATTATCCTTTTTTTTTTTGTATGTATTTGGTTTTTATTTGAAAAAAAAACCAGTTTACCTTAGGAAATTTTCTTCTTGTACATAGTAATGTTTAAATAATTTAGTTAAAGTTTAAAAAAAAAAAATTTAAAGTATTTTCATTTTTCCTTTCGCTTCTATTCGTTTTCATTCGTTCTCATTTTGGAAATTTTACGAAACTAAAAGCTTAGGTTCTGAATGTGAATTATAATGATAATTAATCAATTTAAACTGATTTTTAAATGAAAATTTTCATGGTATTGGTGATAAATTGAATTGAAAATTTGAAACAATTAAAAAAAAAAAACAAAAGAAAATTAATTATCAGGTGAAAATATACAATTACCTGGGATTATGTTTTTTTCAAAATAAAATACAAGGGATAACATAAAGAATGGTCAAAAAAATATTAAAAAAAAACAAAACAAAAACTGGTGTAAACATCGAAAACAACGAAACTGTTGTTAAGGGGCAAAAGAAAAAAATATTTTCAAATAAATTAAAAGGATAACTGTAAAGGAAAGTAAAATAAGGATTTGACGTGATTAATTGTTTCATTATATAATAAGGTTTTAATTTGAGAATTTTAAAAGAAATTTTCAATGAAAATTTAAAACGGAACGGTTAATTTTTGAAAAATTAATACAGATGTATTGTACAATTTAGAAAAACAATTATTTTAAAGCGTGAAATAAACTTATATAAATTATTTCAGCGCTTTCTAATTCTAATTTAATGTTTTTAAATGCTTTTAACAAGAGTTTATTTGATGATCTCTGAAAGTTAACAAAGCTAGACCTTTTCGAAAAGACTTGTAAAATTCTAAAATATTTCATTAGCATTTTTTTTCATTTGCATTTTTCAAACAAAATTTTACAATAGTTGATTATCTGTTTTATATAAACTTAAGTCTTAACTTAAGCCTTTGAATTGTATAATTTTAATATAAGTAATAATTTTAAGTAACTTTTTTTGTAACGACCTGGTTTGGTCTGTAAAATAAAATAAAAATAAAAATAAAAAAGTAAATATGCTCAAAGCTTGTAACAAATTTAGAAAAAGTTACGTAGAATTATTTACAAGTTTATTTTTTAATTAAATTAAAATTTGTAAATTACAATTTAATTTTTACAAATATTTACAAGTTTACAAAGCATTTTTTTTAAAACTTATAAGTTTACAAAAATTGTGCATAGAATATAATTACACTTGTTCATTTTGAAAGTATATTTTTGAACAATTGTTATTACAAATGAATTTTTCTGAATGGTCTAATTTCTTAAGATATAACACACATTAAAAAGATCCCTGTGATCTATTTCACCAATTTTACAGTCTTGCAATTGGTAAAAACATTGACAAATTTGTACATTTTATAAAATTTAACATGTAATTTATAAAAACAATTTATAGAAATTGTAAGAGTTGTAGAATTGTAAATCTGGTGAAATTAGTCACTGATATTAAAAATTATTTTAAATTAATTCAAAATTGGAAAAAAATAATCCATGAAATTGAAAACATTTTAAATACAAATTTTAGATCCAAACTTTTTAAATTTATTTATATTTTTTATTTTTATTTCAGAATTTTGAGAAGAAAACTTGGGGGATTGGAAATGGAACATTACGATAGACTACCAAAAACGGCTTGATTATTGCATTTCATTCTGACAAAAAGCAAAAGAAAATCGCGATTTCATTTACAATTTGATAATGAGCAATGAAGCCCATTTCCAATTGAATGGTTTCGTAAACAAGCTAAATTGCCGAATATGGGCTACATAGTATCGAAGAACAGTCCATCACCGACAATTACACCCAATTAAGTGTACTGTTTGGTGCGGTGTATTGTCTGAAAGGATCATTGGTCCATATTTCTTTGAAAATGCACATGGTGCCTCAGTTACAATTAGTGGTGCTGAATATCGAACGATGCTGGACAATTTTTTGAGGCCACCGGAAACACCGGAAATTTTACGAAAAGTTATGGGAAATGTACTGGAAAGAGCACGAATTTGCGAAGTCGAAAATGGTCACCACTTGCAGGATATAATTTTTCATACTTAAGATAAAAATATTCTCCATTAATATACTGTATAAGAATAAAATAATAATAATAATTAATCACTAAATAAAAAAGTTATTTAACATTCAAACCATATCGGTCGTTTTGCGCTACCCTGTATTTATTTACTCATATATTTAACTTATTTAATTTTTAAATCTTTAGAAGAAATCATAGGCTTAGTTAGTAACAAATGTAAATATTAGTATACGCTAATTCAACATTTAGTATTAATAAAATTGAAATGGTCCTTCTTGAAAGAAACCATTAAGGAAAACATTAAAATTATTTTTTAAAAATATTATTATTCTACTTTAATTCTAAATAAATTTGATTAAATTTCAAATTGTTTAATTTGAAAGTTAATTTAATTAAATAACTGGAAAACTTTTGAATTTTTCCTTCTAATTTAAATTTTCTTATGAAAAATCTTTTGAATTGAGAAAATGGTAAAATTAAAATAATTAAATTTGTTTTTTATATAAATAAAAACAAAAATTATTAAAAACTAATTAAAAAATTTTTAAAATAATATAAAAATATAAATGAATTATTTTGTGTAAAAAGTTGTTCTAGAATTAAAGAAATCAAAAAGTTTGTTCACCGCATTTTTCAATTCCAGAATTACCGTAAGCGTTAATTACTTTAAAAATCTTCAAAGGAATAGATAAGTACACATGGATAAGTAATTCTAAAGTAAATGTTTATTTTTCACAAATTTGTATAAAATCTTAAATTAAATTGTTCCTTTTTTTCCACAGTGGAGAGGAGGTTAAAGATGGTATGGAAATCTTTAAAAATTTGGAGGGTAAAATTGGGGGGAAAAATAATTTTGAAATTCTTAAAAATTCTTATAAATGTTGTAGCACCTAACTTTAATTGAATTTAATGTTCATAATTAATTATTCTAAACTAATTCATTAATACTTATTCTTCTGTGTTAAACATATGTTAAACATACTCTTATAATTATCATTCATTCGATTAAAATTGCCCGAAAAATCTGACTCAAATATATTTAGAAGCTCAAATTCAAGAGCCCATTAGGTCTGGAGTGAATAATCACATTAATCTTATTAACGAACTTGAAATTCTTAATAGATCCCCAAATAATTTTGATGATACCTCCCACGTTTGGAAACATAACTCGGATTTATAATAAAGTTCTAACTTCGCTCAGGAACTATTGGTTTTGATCCTTTAAATTATAATTTCGAAATCCCTTCGACCTAAAGAATAATTTTGCAATTTAAAAAAAAAATATCTGTTACATTTAACATCAAACAAATTGTTCCAGACTTTATATAACAGTATACCACCTACAAAGATTTAATGGGTTTTTCCCCTTGACATATTTTCCTCTAATTTGAAAAAATCTTCTCTTTGTTTTTCTCAATGTTACAAAATTATTCTGTTTGTTTGTATATAGAACATATAACGGGGATTAAGGTGTCTCTGTTGCATTAGTGTCAACCTAACACTAAACATATATACAATTTTATTTTTGATTAAAAATCTTGGTTTCTTTTTGAATATATGTAATATGTATTTATTTAACATATTTAAAGCGATTTTTTTCCAAAATGAAAAATAAAATTTCCCTTAGATTTAATTTGAATAAAAAAAGGAGACGGAGAAATCGAGTAAAGTATGCCAACTCTGAGATATCCGCAGGAACGTAATGCATAAACATTATTTCGTCTGGCGAACTACTTTTGACTTCGTACTACTTTTGACTTCCGTCAGGCAAACTGACTCAATTTCTATAGGAAAGTCGGCTTTTGTTTAACAATGAATTTGTGAAAAATTTAATTTGAATCAATTTTCGATGCTAATCTGATCCATACAATTAAATCTATATCGGTCCTCTCACCATTACAGCGTCACAAACGTAATGGAAAATTAATTATACTTCGTGAACTATGTTCATCCGTGTATAAAAAGCTAATGTGGATCCGCTACAATACAAAAAAAAAAATAATATTTAAATAAATTTCATTACATTTTTCTAATTTAAACGGTTCAACTTAGATTAGGTTAAAGATTTTTAGGTTTTGGATATAATTTATAAAAATAGTTTTAATATAAAGGGTGAAATGATTTAATATAAAGAAAAATGGGGACCTTAATAGAAAAATAAATGAGTCGTCATAAAAATGAAACTTTTGAAATGAAATTGTTATTTATATTTTAGTTTTGACTTTGAGTTGCTTTTTTTTTTGTTAAATGTTCATTTGAAATGGGATGTCTTGAACAGAGATATTGAAATTACGTTAGGATAGGGTTCCATTTTTTTAAGGAGATTTGGTTTTTTATTGTTAAATATTAAATTTAAGGTCAAAGTTAAAATTAAAAGTTGGAAATTGTTATTAAAATCAGTTTTGGTTTTATCATATTTAAGAATTTGAAAAAATTTTACGTACAAGTGATACTAATTAAACTTCGAATGAATTTCGAATTAATGTTATTGAATTTCGAAATGTAATTGTATGTTTATTAAACTAAGGGAATTATATAAGTAGGTTAATTGAGTTGAATTGATTTTACAAAATGTTTTGGGGTTATGAGCTAATTAATTACTTAATTATGATTAACACAGAACTGGGGAGCTAGATCTTCAATTACTTCTTTATTAATTAATTAATTCCCTTATGACTTCTAAAAGGTTGTTAATTCCGGTCAATTCTTTTAAATTAGAAAATCTTTTGAATCCTTTCTAATTTCCTTATATATTGCTTTATACCACAGTTTTTTTCTTAATCTATACAGGATTTGAGTGTCTTTATCAGAAGATTGTTAGAAACCTCAGTTCGATTTAAAAATGTACGCGATTTATTGTGACTTAAATGCGAAATTCAAACTTTCCTTTAATTTTAACAGACAAAACGCTGATTCGGATTCAAAGATTCGTAGCATAGCTGTCGTCGTATCTTAGTTAGATAAATAGACTGAGTTATATCTTTATCAAAAAGGTCTTAACAGTGGTACACTAACTATTAAACATTTTATGTATTTAGATATTAATGACTCACTTGATAAGAATAAACTTCGGAACTTCATAAATAATTTCAGAGTTTTAAATATAAATAATAAGGGGCTTCAGATGCTTTGAAAACTACTTATTCCAAAGGTTTAGAATATACCTTAGATCAGTTTTAGATCAGTAAAATTCGGTTTAATGTTTTTTCAAATAAATATTCTATAGATATTTAGATAACTTTATTCTTTTGGATTTTGCAAAAACAAGTACTCAGTATTGTTGTAATCATTTTCATTTTTTTAATTATTTAATTGTATTTATTTCAAAATTTTCCAGATAATTTTTAATGGATAATTACAATACTAATAATAAAAATAATTAAAATAATAATAAATGATAAGTTTTATTTTTTGAGTAGAGTATTGTTCTAATAATTTTATTCATTCATCGATAGGCTTATAATTTTTTAATTTAATTTTTAAATTATATACTTTTAGAATTAAGGAAGGGTTTAATTTTTTAAAGGGTAAATTTCCATTGAAAATGTTTGCTTCCAATTACGAGAAATCAAGGCTGAATAGAGGTGGGTAGGTACTTGATAGAAGTGGTATTAATTATTTTTCTGAACAATAACTAATTTTAAGGTTAATTGAGTTTATTTTAATTTTATTGTTGTGCTTTTAAAAGTTGTAAAATACTGGTATAAAATAATGGTAAAAAAAACTAAATAAAAACAAAAATAAAAATAAATACAATTAGCAGTTAAATATTGTGAAGATGGAAAATTAAAAGTAATTTTATGGTCATTAAAATTTTTATATACATTTTTTTCAACAACAATATAATTACATGAGAGTTAATTTAGTAATTGTATTGTAAATTGGATTTAGCAGTTGTTATTTAAAAAAAAAAACAAAACAAAACAGAAAATAATGCTACAGTTGCGAATTGTTTTATTTGTTTATTACATTGTTTTTAATTTGTAAATAATTTAATATTGTTATTTGTATAATCAGAAAAATCAATAATTTAAATGGTTGTTTTTTTTAATTTAAATTAAAATTTAATTGAGTACAAAATTTCCTACATTTTATTCAACCACTTGTAGCCTACAGGTATGCAAGACTTCTTAATGTCTTTATATGATTTAAGCCAATCTTATATAGGGTAGAGGTTTTCTTGGACTATTTAGAGATAACCCTATCCGAAAAAAGCAATTGTTTGAAAGTAGTTCTATTCTATTAGATGCTTGAAATTAGTTCTATTCTGGTTTTTAATTTCTGAGCGCTTCTAAATTTAATAAAACTTTAACCATTCTATTGAAAATCAATATAACCTAATAACTCTTAATTATAAATTGTTTTGAATTTTTCGACTTCAAAATTATATTTCAACTTTAAAAAAAATCCATTATTATATTTCAATATTTCAACTTAAGAATTTCTGATCTCAATTAATCTTTATTTTAGTTTTTTTTTGGGTTTTTTATTTATTTTTATAAAAGTAAACAATCCGGAAACAAAAAAAAATATCATCACCATTAATTTTTAATGCCAATAAAAGAATCTTTCTATTGTGTAAATAAAAATGAACACGGCATGGCACGACTATGATGAAAAAAACGTGTTAATAATTTCTTTTCAATTTCATTGTTTCTGTTTAGAAAAATTCTTAAAAAAAAATGATTGAAGAAGTCAAGAATGGGGCCATTTTAATGAAGGGTGGGCTGGGAAATCATTTATTTAAAAAAAATAAGAGAAGAACAAATAAAAATAAATTGATTCCTTTTCTGAGTAAGCTAAAAAGGGAATATTTTTCATTTATTCCTTCCCGTTCATTGTATCTGCGATTTTATTGTGGGTTTCAAATAACAAAAAATCGCTTATTAAGTATTGAAAAATTTTTTTTGTAAAATTTATTTGGAATTTTGATTTTATTTTTTTTTGTATGAGTTATTTATATTAACAATATTCAAAAGTGGTATTTATTTACTGGTAAATCTATTTTTATAAAAAAATTGTTTAGTTTAAAAATCTTTGTTCTTTTGTTATATTGAATATTAAATGGTAGATAGTCAGCAATTTAAAATAATAGGTTGTAGTCAAATGAATTAACTTTGATTTTGATAAAAATATTTGTTTGTTAATCGGAACTTGATAAGTTTTTTGACTTTGTATTTTTAGGCTTGTTTTAATTTTTGAACTGGATTGAGACATTCCACAAGAAGAATAGATTTTCAGGGGTTTTACTTCTTGACTTGAGAAAATTATTTATTATAGTCAAGGTTTTTATTTGATTAATATAATTTGTATTCTTCAATAAGAGAAAATTTGGAGATTAGAAGCTCTTGGTAGGTTGCTTTAGTAAAACTTTAGTAAATTTTGGAAAAATTGAACAAAATTTACCTATATAGTTTTACTTTGTCCATTCGGGTGCTTACAAAACTTCAAAACCACTGAAAACAAGGAAAGAGAATTTTGAACACTGATATTAATTGCAAAAGATTTGATTTCATGGGAGCACTCTTTTCTTGATCTTTATCCATTACGGAGCTATAGTCCAAAATAGACCTATATTTAAATTGTTATATAAGGTATAGCTTTAATCTGGAAAGGACAAATGATGAGTTTTTTAAATTTATGTTAAATAAATATATAGGGCTGTTAAATTGTTCTTAAATTTTTTTAAAATTTTCGACCTCTCATTTCTTGTAAAAAATTTAATCTAGAAATTTAAGATTTTATCCGAAGGTACTTCCGTATTGAAGTTGTAAGGGGTCAAAAATTCAAAGTTTGTGATTTTTAAGATATAAAGGGTAAGAAGCGTTAACTATAAGTTTCCTAAAAAGTGCTTCCTTTCCTCCAATTTCTAGAATCTGAATTTTTTTAAAATATATTAATTTATTTTTCAATATATTCTTTGTCCAAAACTCATAATGGAAAATTGTGTAATTTTGGAAATGTGTCTCCTAAAAAGCCTTGGGGGGTCATTTTTTCATGTTTATATTTGCACAGATAATTAATATAACTAATTCTTTCATTTTAGTTTTACAATTATTTTATATCCCAAAGATTATTATCTGTGTTAGGGAAATTTAACGCAATCAAAGAAACTTAGAGTCCTTAGCAAATCTTAAAAAAATTAATATTTTACACCAAATTAAAACCTTCAAAACCTTGATTGTATTATATTATACTCGGTTTTATATTATTAAATCAATAATTAGATGAACATTTTAGGAATAGTTTTATATGGAAATCTATTAACAATATGTTAACAGGAAAACCTTTCATCAATATTTTGTTTTACACTACAAAAACATTGCCTTCAGGAATTTGTTCAAAATTTAAATATTACAATTTCCAGAAGTTTTAAAATGTAATAAAATTCAATCATAAATTATTATAAATTTATAACATATCCGTTAAAAGAATTTAACGAGTAAAATTATTTATGTACAAACAAATTAATGTACATTTTATATATATATAGCTTAATTTTTAATTAGTCAAATATGTAATTTTTTATATTGATTTTAATTGTATAATTTTAATTGTTATTTGTATGATTTTTTGTAAACTGTTTGTGTTAAGCAGTATAATAAATAAATAAATAAATAAATAATATTACAATTTAAAAATATAAATTTAATTAAATATAAAACATATTTAATATTAAAAACATATACTATTCCATTATTTTAATAATTTATGAAAAATAACACAATGATAATTTCAATTTACAAGAATTTGTATCTTAAAATTTTCATATTTATTTAAATTTTCATATTTAAATGTGTAAAAAAAAATTTTTGTAATAAAATTCAAATGAATTTATATTAAAAATATTTTCCTTTATTTATGACATTATTTTATGACATGAAGTCATTTTGTTTTATAAAAGTGTGAATTTTAAAATAAATTTTGTTATAACAGTTGTATGAACATTATCTTAATGGAATTAATAAATTAAATTTTAAATCATTTCTTTTGACTGATATGTTAAAAATTTAAATTAAATTTATTTGAAATTCTATTATTATTTTATACAGGAGATAATTGCATTGTACAGGGCTTAAACAAATTTTTATTACAGAAAATTGCAAAATAAATAGGAAGGAAGGCATGTTATAAAAAAACAAAAGTTTAAAATGAATGTTAACTGGTTTTTTATATTTATATTGAATTTAATAAAATATTTTAATATAATGCATGAATTATGATATATTAATATTAAATCTTTAATGTGAATATATTTAAAGCTTATAATAAAGTCATATAGTTAATATAATACGATTTGCTTATAAGATCCAAACTAAAAGTAAATTAACGCCTAAAAGTATGCAATATTTTTTAAAGTTTTCAAATATGCAATAAATCAAACATTTGATGAATTAAGGAGTTAATAAATGAATAAAATAATGAATTACGTTAATAATTTACGTAAGAGTCATAAAATAATCATTAAAATAGTAAATAAAGTATCAAATATTTTTTCATTTAATTTTTAAATTTTCCACTAACCTTCGAAAAAAACTAGTTTTTTTTTATAAAAAGTTTTAACACAACAACGTTTAAACTACGAATATAAATTTAAACTTTAAAAACTTTTTTCTAAAAAAAATGCTTAGTTATTGCAACTTTAATGATTTAGAATAATAAAAAAGTTCTAAGAAGTTATAAGTTCCTTGAGGAATGTTCGTATCCCGTTGCTTGAATTGATATTACAAAAAAAAACTTTCAGAATTTCTCGAGTAAATGTAATAAATAAACACAAAGTGCTTTATTATATTGTATAACTTAGCTAGAGTTCTTTTATATGATATAACTTAGTTTGCATCATTACAGGATGTAGAAGTAGAATAAAAAAAATAAAAGAAATTTAATGAATGAGTCTGATAATGACTTTAATTTCTTTAGTATATCAAAAAATAGAAGGAGGGGTGATAAACTATAAATTAATAAAAATAACGAAACTTTTAAAGATTTAACTAAAAAAAACTCGAAGTAGAAAGTTAGTTTTTGAAAACTGCCCTTGCTGATAATCTATTTTATTTTTATCTTCAATTGAAAAATTATGAGTAAATAAATATAATAATTTGGATTTGAAGTTGCGGTAAATGTTACACTTGATTTCTTTAATAATTCGAGTTTACATAGAAGCAAATTTGTCTTATATATTTGTCTTGTTCTTATATAAACTCTGGGAGTACTCTGGGGAAGAGCATTTTGGGACCCATGTTCAGTAAGTAAAGGTTGCATAAGGTATTATTGAGTTGTTGTTGAATTATTGTTGGAAATAAAGGATTATTTTTAATTTCAAATTCAATAGATTAAGTGTCATTGCCTACAAAATAACTATATAAGAAAAAGAGTGAGATATTTACGGGTTGCCTGAATAGTAGGGTTATCAATTACACGGGGCTTAATTTAAAATTTTCTCAAGATAAGCTAACCTAATGAAGTTTGGGGTGTATCACATCAAATTTGAATATAATTCACCATTTCAGGTATAATCTAAGTTTTATAGATTTAGTACAGATCCCTCGAAGAAAAGTATCCTTTTGCCATGGGAAGGATGCAGCACTCTTAGCTTAATCAATAATATAAACATTACACAGCATTTTCTAAAAGATTTCCATTTTTTCAAATCAAAAAAGACTTACATACGCAGAAAGCCTAAATGTATGCAACTTTTGAATTAATCGATCACAATAAAAACAATTTTAATACTTTCCAAAATTCTATTTAAATTTTCAGATTTTTAATGCAGAAAACTGATTTTTATTAGAAATTTCATTAAATTGAAATTTAAAGAAATTTGTGCCATTATTTTAGGAAGTCAAAACAAAAACGTTTTATTCTGTTTGTCTGCTTAGAATTTTTAAAAATAAAATTGAGTAGGTTGGAATTAAATGAGCTGTTGACGTACAGAAGAAAAAAAATCGAACATGGGGGATAAAAGTAATAATCCATTCGTTTTCGCTAAATTACCAGCAAAAAAATCGAGAAAAATTTAAAATTAAAAATAAAAATTTTTACACTTTTAATCTTTGTTTATTTTCCATTTTATATTTTTAGTCTTTAAATTTTGCAGCCTTCAAAATTTTTTTTTGCTTGTAATACTGAGGAAACAAAAGATTGAAAAGACTAAAAATACAAAATTGGAAAAAAATTGTTTTTTAATGCTTGGAGAACAATTTGTAATAAAAATGTTTGTTGTAAAATTACTTAACATCATGTTTTAGAATGAATATGGCACAGAAAACAAGATGATTTGATTAAATTTAGGGTAATACATACATATATTTTCAGGGTGTGGGGTAACTGGTGCAAATTGCTTTCTATTTTGGGTAAGTTAACCATCTAAAAATGTGGGTAAATAAATTGTTTGTGGTTTTTGTATTTTTTTTTTACTTTTGAGCTATTATGGGAGTTATAATTTTGTTGATTTTGATTTAATAATTTTAAAGTGTATGTACACTTAACATAGATACATTTTGTATGTAGATAATATGTTGGAAAATTTAAAAATTGAAAATTATTCGATTAAATTTGGATTAAAGAGAATTATGTATAAATTTTTAAAAGATTAAACAATCTCTGTGCTAAGACTAATATTTTAACAAATTTCAAGCCTCGTTTATTAATTATGTAAAACTTTGAATTGAAGGAATTAAAAGCAGGAATTTAACCTCTCCATCTTTTTCTCTTACAAATATTTTATTAGCATAATTCGGTAAAATAAATGTATTTAATAAATATATTCAGGTTTTTCCAAAGTATATTCAGGTATTTACTAAAAAAATTCAGAAATAGTTTTTTAAGAATCAAAATTTTACTTGTTAATTTTAAGATTCAAACTATTAATAAATAATTTCAGTTTTTTTAAAAGAAATTCAGAATTTTTCTAAATAAATTCATATTATTGTTTATTAATTAAGGTTTTCAATAAATAAATTCAGAATTTTTTTTTTTTATTTCAGAGATTTTTATTTTCAGCTGGTAAAATATTTTTTCATTAATAAAAAATGAAAATTATTCAAAATTACAAATTAGGGTAAAAAATCATAGGTTCAAAAATCTTTTACATGGATCAATCGATTTTAATTTCGGGTTTTGGAATAATTTATCTGTAAGGCCGAAAGATATCAATTTAATTCAGATAAGAGAACTAACTTTCAAAAATCCTACTTGATTATTAACTTTTTTTAATACCATGCCCCAGTATATTGTATATTATAAATTTGTAAATATTTCAAGAAACGCGATTTTCAAAGGCGATTTTGGTTTTTTCTTAGTAAATATCTTTAAAAATCATAGTACTTCTGAATAATATTATTTTTGTACTTAAACCAGAGTTTCAATCGATAAATAGTAAAGATTAGCCTTTGATAGAATATGTTTCTTATTAGCTGAGCTATTATATAATAATAAAATTATAATAAAACTATAATAACCTTCTTAAAAAACGTTTATAAGAAGTGTTTTTTAAAAGTTTTTTAATCTTTATTATTGAAGTTATTAAAAAATTATTACAAGTCCTTAAAAAGACCAAATCAATTAGATCATTTGTCATTATTTATCTGGATATAAAATTATTAGAGCATAATAAATCAAAAACACTATAAAATAAAATAGAAGATATAGAGAATATCAAGAAAATATCGAAAAGACATTATAATGTAATAATACACAATTTGAAGAAGAAATATTAAATGGATGTCGTCATATACAGGTCATTTAACTTCAATATTATTTTAAGTTCCAATCGATTATTTTCTATTTTATACATTTTACTTCCTGATATCACTTAAATCACAAAGACTTCATAAACACATAAATACATAAAATTCATCATAGAATGTTCAATTTGTTTAAATAATACCAATTTTTATGTTCCTTTCACTGGCTTTATATGAAGATTGGATATCAAATGATGTACAATATGATGATGTTATATTTTTTATATTTTCAATAAAAATTGTTGGTCTTAAAGATTCTTCATTTTATTATTTTTTAATGTGATTTAAATTTTTAGTACTGAAGGAGAACTTCAAAGTTCTGTAGTTTTTAGTAATTTTGTTCAATTTAAAAAATTTAAGATGGTTTTTTCAGTTATTAAAAAAAGTTATAAAATAACTTTTATATAAAAGTTATATGTATTTGTTATATTTTTTGAACTAAACTATTTTTCACATATATGTTATATGCAAATTTGTAACTCTATTGATTGGCAAAATTTGAAAACTTGAAAATGATCAGAAATAACATATCTGAATTATTTTAAGTGTTTTTTGAGTATTTTTAAATATATTTTGAGAAAAGTGTGCCATAAACATATAACTATTATTCTAAGTTTGGGTTGGAGATGCAAGAAAACTGTGTAACCCCAAAGATTTTTGAACCTTGAGGACCGATCCAAATTTTTTTACTATTCTATTAAGTTGTTTTTTAAGCTGAATTTTTATCAATACCCTAATACTCTATTTCTATTATGAAGTTAAGTAAACTTTAATGCAATTCTTATCCTAAAGATATGTTACTGGTATCAAATTTTATTAGGATGCATTAGAAGTATTTATTTATATATAAACAATCCCCTCCGATATACAATATAATAAACTAGTGATTCGCCACCCTTTCATTTTAAGGTGATGCAGGTGTATATTATATTATGAAACTAATTGTAATTTTTAACTAAATATGATACGAGCAGGATTTGAACACTAGATCCTTAAATTCAAAGACTGACATCCTAACCCGTACACCACCGATCAGGAAGTGAAATAATTAACCCGATTTTATAGTAAATTTGAAGAAATTGAATTCATTTCAAATTTGAAAATTTGAAGCTAAACTGACAACTCAAAATGTTGAAGCTCAATATGTCAACTATCCAATTGTCATTTATTATAATTTAACTAAATTTCATAAAGTTAAATAAAAGATAAAGCAGAACAAATTTCATCCAATACTTTAGTTAAAAATACAAAATTTTTAATAAAATATTATATCAATCATACTTTTAAGTTCTACACTTATATGATTTAAAAAAAAAATTTCTTTGACAAATATTTGACATAAAAGCTCATCAATCTACACAAAAAGTCAAAAAAAAAAAACACACTAGTAGATTTTGTAGTAGGTGTATGTATACAAACAATGATATTATAAGTTCACTTTATATCTCTTATATGCAATGATACCAATATGTGAACATACATTCACATATTATCTATATTATCTATATAGAATTTTTTAATCTATTCATTCATTCTAAAAGATATTCTTGTAAACAATCCAGAATTCTATTGTTAAAAAAATTTTCTCTTCTATTTTTTATTATTTTTTTTTTTTGAATGTTATATTGTTATCTAGAAATACCTTGTGTATTTTGCCTATTATTATGCCTATTATTCTGCATGTATATGACACATATTGCTCTTATAAAAATATATAAATCCTATCTATCTAGAGATATTAATGTTGATTTTAGGTATGATATAACCCTTTCATATTAAAGGTTTTAGTATACAAATACTCTTAACATTGTGCTCTATCTGTCCTTTTCAGGATGTTTTTGTTTTTTGTTCGTTTTGTTGTTGTAGTTGTTGTTTTTATAAAGTTGACATTTTATATTGGCCAATACATAAAAGTCAACATATTGGATGACCGAATACACAAAAAAAAACCAAAACAGAGTGATAGGATAACATTCAAAACATAACATAACATAATAATATTTCTATGAATAACCTTTTGAGACATAACAACATATAAACATCACAAGTGCTTATGAATAATAAAAAAAAAAACTTTAAATATAAAATTTTTGTAAAACAGAGAGAAAAATTGGACCGTTATTTTAATACAAGTACTTTTATTTAATGGATAATACAAGATTTTTGCAGTACTTTCTATTTTCAGTACTTTTTTTAAGAGAAACTCTCTTTCTGAAAATGACAGGTGCAGAAAATTGTGCATCAATATTTAGACAGCTGAATTTGACATAATGACATTTGAATTATTTCAAGAGTTTTACAAACTCTTTAAATCAAATAAATGGTTTTTAAAATGTGAAATAAAAGAAAAACGTTTTTGTTTTTTCATATTAAAGAAATATATATTTTAAAAAGAATTTTTTTTTTTTGAATGTGACAAATGTCATAAAAATTTGACAGTATAAATGTTCAAAAAAAAAAAAAAATTCTGTAATTTTTTTAGAAAAAAAAGATTATTTAAAATTTAAATTGAACAATGGTGTAGTGACAAAGACCCCGCCATCCATGTGGAAGGTCTCGAGTCTAAGTCCTGGTCAGATCAGATCTAATAAAAAAATATTGTAAAATTGTATAATTATATCGTAATATAAAATAATATAAAAAAAATAGGATTTAATAAAAATATATAAATAACTCTTATATAAAATAATAGATAGCGCAAAATATAATATTTGTTTATTTGTAATCTTATGTTTACTTGTAATCTAATCCACGGCTTAGTGAATATAATGATTAAAGAAGCCGAAGCCCAGTCTAAAAAGACTTGGTGAATACCCTAGTCTTCTTAAAGGAGTAGAAAAGAAATAAAAAAAATTCTTGTTTAGATAATTATCCGTCATAGATACATTTCATTTTAGTTTGCGTTAAATTGTAATTGCAAAAACTCCCAATGTATTCATAAAATCATCCAATGGAGTACCTTTAAATTGAAATTATATGAGTGATAAAAGACTTTTTGCTAATGTCAAACTAAGTTCTAATTTGTTTGAATCAGATCTGTAAAATTCAAGTACCAGTTCAATTACCAGTACCATTACTTGGTAATCATTACCATTAATAAAACATACTGAACTGTCATAAGAATTACGAACTTCATACACTTTTTGAACTTTGATTTAATTATTTAAATGCACAATATAGAAGCAAAATATAGTAATTTTTAATATCAATAATTAATTTTAGTTTGCAATGTTAAAATCATAACAGACCGACAATTATTAAATTAGCATTTATATTCAGAATTAATAGATTACATTTTAAAAGTCAGTTCCCGAAGTATGAATAGGTTTACATATTCTAATGAAATAAAAGATATTCAGACCAAAAAAATTGTATGATTTTATTTGCTTTATTAAAACTGGTGGTTTTATAAATGTTTTTTTTTTTTTTCTAATTTTCTTTCATTCTTTTTAGGGCATCCTTTTTTTTCTAAATATATTTGGAATTTTTTTTTGGACCCTATTCATAATTAATTATATTAAAGGGATTGTTAACACATTTAAATCAAATTATTTTTAGTACAACTATGTGGTTTTTATAATTTAATAGTTTGTTTTGGTTATTTTAAGATTTTGTAACAGAATTACATACCTACATATGCAAAAAACACAAAAATGGACATTAGACTATTATAAAAATTTATTTACCATGAAATATTTTTTTAATATTAAGTTTTTCGAATTTCTCTGTTCAGTTTGATCAGTCAAGTTGAACAGGAAATTCTTTTCATTTAATCGGAAAATGTTACAAATTGGAATGGAATTTAATTAAATTTTTCACAGTTTTCCAGAGAAGAAGATTTATAAATTTTATTTTTAGTTTTATTGTATATATTTATTATTTTTTGGTTAAATGATTTAAATTGTGAATAAAGGAAAGGAAAGAAAAAGAAGGTATAAATATTTTGAGGAAATTGTTTAATATGGTTATATAATTTTTGAGGATGGAATATATTTGGTATTTTAAAGATTTTAGATTAACCTTTTGGATTGATGAATTCATATTAGAATTTTAAAAATTGTTTTTTGAGTATATAAAAGGGTATAAATATATATGATGTGTTTGATGTATATATATATGTATAATTTATTACATTAATATATGAAACTTTAACTTCTCTTCGGCTTTAGCTTCCCGAACTTTGCTAGGACAATTAAATTTTAGTAATATTTTTAAAAAAGTAAGAGATTGGTCACTAATTGAAAGGACATGTCCAAAAAAAAGTTGCGCAACCGCTGACATGGATCCCGCAGAAAACACCGAAGTGTCGGAAGACTTCGTGGCACAGAAATTTGAGAAAAACTGTACAGGAAAGCGGAAAACTTGTTTAAATTTCAATTTAAAAATAACAGAGAAATCTGCTGGCCTATTTTTTATGTCCTTTGAATTGTATGAAAGTGAAAGAAGTACAAAAAAAATTGGTGAAGAAGTTATTGTGATTCAATGAAGTTGCTTGTTGCTTCTGAATTGCCTTTGGTATTCTTTATTATTCATCAAAATTGATTTCTGAAGTAAACTAATGGTATTTAAAAATAAAAAATTACCACTAAAAAATCTCATTCATAGGAACTTCAATATTTTTTTTGAGTTCAATAAGTAAATTCTGTGAAAAATTCTCTTGATTGAATCCATTAAGTTACCTTTAATGTCTTCTATCTTAATTAAATTATCATCAGTGTCTTTTAAGTGAATTAGAATTCTCTTTCAACTTCTTGAGAACTTTCTAAAGCACAATATATTTGCATACCTTTTAAAACTTGAGTTGTAACTGCAGTAATTCAATTAGTTTTGATTTTTTTTAACGAATAGTACATTTCCTACATTCTTTACTTTCCTACATTATTTAATTTTTGATTTCACATGCATGATGAAAAATTTCCACAATTTTCACAAAGCTATTAATCACTTTGATGAACTTTTCTTTTGTGTTTGTTTGCTGAAAAGTCGTTTTAACAAACAAGGTTTAAAGGTTGCCATATTAAAGAGTTTTCCATCATTTTGATATAAACTGAATAATATTAAAGAATTTCACAGAAAAGCAGCCTTTTTCCCTATTGTACTCACGTATATGTAAAACGAAAGTTTATGTTAAAAAATGTTTGTAGAAAAAGTACTATTCAGTTTTGAATGACTTTTCTTTGCCTTTGTTACATTTTCCCTAACCATCAATCAAAGAATTATCTAGAATACAGTGAGTAAAGGAAAGCAAAATATGAGTGAAGAGTATTGAAACTTTTAATAATAGAATTAAAATGATTAAAAGAAATTTTCAGTTACTTTTCTGGATTTTGCCAGGAATTTTTAAGTTATTACATGAGACCCAAAGACCTGTCAAAGGATTAAAGAGTTAAGCTCCTTTCAATAATATTTTGATGTCAACTTTAAGTTTATTAAATTTGTTGGTACTTATTTATCACTTTGGGATAAAACCTTTTTTTTGTGAAGGAATTTATTAATAGAACATGGCGGGTGAAGGCAGTTGGTAAAAATTTTTGAAATATATTTAATATTACTTTAAATACCGATTATAAAAGTTAATTTATTGTATTTTTAATAAGATTGTAAAAAAAATTTGAATTAATAATTTTAACGAATTTATGATTAACGAGGAAGAGTGTAGTAGAGTAGACTGTGTCAACTCTGGGATACCCGTATGACCGTTATATAAACATTATATCATTATTATTACAAACATTAATTACTTTTGGCAAAATTTCAAACATACCAGCTTTATTAGGTGAAATATAATGCTCATATAAAAGAAGGAGTTGTATGGCAGCTACTCGAACCCTTTGCAGTAGACCAACCAAATTTTGCAGTAACTTTGGCCATTAAACTAAACTATTTTTGGCAAAATTTCAGACACCCAGCTTTAATAGGTATAGAGTAATGCTCATATAAAATAAGAAGTTGTATGGCAGCTACTCGAACCCTTTGCAGTAGACCAACCAAATTTTGCAGTAACTTTGGCCATTACACTAAACTATTTTTGGCAAAATTTCAGACACCCAGCTTTAATAGGTATAGAGTAATGCTCATATAAAAGAAGGAGTTGTATGGCAGCTACTCGAACTCACTGCAACAGACCAACCAAATTTTGCAGAAACTTTGGCCATAAAACTAAACTACTTTTGCCAAAATTTCAGACACGTAGCTGTAATAGGTACAGAGAAATACTCATATAAAAAAAGAAGTTGTATGGCAGCCACCCGAACCCATGGACCAAAATGGCTGGATTTAAATAGCGATGACGGCTATTGCAAAAAAACGAATTTGCGAAAATTTCAAGATCCTAGCTCCTTTAGTTTTTGAGTTATCGTGCGGACGGACGGACGGACAGACGGACAGACGGACGGACGGACGGACGGACGGACGGACATACATAGCTAAATCGATTTTTTTTTCGATTCTGATCCGATCCATACACTTGAGTCTATATCTACCCCCCCTCCTTCTCTGCGTCACAAACGTAATGGCAAATTTATTATACCCTTTGACTATATAGTCATACGGGTATAAAAATTCTTAAAAAGGGTTTATTAAGCGACGCTCAAAATGTTCTTGGAATAAAGTTTTCTTTGGAAGATAGATTTTATTAAAAGATGCACTCAGGCTGTAAGATAATTCATTTAAATTAAAAATGCATTTCAAATAACCGATTTAGCATATTTAGTAAATTAAAATCAATAAACCAATAAACAGATGTTGCATTACATTCAATAAACACAGTCATCGTTTTTCAACGCAAATTTCTAGATACACTTTTAAACGTAGATTAAAATTAAAATTTCTTAATGACCTAAGACAATCATTTTAACCTTCACTATATAATATTACACTTCAAGTTAACATTATTTTATAATTCTATAATTTAGTTATTTTTTTTTTTTTTTACTTTATAAATTGCATTTTAACTGTGTTCTGCTATGTTTGCATTTGTTACAATCTATAAAAAAATAAATAAACTTTTGATTTTAATGTATTTAAATTTATACTTTGTAATTAAATTTCATGTTAATTTTAAGTTATAGCTATTAGAATTTTTTGTAAAAACCTTGTTTTGGTTCAAATATAATAAATAAATAATAAATAGTAAAAAAATAGGACCAAGTGTCATAAGTCTTTAAATTTCAATTTAAGGAATTCGATAGTTCTTAAAATGTTCGATTCAAAGTGTTTAGTATGAGAGCCTTTGAATTGAACATTGTAGGTTCATACAGTAGTAGGTATGAGATTAGTAAAATATTTGTTATGTTTCTTTTGAACATTGATCCATAGTTGCCAATTTGTGAACCATCTAAGATTATGGTATGCCTCATTTGAATTAAAAATATTAAAATTGGAAAAATTTTTGTGAAGAATTTGAAAATGATCTTAGCTTTTAGAAAAATTTAATTTATAGATTTTTGATATTTGATAAATATTAATTTTGGCAAATGGAATTTTTGACACAATCAAATTGACACATGGGATCGACAATTACAATATTCATTTTATATTTAATAAATTTATCCCACCAAGCTTAGGGATTTTAAGGGTATGTATAAAGAATTTTTATTTCTTGAAGTTATAAAATTTTAAAGTTTAACTGAACTTTTACATAATTTAAATTATTAGCAATTTCATTTCTTTTATTTTATTAAATTTTTCGGGACTTTTTAGAGAATAAAGCTTTAAAGTCTTCAAAAAAAAACTTAAAATTCTATTATGTGTAAATTTTCCCCTGTCTTACACACATTCATGGAATACCAATTTTTCATAAAATAAAAATCCTAATTTGTAACGGTACAATAAATGTATCCGAAAACAAATGAATGTTTTATATCTTCATTTCATACACATTACACATACCACAACCAAATATTTTTGGAAGCAAAGAGATAAAGAAATGATAAAGAGAGATAGAAATTTAAGGTTAGGTTTTGTTTTTTTTCCATTTTTACAGTTATAAAATAATCGCCAGCAATAAATTATATTTTGTGGATATAAATACGAGTAAATATTTCAAACCATTATAATAATATATTAAATATAACTGTACAATATATTCATATAAAGGAATTTCTTTTGAGTTTTAAAGTCCCAGGTAAGATTACTTGACATTATTATAAGCAATACTTAAATATATATATGTATATGAATATATTAACGGTAAATAAGAAGTAACCAAAGATAAATATAAAAAAATATAAATTTAAGAGAAAGATTTTTTAGTTTTACAGAATATGTACAACGGTATTTTTAAATAATATTCTGTGATTTATAAGAGATTAAGTACAAACGATTAAATTTTATATTCACATAATATGAAAATGAGTACTAATTTTTTGAAATAAATCTTATTACATTGTATTAAAAGTTGAAGTAATTTGTTACAAATATATGGTAGGGATTTTTTTCAAGGAAAAAAATTAGTTCTATTATTAATATTTAGTCAGTCAACATTTAATATTAATATGGATAAAAATTCAAGTAAAAAACAAAAATAATCAAACCGAGTAATCAAATGAATACTTTGTAACCAAATCAGAGTTTATTTAAAACTATTCAGTTTCTTAAAATTAATAATAATTTAATTATTTCTATTATTAACATTTAGTCAGTCAACATTTAATATTAATATGGATAAAAATTCAAGTAATCAAAACAAAAGTAATCAAACCGAGTAATCAAATGAATACTTTGTAACCAAATCAGAGTTTATTTAAAACTATTCAGTTTCTTAACTTTAGAAACAACTTAATCAAGGGTTAATAAAACAAGTGATGATAAAAAACCAAGGGTTTTTAAAAAAGCACATTTTCATATTAAGTATTTTATTGAAATATAATGTTCAAGCTTCAATATTAACGTTTAATTAAGGAAATATACACGTTGGTGTCTAAGTTACTGCTTACTGCTTAAACAGTAAATTTTTTATTTGAAAGTTCTAATAGCCCTTCAATGGGGAAGGTTACCAAATTTCTCAAGGACCTAACTTCATCTAACCTCCCCCCCCCTTCCCTCTTAATTTTTGTAGGTTCTAGGAATTAAACAAAAATTTGGAATTTTACTTAGAATTTTTTTATGTAAGCAAAAATGGGTAAAACTGAGAAACACTTTCTTCAATTTAAGGAACCGCTTATAAATTTAAGAAACACCTTTAACATATGTTAAAATATAATGCTTGACCTTCAAATTTTGTATATTAATAAAAAAAAAATTAGACAGGTATTCAAGTTATAGGTGCTTAAAAATAGCAAAATTTCAATTTTCGAGCCCTTATAGCTTCTAAACAGGGGGCTTGACAAAAAAATTTTGTTATCCGACTCCTACTAACTTTCGAGGATCTAAGTTCTCCCAAAATTTCAAGCCCCTATCTTAAACCGTTTAAGAGATATGTAGGACCAAAAATTTTACAAAAATTGAGTTTTATATAATGCTAAATTTTAGTACCGTATGGCAACCCTATAAATTTGATCGACGTATTTTTGTTAAGTCTATAAGAGCAGCTCTCTTATACCGTTTTTCGATTGAAAATAAACCTAACAGAATTCATGTTATATAATTTTAAATATAGGGCTTTTTTGGAATTTGCAGGGGCTGTAGCTTCGTAACCCTTCAAAATTAAGAAAAACCTTTGACACATGTTGAAATATAATTATAGATCTTTGAATTTTGTATATCACTAAAAAAAAATTTGTACAGGTATTCAAGTTACAGGTGTTTAAAAATAGCAAAATTTCAATTTTCGAGCCCTTATAGCTCCTAAATAGGGGGCTTGACAAAAAAATTTTGTTAACCGACTCATACTTATTTCTAAGTATCTCACTTCTCCCAAAACTTCAAGACCCTAGCTTGAACCTGTCAGAAGATATGTGTGGTCAAAAATTTTGCAAAAATTGAGTTTTGTGTAATGTTAAATTTTAGTACCGTATGGCAACCCTAAACATTTGAGTTTCAAAAATTTATAAAGTTTATGAAACCAGCTATCGTTTGCCGTTTTCAGATTGAAAATATATTTAACACAACTCTTGTTATAACAATTTAAATATAGGGCTTTTTCCAACTTTAGGGGGCTGCAGCTCCGAAACGGGTGGGGCTACAGAAAAAAATTCTTCTACGAAATTATTTTTTTTTCAAAAACTACTCATGGTTAAATTTTCTTCACTCTATTTCAAAGGGTGTAAAAGTTTTTGTAAGAAAGGCATCATCGTTAAAATACCAAAGAAGGATGACTTAAGAGAATGCAGCAACTGGAGAGGAATAACCGTGCTTAACTCCATATATAAAATACTGGCAACAATCATACAAGGCAGAATTCAAAGCAAGATCGAGGGAAGTTTACGTGATGAACAGGCAGGCTTCCGCCCTAACAGAAGCTGCGTAGATCAAGCCAACACTCTACGCATAATAGTCGAACAATCTGTGGAATGGCGTACACCTCTCTACCTCCTGTTCATAGACTTCAAGAAGGCCTTTGACACCATCAAACGTGTTGCAATTTGGAAAGCATTAAGCAAGAAAGGAGTACCCCAGAAAATAATAAACATTATCAAAGCGATGTACGAGGATGCGGATCTCGCGGTTCTGCACAACGGAAACATCAGTGACTCTTTCACTACAAACACAGGAGTAAAACAAGGATGTCCACTCTCACCTCAACTGTTCACAATTGTCCTGGATGAAATTATGCGAGAAGTATGCGTGCAGAGACGTGGAATAACTTGGAGTCTCACACGGCAACTCGAGGACTTAGACTACGCAGATGATATTTGTCTACTATCGCACAAGCTCAGCGACATCCAAGCTAAATTAGAACATCTCACAAAATTAGCACGATGCGTTGGATTGGAGATAAATATCCAGAAAACTAAGGCCATGCGAATTAACACCTGCAATAGAGGAAACATTAGCATTGAAGGAAACACCATCGAATATGTAGATGCCTTCTGCTACCTAGGCAGTACAATTACAACAGATGGCGGTGCAGAAGCAGATGTTAATAACAGACTTCGAAAAGCAAGATCGGCATTCGGACAATTAAGAACCATATGGAGAAGCTCTCAGATCTCCAGAAACACGAAGCTAAGAATATTCAACGCATGCGTAAAATCAATACTAACATATGGTAGCGAAACCTGGCTAATTTCAAACAACATCATACAGAAATTGCAGGTATTCGTCAACAAATGTCTTCGTATCATATGCGGAATATTCTGGCCTAACACCATCAGCAACGTGAATCTGTTAGAGATAACAAGAGAAGAACCAATTGTGAAACAGATAAGGAAACGCAAATGGAAATGGATCGGACATACCATCAGGAAAACAGCCGATAGCATAACCAGAATGGCGTTAGAGTGGAACCCTCAGGGAAAAAGAACAAGAGGTCGTCCCAAAAACACCTGGAGGCGATCAGTACTCCTGGAACTAGGAAAATGCAATCTCACTTGGAACGATGTAAGAACAACAGCAACAAACCGAGTGAGATGGAGATGCCAAGTGGAAGCCCTATGCTCCCAAGAGGAGTTATAAAGGACAAAAAAAAAAAAAAAAAAAAAAAAAAAAAAAAAAAAAAAAAAAAAAAGTTTTTGTAAACATACGGACAGACAGACGGACAGACAGACGGACGGACGGACGGACAGAGTGAAACTATATAGGCACATTTTTACAAAATTTTTTGAAAATGTGCTAAAAACTGATGTCATTGATTAGACAGTTCACACATTTATCGAATTTGGAATCTTAAAAGTATCTTGTGATTACAATCATTACATTGTGTGCGTAAATCTTGTCTGTGACATTTTAATTTAAATTAAAAAATTTTTGAATATCTTAAATACTTGTATATTTTGTAATTTCATAATATTTGGCATTTGAGTGCTGTAGTTTAAATTTTTTTTGAATTAAAATGCCTTTCGAAACGAAACTAAAATTATCGAGTGAAATTAGCACAAGATTTTTTTCAATTATGACAACCTTATATAAAATAAATGTCAAAATATTAATTGCTATAAAGAATTGAGACTTCCATAAAAATATTCAGAATTTATGGGAGAATGAAATGAAGATTTAATTCCGTCTTTTATAGGTTGATAATATATAATTTTTTAACATATTGCTTTCGTAATCACAGCAATGATAGTAATAAGGTGTTTTAAAAATATGTTTTAATGATTATAAAAATATATTTTAATAACATAATTTAATGTCTTTTAATAAAATATATTTTCATGGTTTAATAGAGTGTAGCATAAAAATAATATTCGGTATTAGCATAACCGCATGTTATTAAATCATTTTTATGTACAATAATATGGTTCATTATTATGAAATATATGAATTTAATTTATAAAAGTTTTTAATAAAAAATTTATTAAAATAATAATTACAAACACGTGGAAAAATATTAGACAGCTCACTCAAAATGTTCAAATGGAAGTGAAACCTGGTTAGTTACGAATAACATAACACAGAAAATCCAATACAAATATTTATTAATAAGTGTTTAAGAATCATATGCAGTGTATACTGCCAAAATGCAAGTAAGTAATAATGACCCACGGAAGCTTGCCAAAGTAAAACCGATTGGGCAAAAGATCAAAAGAAAAAAATGTAGATGGATAGGGCACAACACTTAGAAAGCCGCAAGAGTGCATAGAAGGGGAAGCACTGGGTTTTGGGAACTAGGAACCCACAAGGAGCACGAAGACAAGATCACCTCAATAACACTTGGGGACGAACGATATTGGAACAACTGGCCTTAACTGGAAAAACATGGCAGGAAGCAAAAATAACTGCTTCGAATCCTAGGAAAAGAATTGCTTCGAAAATATCTAGAAGATACCCAATTGCTGCCAAAAGGAAAAGCTATGGAAAAAAATGAGCTTCACAAAGAATTGTAATACAACTAGTAATGATAATTCGAAACAAATAAGATGGTTGCTTCAGTACTGTGTACTTTGATATTAAGAGTTCTCAAATTAGAAAACTACACATGCATATGAAGCCTAGGATGTAGTTTTGAGATCGAATTCTAAACTACATTTTACAGGCAACTGCTTCTATTACAATTAAATAAATTTGACACAGTCTCCTAGTGTGCATTTAAATATATTTTGTAGTAATAACTACTTTAATAATCATTCCAAATTAAAATATATGATAGTTATAAATTGTAAAGGTTTCTGAAAGACAGAGAGACAAAATATGTTGGAGGAATGACAAAATTATTTCACTTTAGATTAATAAAAAACTTTATCAGATATGTTTATGAATTTTCTTTGATGTTAAACTTATTTAATATTTGTATCTGAAGAAAAAAGTTTGATTAATTTCAATATGAAGGGAAATTACCTGTAAAAGACATTAAAAAGAAATGACTGATATACAGAGAATTTAATTATTAGTAATCTTTATAACCCTAATTAATGTCAAATACCATAAAAATATATCTTAAGGAATTTAAAAAAAAAATTGCTTTAATAAAAATCAAATATATTTTTTCATCATCTTTAATACAAACATGTGCAATAAATTTTTTGTTTTAAAAAATGCTTTAAGTAGTACTTTGATATTAGAGCTTTGCCAATCCTTAAGGAATCTTAAGGATTAAAAGATTTTTAATCAAAAATTGGACTTAAAAGTTTTTAAATGAAAAATTTTAATTGATTAAATTCTACAAAATTTCAATTCAAACAAACTTTAAAATATTTTTAGTAAATTCTATTACTTAAATTTAAACTACAGCTCAACAACTCAACAGAAGTTCAGCGACCACCAAAGCTTCAATCCTATTGCATTATAAACTTCTTTTTTAGTTTAAAATAATAAATTTTTACTATAAACTGGGCAGCAGCCATTTCCATCGATTCATTTAGCCAGCCAAGATTTTAAAAAATTAAACTTTGGCAAATAATGGGTTAAACATTCTAAAATTAATTAAAGTCATTATATATTTTTTAATAGAATAATAAAAAAGTTTATCACTAAGTCATCAAGTCTAGATCTTAAATCGCTTTAAATATTTAATTTAATTATATTTTACCTCACCTTAAATGGAATAACTAAGATCCGCTTCTCTAACAATTAGCTTCCCTGCAATTTTTTTCTCTGATAAAGTTTAATGACCTGGTTTTTTGCCCCCCTCACTTGTTACTCAAAATATAAAGGTGTAAAGAGTTAATTATATTTTCATTAATATAATTAAACAGTTCTCACTTTTGTTATTGCACCATAAATGAAATGTTAAGGTACTAAAATTTAACTTCTTCCTGCACCACAAAGATCCTTGTTCCAATTTTTAAAAATTTTTCTAAAATTAATTTATTTAAGTTGTGAAAACAAAATGCCTAAATTTAAGGAATTCAACATTTTAATTTCTTTTACATTGACAGCACTCTCATTTTTTTGAAGTTCTGATGAAAATGAATCCATGAAAAAATAACAAGTACCCAATCAACTAAAAAATAAAAACAAAATTAAGTAAGTGTCAGATGCCTGAAGGGGCTGAGTAAAAAAAAAATAATTAAAAAGTACAAAGACCTTTCTTTTTCTAGTGTCGCCCTCTTCTTTTACACTCTTTTTTAACAGATTGACCTGTGACTTAAAAGAGAAAACCATTTTAAAAAAAAATATTCAAAGGGTCAATTTGAACAAAAACAACAAAATATATTTATGTAACTGCCAACTTTTACCCTAATTTAGTTTTTACATTAAAATTCTAAAAGAACGTCCCTTCTTTCATTATTAATAAAGCAATTTTTGCCTCAAGTCTTTTTGATGATGTCCCTTTTTTCAAGTAAGGGCGCGCGAGTAAATAAAAATTCCTTGAAAAAAAGAAAATCCACTGAAAAGAAAAAGATTGACAATCATACAAAAGTAAAAAAAAATTTGGGTAGGATGTCACGTTCTACTTTTGTATATGTATTGTTATAAAGACTAAAATAATTGCAGGATTAAAGTGTGTCCTTATTAAAACAAACAACAAAAACAGAAAAAAAACATTATATTAAAAGTTTTATTTAGAAGCTTAGAGCTGTTAAAGTGTTTAATTGCTTTTCTAAAGTGTTGACATTACGAAATATTGTACACGTCAAATTAAATAATAAATGGCGCGCGTTATATAAAGTGAGAAAAAAGGTTTAAGTTCTTAACATTCTGAAAAGAAATAAAATATTTTTTTTTTTGGTGGATAATTTTAGAAAAAGTGTCTGTTAAGTGTTTATATTTAAATAGGTCTGCTTAAGTTGAAGCAGTTGTAAACATTTTAAATGAAATTGATAAAATTAAAAAGTAATTTTAAAGTATTAACTTTTTCAACTTTTCAAGTACAGTTAAATTTAATTTAATATTATTAATTTGTTAAAATAAATTTAAATAATTAATATTTTATTAAACCTAAACCTAAACCTATTGGAAAATATGAAGGACAATAGTGTTGCAAAAATTTATTCCTGGATAACGGTGAATTTAAATAGCGTATGGCAACCCTAATATTAATTTTATACGTATTTATAAGATTTACGAAAGCAATTGTGTGTTGTAGACTTTCTGTCTGTATGTCATTGCTGGATTGAATAACTCTTTGCTATGTTAGTTTCAGAATAGAGCTTTCCGAACATTTGAGGGCCATAGCTTCATAACAAGTGGGGCTACAGAAAAAAAATTACTCGATAAAAATTAATTTTTTATGCAATATCTACTTCGTTTTTTATTTCAAATTTTCAAAACACCGCGGCAGACTTGCGGAGAGAAGGACAGAAAAACTTAAACTATATAGGAACATTTTTGCAAAATGTTTTAGAAATGTGCTAGAAATTTTTCGCAGAAATTGAAAAAGAACGATTTTCAAAAATGTTTCTTGTAAAATAGGTGAAAAAATTCTTTTCAAATTTTTATGCATATAGGAAATTTGGAAGTCTAGATGTAATTTTTTGAATATCAAACGAATTTTCATTTTCCATTTAAAATTAAATTCAAATAAGTTCCTTTTCTCGCTACAGGACATACATTCAATACATACAAATACAGTTTAAAGTGTTGATCAAAAACAAAAATTCTCAGATTTATTTTTAATTTCTGATTGTGGCATAAAAGGGAATTGATAATTAATTAAAGGTATTTTTTCTCAATTATAAATTGATAGTCTGCAAAAACATTGGGCATTTTTAACATTTATGATTTTTCGGGCATTAGAAAATAAAGTACAGTTTTTTTTTTAAACTAATGTTAAGTTGTAAGGCTTTGGCGGCTGAGTGACAATTTTAGCACCTTCCAATTAACTATTGCTCAGTCAAATCCTGCCCACATCAAAATTATTGTAAGACTTTCCAATGTTTTAAGATACACTACTTGAACGCAAATGCGTTTACTCAACACAACCTTCATCTCGACGGAGATTAGTACAAGATAACTTTCAAAAACAAGTTCGAATACAAATTGGGTTTCTTAATTGTTCACTGATTCTTTAAAGTAAAACGTGTACCCTTTTCTTGTCATACAAACTTTGTTTTAATTATTTTAATTTATTCGTTAAAGTTTTTTTTAATTGCTTAATTAGTAAATTACAAATGATTCTGTTGCTTTTGACTGATTCTGATTCAAAATACAAATTTTTTTTTCATTAAAAATAATTTTAGAAAAATTTACTTATTAATTAGTTTCACTCATTTTGTCAGTCTGTTTATCTGTTCGTTTGTTTAAAGAAAGTTGAAGATTGTTTGAGATAAATAAATGAAAATTAAAGTGGCTCTAGAATTTGTAAAATTAATAACAGTTATTGAACAACTTTTTTATGAAGGTCTATTAGTTGACTAACTGTATTCTTTAAAAGTTTGTAAAACACTTTATACAAATTCTTAAGTAACATTTTTCTTAGGGGATCAAGGGGATGAAGTGGTTCAAGAGGGTCAATGGGATCAAGAGGATTAATGGGTCCAGGATATCAAGGGAATCAATTGGATTAGAGGGATCAAGAGAATAAAGGGGATCAAGAGGCTTAAAGGAATCATGGGTATCAAGGGAAGCAAAATAAAAAATTTGTTAATAATAGGGACATGAGGACAAATCATTTACGTAAAATTAGAGAAAAAGTAAAATAAATTTTGAAAATATTTTTAAATTGATAAAACAAAGTATTACTCCTCAAAAATTGTTTTTAATTGGGCGTCTCAACCGTTTGATTTATGCACACTATCTTGGTTGCTTTTCTTTTCTAGAAATAACTTTTCTTTGCGTCATTTCTTATTTATTTTGCTTTGTTAAATTTTTCCATCTTTCTTTAAACTTGATGAATTTTGTTATAAAGAAGAACATAAAGTTTAAATTTTATTCTTTCTAATTAAAAAATATAAAAAAAACTTTTAAATTCCAGTTACGATTCTTTAAGCAAGGATGAATGGGTGAAATTTAAAATTTTACTGAACTTTTAATTTAATTGAAATTTTTAAAGAGATGAAGCTTCTGCTTTATATTTTGAGGAATAGGAATGGTTTAATGAGATTTTTAAACCATAGTCCAATTCTAAAAAAAATGTCAAGTGTAAATTCTGATCGGATCAAATATATTAAATAGTTCCTTTTATACATCAAAGCACATAGAATTTTAATAAACATCTCATCACATATCTGTTAATAAATTTGTGGTATTTTCTTTTGAAAATTTGATTTTAGAATGAAATATTTATTTTAGTTGCAGGAAACTATATTTAAAATTATTTTAAACCAACATATTTTGGTTTTTTCTCATAAAATTTAACAGAATGAAAAATTAAATTTAACAACCAAAAAAACCAAACTTTTCTTAAAATCAGAAGTGGAATTTAAAATTAATTTAGGAAATTAATGTTATTTATAGTTTGATTTAATGTTAGAAAAAATTTTAACATAATAAACTTTTTAAATATGCATTAAACTAAAGTAAAACATTATTTGTATTGAGGTTTTTAAAATATTTGCATATGGATGTTTTATTTACAATTGCATGTCCGCTTGGTAAATCGTAAGAATACCATAAAATTAGAACTTTAAAATATTTTAGAATTTCTTTAGTGGATTTTATTTTTATATTTTAATCGATCTTTCCCAATAGATTTTGGTCAATTGTATCATGATCTGCATTATGCTTTAGGGTTGGGTCCAAGCATATTTTTAACCAAAGTTGTAAGAATTAAAAACAAGCGAATTATTGTTCAAAAGTTTCCTGTATTTTGCCTAATTCGGATTTCCATCTACAGCCAATACAAGTATTCCATAATAAAATTCTAAAAAACAAGACTTCTGCCCCTTAGTTCGTGTGAAATACCGACTTACACAGATACTTAAATATTTCCACGGTTTCTTTTCACCAATCCTGATATTTAAAGCTAAACAAGTGTTCCTAGAGATAACTTATGACTCAGATTTGATCCCTGGTAAAAATTAAAAATAAAAAAAAAATTTTATTTGATTTTTGAACTTGATTTAGCTACCGTTCGCCATTAGGTTCAAATTAAATAGTTATTTTATATCTTTAATAAAATTCATTAATATACAAATATAAACAAATAATTTAATTGAACAATATAACTCACAGATACAAATGCTTTAAAATCTAATATAAAATTATAACAATAAATAACAAACAGAACAATATCTATTGAAAATCTAAGACGTTTCTACATGTTATAAGACTTAGTACTATCTCATGTTTAAATTGTATATGGGATTCATTAAGGTTAATTCGAAAAATAAGAATATAGGATATCCTCCCTGTTTCAATAGGTACCTATAATACAGGCTTTTTTTAGTCTAACAGGGAAAAGTTAGCACTTAAAAAAAAAAAAATAATAAATATGATAAAACGCTAAGCTAAGGTTGTCTAGCCATAACATTTAGATCCTCACTGTATTATTTAAAAATCGGAAATTATAACTGACAGCTTCAAAGAAGTTTTATGTTTATATTAAATTCAAAAAGTTTTCTATTCTGTCTATTTTGATTATTACTGTTGTACATGTATTTATATTTTAATATTAAATATTTTCAACAGTTTATTCTTTTCTATTTTTATATACAAAACTTTTTTGCAAAGTTTATTTATTTTTATAACATTATTAGTTTTACCACAAAACAAATCTTTTTTGACACATTGTATTACATTATGTTGTATATGTCAAATTTGAATAAAATAAAAAACAAGACAACAACAAACCAAAAACTGACAACCAAATATCAAAAATATAAAATAATATTTTAAGGAATTTGTTGAAAAAGTTTTACAGTCACGTTGCATAAAAAGTTTTTTAAGAAAATATTTTTCAAAGGTATTGATTTGAATGCATTTTTCAATAATATACAATTGTTTAATACAATAAATATGCATGCATATTACTTTTACTCTATGTATTTTGGAAGTCTTAGAAGAAATTTATTGAATTAAGAAAAATTTATAAATATTCTTGTACATTTTATTAAATGCAAATCTGGAGATATGTACCAATCTTGTATTTAAATTTAAATCTTCTGAAAACTTATACATTGATATAATATAAGAATAATTTGTTTACTTGTATCTATTAACTTTTGTATCTTTTTAGGTAAATCGTATTCAAGCATTGTTTAACATTGTTACAAATTGAATATACAATATTAGCATTTGTGTAATTGTTTACGTTTAACTCTAAATAAGAAAATAATATATATATAATCTAAATAGAACTTTCTGGTGCTGCACAGGTTTCCTTCGTTTTTATTTGTTTTTACAAGAAAATGTAAAGCTTCGAAAACCAACCATTGGAACTAAGTAGTATTCCTTTTGGTAGTGTGCAACTTGAACACATCTAAACGTGATCTGTGATACTAATGTAAAGATTGATTACGAGGAAAGGATTTCGAAAGGATTTGGGTAACTTCCTTCTTGTAAATAACAGGTTAGATCTTTTGACAGGTAGCCGAACCGTCTTCTTCATTCAACCTGAACGTATAAGAGGGATGATAGTAAGTTCTAATAAAAAATATAAAGAGTAATTACGATATAAATTCTGATGATAATAATTGTAGATTGGTGGTTTACCAACACTCCGATTTGAAAAAAGGAGACAGGACAGAACATACAATTAAACAAATTTGAAGCATTATTTTTTTTTTGGACTTGGTGAAATTTTTGTTTGTCCCTAGATCGTTGGGAATTGTTCTTCTAGAATTTAGTCAATTGTTCAATTTTTGCTATTTCCAATAAACACCTCTCAAAAATTTGAAGTGGATAGAATAGCTAGAACCATTTAATTATTAGGGTGCTTTTATGTTGGAGCTGCGATAAGTGATAAGAGAGTCTATAAGAGCATAGTGTAGAAAACTATATACATGATTTAAATGAAGGTGGTTATAATGGAGCGTCGCTTTGATCTTCGATAAACAATATAAATTTCCTATGCTATGCTTCTATCAACACCTTTTTCACTTATCGCAACTCCAACATAAACGAAAGGGAACCTTAAAACCAAATTATTAGTTTATATGGCTTTACGCTTTCCTTACTTTTATTTTTAATGGTTTTTTTCCCACTTAATAATTCTAATTCGGAGTTATTTTGCAAATAAATAATAATATTTTTAAAATTTTTATTTAAAAAGATAATATAATAAAAATTCATAATTAGAATAGACAATTATATAGTATTGAAAGTCTAAGATTTGTTATTAGTGATCACGTATTTCTGTATTAATAAATTTTAAGTAAAAATAATTTGTGTTCTTACTGTCTTTAAATAAATTTACACATCTTTTAAAAATATTGAATTTATTGAAATAAAAATGAAAATATTAATTATGAATATTTTAATATAAATTTCATCAATAGATTTATGAATAAAGATGTGGTTGAGACTTTTATTACTCTATTAATTGGGTTTATATGTTTTATGAAAGCGGTATACTAAGATGCAATTATAATTGATTTCTTTGTGGGTTTCTGCTAAAAAGTCCAAAGAAGGCTAGCGGGTTCTTTACTTTCTAGAGAAAGATACTCTGAACTATAATTAATATTCCCCATCTTATAATTAACACTAACTCTGGCTTATAACTCGTACATTCAATATACATGTAGTGAAACAATGAAATTGAATTTTCTCTTAAGCAATTTAAATCAAATTGATTTTAGAAAAGCTTCATAGAAATTGTATTGCATTAACAATTTTTGGATTCGAATATTGGATTGAACAAATTGTTGGGGTAATTTTATAAAATATAATCAAAATTATAATAAAATATTAACTTAAGCCAGAATAAAAGTCATATGAGAATTAATATAAGTTTATTCATATTCATATAATCAATATTTATATAGCCTGAAGGAATATATAGAATTGTCAATTCTGATATTTTGCCATATTAAATCTTTTGTTAACCTAAATTAAATATGAGAAATAAATTGACTTTTCTTCTAATGAGTTTTTATCTATCTATCTTTAGAATTTAATGAGTCGTCAAAAATTATACATATATTCTTATTTTTATATAATTACATATATTATGCATATAAGAAAATAATTCCTATTGTTTAAAGTTATGATTATTAATATTTAATCAACTTTATGTGATTTCTTAAAAAAATATTATTATTAAATTCATGACAAAATTAATAATAGATTTTCTACAATGCCTCTATCAATGAATTACTTAATGCCTCAATTAATAAAATTTTAAATTCAGTTTTAAATAATTTTATTTGCTTCATTTTGTTCTTTTTGAGTTATGTCATGTCACATATGCATATGTCAATGGTGTCAATTTGACAGATCCATATGTTTATATAGATAAATTTAATTTTTTATTGACTATTAAGCTAGAGGTTAATTTGGGAACACAATTATAGTTAATATTTTATATTTTATTTGTTTATTAATTCTTATTTTTTCTATTTTTAGGCTATTTGATATTTAATTAGAAGTTATTTTTATATAATTTTATACTGCTATATACTATTTATTGAGTTTACCCAGGGATCGAACCAGGGACCTTTTGCGTTAGAGGCCGGCGCCACAACCACTGCGGCATTGGCTGGATTATATATATATAAATTTATTAGATTACGTACATATGTGTGCATGTAATCTGATTGAAACAATAGTGCCTCATATAACTAGATCTAATGTTTTTAATGCTTTCCTTTAAGTATAATGTAAAGATATTGAGGATTTAAACAATTATGAAAAATGAATTCGCACCTGTTTTATGAATATATCAAAGTACTTATATATTCATTAAAAGTCTTGTATTATAAGAAATTGCAAATTATTCATTAAATATTTATATAACTTTCACAAGAAATTTTATAATTTTCAATTGATATTAAAAAATTAATTTTTAAAGTATATAAAGGATTTATATGAAGGATATTAAGATTTTATTAGTAAATCGTTAAATTAAATTAATGAATGAATAAATAATATTGAACATGTTAAAAATTACTTTCTAGAATTACGTTTTCAATAGTAATAAAATTTTTTTAAGAAATCACAAAAAGTTTCAAATTTTGATTAAATATTAATAATTAATTAGAATTTAGTTTTTATTTTTTATAGAGGACTATATATTTTATTAGTTAATCAAAAATTTGATATTCCTTAAGTTTGATTAACTAAAAGTAAACGTAATATAATACTTATAAAAATTCTTAACTAAAATAACTTTAAAATATTTTTAAACGATTTAAGATTTTATATGAATGTATGAAGAAAATATTCGATTGATTCTTATAAATCATAGGGACTTTCTGTTAAGTTTTCCAATTTTTCTATAAGTTATAAGAACTAATCAAAGAAGTTTAGAAGTTTATCAGAAGTTTTTCTAGGAAATTTAATACTATTACCCTATTACTATGAGTCTTCTATAAAGTTTATGTTAAATACATTAAAGAGTCCAGTAATATTACAGTACAAAACAATGCTCAAAACTTAAATCTTAACAATGCTTTTAATTAATATTATAAATTAAAAAATAATTTTCAAATGTTCGCTTTAAATAAGTGGAGTTTATAGATGATCTCGTGATCTTATTTTTTTAGAATTTAATTACAGATTCTCTTATTAGAATTGTACTTCCATTTTAAGCAATTATTATTAATCAGTATTAATAATCATACATTGTCTTCATTTTCCTTACATTCTAAAACTCTCCATTATCAGAAATTTCCCAAAATAACACTAAGAATTTTTATTGTGTAGAAATTTAATAATTAAATTTCCTTTTAAATACCATTTAAAATGAAATGTTTTGTCCTTAAATTTGTTTTGAATTGTTTTTTTTTCAACTCATTGAAATTTTTAAAAAACGCTGCTAAAAAAAAAGTTAAACAAATTTTGAGTTAAAAAAAAATCTTAACAAAATATTTATGAATATTAAGATATATATATACAAAAAAGCCTTTTCACGATATGTAAAAAGTAATATTTACTTTCTAAAGTATTTTTTAATTTAGGAAAGGAAAAACTCAACAAAAACCGAATTTTTATTAATATATTTTTACTTTTTTTCAGGTTTTTCAACAAAAGAAAGAAATTTTTATTTATTTAATCAAATGATTTCCTCTTTTTATGTAATTTTTTATTCTTATCATATGTATAAGTTTTTTTGTCTCTTTTCAATTTGTATTTTGTTCTTTGCGTAATATTTGGTTTTGTGTTAAATAAATAAAATAAAAAAATACAATTTTACCATTTACGATTAAAGTATTCACGTAGGCAATAAAGTAAACCCCAATTCGAACCCCTATACGAAAATTCAGTATAATAAGTTCTTTGGCACATTACAAGTAATAATATAAATATAAGACAATTTTAAATTAATTCTGATATCATCAGTAATAAGTTTTGAAATTTATTGAAATAAATATTAAAAAAAAATTAATTTTTTTTTTCATTTATTATGAATTCATTTTTTTTCCGAAGAAATATAATATTTATTTTGGAACATATGATAATTAATTGTGTAAAATATGATAAAAATCTTATCAAAATTGAAACTTGTCGTTTATGTTGTAACTTATTAACGTTTAATTTTTATGATCGCCTAAAAGTATGCAATTTTATGTTATAATGTTTTTTAACGAATTTAAATTGAAAATTAATTATTTTTTTGGGCATTTGGGCGGGTGGTCTAGGAATTGAGAATATATTAAAGAACACTTAATTGAGACTGGTTAGGATTAAAGCTTATTAAGGGAGGTAATTGATGTCTATATAATTTTTGAGGGAGGGTATGCGGACTTAAACCCCCGTTCAATAACGTAGGCAGTTTTAAATTGAATTTTAAGGGACTGAATAAGTAATTTTTTATTACAAATTCCTATTGCAAACAAATTTTAAATCTGTATACATAGGAACAATATATAAGTAAATAAGTTAATAATTAGTACAGCGGTATTAATTTGTGATTGTTATACTAGTGTTGCATAATTGTATGTGATATTAAACATAAAAGAATAAATAAGTTAATAAATGATTCCTTGAGTTTGGCCGGATTATATTCTTAATATCGTTTTATACCAGAATTACTTAGTGAAAGTACTTATTCAAAAAAAATTAAGAAGTTAATTTATTTTAATGCTATAGGCTATAAAAGTTTAGATTATTATTAAATAGTGAGCCTCAGGTTGTCAGACTAAATGCCAAATCCAAATTACATTTTTATTTAAGTTAAAATTTAATTTCCTAAAAGAATTTTCGTAATAAGTATAAATAATTTCTTACAATTTTTATTTTTTTTATTTGTATTGCGAAATACAAAATGAAAATGGAAAATAAAAAAGAAAATTATATTTACTTAAGAAAATGAAATGTTATTAAACATTTATATCTCCTAAGAATTTAAATATTTTTTCACGAGAAATTCGAACAAAGTATGGAAAATGTCAACATTTAATTTAAAATTTTTTTATTTTTTAAAGTATGAAAAAAAATAATAAATTTTTAAAATTTAAAGGTGATTTTCTATGGAATTTTGATTTTTTGGGTTACAAATTATAAATTAAACTTTTATTAAACTTTCTTTTAATTCATTTTAAAGATTGAATCTTAAAAGAAACGATGTGAGTCTTTTGGTCCATTTAAAAATCGTGGCTATTGAGATATTACTAAAAGGTTAATCTAATCTAAAATTAAATTCCAACTGAAATCTGTACAAAGCACTATAATTGAAAGTTATTTTAATTAATTAAAACTTTAAATTTGATTTTAACTCGGATTATATATCAAGTTTTTTTCTGAATTTTTTCTGATTAATACCTTAGCTGGTATTGCATATATTCATAGTACTTATAAAATTCCCTTTGAGGCATCAAAGCATTTAAAGAAGGATATACCCCTTTTTTGGAAGTATATCTCAAAAGTGTGTAAATAAAATAACTTTACAATATTACAAACAAACTCATATACGAATAATATTATAATTATACAACTTATCTTAGATGCAAAACCATTTAAGACTTAAAGTGACAAAAACTTATTTTAGATTCAAACATTGATGAAATCCTCCGTATTAACAAAATTCATTTGATTATTATCAAATATTTTTTGTAAATGTTTTAAACCACTTGAAATACAAAGTATTAAAACCATATTCAAAATATTACAAAAACATTTTAAAAATTAAAAATAATTTCTTAAAAATCCCCATTTCCCAAAAAAAAAAAGAAAAGTCTGAATGGCGTAAAAGTTTAAAAAAAAAAACAAAATTAATAAACACAATAATAAAGAAAAAAGCCTTTATAATAAAACTAAAACCCATACAAAATAAAAATGAATTCTTTAAGGATTAATGTAAACTTTTATAATCCTTGAAAAAAATTCTCCAAACACCGCTTATATTGGTTTTGGGCTTAAGAGTGTCTGACGTGAGATTTGTTCTGATAAGTTTTAAACAACATGTTGGTTTTTAAGTGTTATTGTTGTTGTTGTTGGTGTTATCGTATATAGTTTTTAAGTGAACAGTTATCATAAAAAAAGGATGATATCCTTTTATCCTTTAAAGTTCTTAAGGAATATATTTTCAAAATTTTGAACACATATTAATATTTAATAATAAACATAAAGTTTATTAATGCAAAGTACAGTACGAGTTAAAATTATATGAATGCTTTTAGTCATTTATTCCAAGTATGATTGTGTTAGTTTATGGTTGAATTGAGGAAACTGTGAAGGATTTAAGTTAGAAGTTGAATGAGGTCCGCTTAATGATTTTTAAATTTTGAATTTTATATCTTAGCTAATTTCTATACCTAATTTGTTTTAAGTAAAATTTTAAGTCTTGATAAGGTTATAAGTCACCTTTCCTTGACCTTACAACTCTTCTTAACATACTCAGGTCTTTTTTTTTATAATAAAATATGATCCGGTTTTTTTAATCCCTTCCTGTGTTTTCGTAATGTTAATTCTGTTTTTTTTAATCCCGTATTTTCAATCGTATTGCAATCATAAGACCTGCTTTCCTAAGAAGAATCGAACCCTCTTTATTTAAAAATCAAATTTAAAACTGCGATTTTGATTTTAGAAGAGCGTAATTAAAGAAGTGGATTTCACAGCAGATCGATTTTGGGTTTATATTCAAAAATATTGAATTGTTCACTCAATTTTGTTTCGCCCTGCGTTCTTTTCTAATTGAGTCGGTTCTAAAAGTTTTACAAACAATATTTTTTTTTATGTTTGCAATAATAAAAAGAAATTTTGAAGAAAAAGAATAGGTTATTTTTAAATAAACTTGTAGGGCTCTTGTTTTGTTAAGAATTAAAGTTAATTTACAAAATAAATATAAGAAAATAATAAAAAAAGCGAACAGAGAATTTCCAATTGCTTAAAACAAGATAACATTTTAAAATTTTGTTTATTAAGCTTAATTTGTGTTTAAATTTTACAACTCACAGACAATTTTTTTTTAATTTTAATTTTTAGAATTAAATTAGCAAAATTAGGAGAATTTTAAGACCAAGTATTACCTACAAAAGTGCACTTTCAGTCGAATACTATTGCTAAATTTAACTGTACTTTAACTTGTACTTTTTGAATATTTATTTAATTAAAACTGCCAATCAATTGATTACTGCACTTGCTAAGATCATTTCATAAAGTTCTGGATGTTTCATGCTATCAAACATAAAATCTAATCTTTTTTCATAACACATGACATCATTTTAATATAAATTTTTCTTGAAGTATATGTGTTCTTTACTACATCGTGTTTAGTAACTTCTAAAGGGATTAAAATTTTTATCTGAAAGACATCTAACATAATTTACAAAATAAATTCCTTGAATTTTAATCAAAATAGCATACAAAGAATTAAATATTTTTATATAAGGTGGAAGAACCATTCTAATAAACACAAGTTATGAAAAAAAACAAAGGGTTTTTAAAAAGACGCATTTACAAATTTAAACAATGTTCCACAATAGGTTTTGAGTGAAATTTATGACAATTTGTCAATTGTTTGAGCAAAAATTGTAAGAAATTCAAAGATACTAAATGACATCTATTTATTTTAAAGTGATCTTGCAAAACCAAAATTGCAAGTATCTAACGTTAACAGATAGGACGATATGAGACATTGAAATAAAAAATGATTTTCGCAAAGTAAATTAAAATACTGTATGGCAACTCTATTTATATTTACAGTATATACATATAAAACTGATAAAAGTTATGAAAAAAGCTATCGTAGAGCCCTATTTCATAAAAATTGACAGGCCCATAATTTACAGGAATTTACAGGACAATTTACAAACCTACAATTTAATCAAAATTCAGAATAATGAAAGATTTAAAAAAAAAAAAAATTGTCAGACTATTGTAACAACTTTGTCAAATATTCGACTGTCAATATTTATGAAATGGGGCCTTGATGTTTCCAGATTTTAAAGTACAAGCTTATATAACTTATGTTAAAACAGTTTAAATATAAGACTTTTCGTAACTTAATAGTTTTTTAATCACCCAGTTTGACGGATAGATGGCAAATGTCATACGGTATTGACACATTTTTCAAATTTTTTTAAAATATGCTAAAAAGACCTACTGTTTATTTTATTGAATAGAATTTTTTTCTTATTAACTGTTATTAAAAAAAAAATTTCTATATTTATAAAGCTTAAAATATTTAGTGTGTATGTATTTTATATTTATTATTTATGCATATTTAATCAAATTTATATTGGATTCATCAGGAATTTTTATTTCGTCACATATTGCATTTAATTTTATAATATAAAACTAGTTGTCAGAATTTGTTTCAAATTTTAAATTAATATTGTATATTTGATTCTAACACAACTAAAATATTTTTATATGTGTAAGGAATAAAATGTCATAGAAGAAAAATGACAGACAACCAATAACAATAGAAGAATCATTGCTTTTAAACAAAATTGAAGGTAAATGAAGTTAAATAAAGCCAGGAAAAGGAATGTAAATGCATTTATTCTATTAGATTTAATAGTAAGTATTAGAATATTAATCAGACTCGACCAATGCAATTATTAACTAAGGTAATGAATAAATGCCGTAACTGTTGTCACTTATTAAAATTTGTTATAGTTATATGATTTGTTAAAAAATTTAAAGTTAATTCAATTCTTAATTAAAAATTCAATAAAAAATAAAAAAAAAACAATAAAAACTTATCAACGTATTTAAATGATTTACGATATCTAGTATGTTGTATAGTGTACTAAGTGTAATTTAATTTAATTTTCAACATCGCCTAAGATTATGCAATTTTATGTTAGAAAGTTTTTTAACCAATTTAAATTTAAAAATAATTATTTTTGGGCGTCCCAGTGGTCGAGGAGTTGAGAACATTTTATTTTACTCAAGCTGGGGTGGGTTCAATGCGTATGGTGAATTGATGAATGTATAATTTTTGAGGCAGGGTATGTGGACGTAAACCCCCGATCAATATCGTAAGCAGTTTTAAATTTAATTTAAGGGATTGTAATTTTTTACTCGAGATGGGGTGGGTTAAAAGTATTTGGGATGTCTAGTATGTGTAATAGTGTAATAAGTGTAATTTATTTATACATCTAAAGCTACTTTTTAATTTCAAACTAATATTATTTAAAATTTATGATTTTAGATTATATAAAAATTAATATTATTTTTTATAAATATTTTTCAAGTTTTAATTAAATTTTTTTAATTGGCAAACTAATTTTAATTTTTAATGAAGTGCAGATGTTTATAAAATTCCATTGCTTAGAATAGTTTTATACCCTAATAATCTGAAATGATTCTAATTTAAACTAATAAATGCTTGGTAATAGTTCAAATAAAGTGCAATTAAGTTTTTTTTAAACTTTAAAATGATTTTTAGAAATAAATATAAACCACTATTTAAAATTAAATATTAAAAATTCCCAGCACCATAAATACGATCCTTCAATATTTAATTCTATTGTTCTCGTTTGGATTTTTTCTCCGAAGATTCTTCAGAGTCTTCATGATAAATATTAAAAACATTTTTAAAACTACAATTTATAATTTCTTATTCTTTAAAAATGGAAGAACCAACGATTTCTGCATGTATTTTATTAAAAAAATTTTTCAATGTTGAATTTTTGTCCTTGAAATTTTACAATGATTTTTAATGAGATTTTTATGGTATAAGATCATCATGTAAAATAGAATCTCTAGTTACTATAGTTTTACAACACAACTGTGTACACCAAAGATTTTATTTTCTTAATCAACACTACAATCACTACGTTAAAAGTTACCACTTTAAATGAACATTTTTTTTTACTTCTACTCTTTCAATTTTTCAAGTTTTTCATTATTCTTTCGTTTCACTTGGTCGTGGTTTGCATAATGGTGGCTTTTGTCATGAATATCATTTTGTTTTTAAATATTAGATAATGTATCTCTAAGATTTTGCAGGGATTTCATTTAACTTTGAATAAAATGAGCAAAACTTGAAATACTCATTTGGATAGTGAAAAAATGTGGTAACAATATAAGAAATAAAAAAAATTTTTTAAAAAAGGATTAAAAAGGATTCGAAAATATAATTAGTAAAAAATGATGTTTGTTTTTTTTTTTGCAAAATTTAAATCTGTGGTAGTGAAAGTTTTGTGTTAAAGGAATCTCACAAGTTTGAAAGACAATTAAAATCGAGAGAAAATTAGTAGTAATAATTAGCTGTTCATTATCTGGTATTATTCTGTAAGTTCTTATTAAAAATATTTTATCAAAAGTTTTTGATAAGAACTTTACAAAACCTCTTCACCTTTTAAAAAATGTTCAAGATATTTGAAAAAATAATCTTTGATATCTAGCGGCACAGTCATGTAATTATGTAAGTACTTATTGGGAATCTTTAGAGGTTATATTTTCATAAAATGAGTTCAATTATTAAAATCTAATAATTATCCAACAATTATTCAATAATTGTATTTTAAAATTTTTTATTTTATTTTTTATTAAACTAATTCTACTTATTATATGTATTATTTTTTAAATATATATCTATTCGTTTTATAATTAACTCATTCAATCAAATATTAATTTTAAATTAAAATATCCAATTTTTTAATTGAATTGAAACAGTATCTAATTAAAAAAAAAACAAATTTTAAAAATCAATTAGCTCTCAATTATATTTATTGCCACAAAACATGAAAATAATACTGCCATAATGATATTAATTACTAGTTCAACCACCAATTATATCATATTTTTGAAAAAATATTCGAATAGCATATTTTAAGGCGTAAAATTAAATTTATTCTTAGTACTTGTCTGTTTGTTTCTCTGTTGCTTTCATTTGTTGAAAAATCTTTTACAACATTTTGTTATAAAAGAATTAAATCTCAATCTGAAAGAAGTTTTATTATTAAGCCCCCTAAATAACAGACAATAAGAATGTGGGAGCAATCAGATTATCTACAGAATCAAGCTAAAAATGCAGTAATAGGGCAAAATATAATAATTTTTTGGGGAAAGTTCAAATTCAAGTCAATTATTTTATTTAAATATTCAAAAACATAATAAAGTAATAAACTAAGTATTTAAAATATAATACAAATGTAGTTAATTAAGTTCAAAAGCATTTTAGAAGGGTACAAAAAAAAAACGTACTTATTTTCACCACTAGTATCCAATCAGAAAATTAAAAAACAAATTAAATATATTTTAATTAAGTTTTTTTTTTTTTAAATATTCTATTTATAATTTTATTTAATTTTAAGCTTCATAAACTAATTTGCATAATAAAATGTATATGATTCAAATAATTTGCATAAATTTAATTAAAAAAAAAAAAACTTGGTTTTTAGGGTATTAGGTGGACAATTTAATTGAAAAAATATCCAAAAAAATCTGCTTATAAAAATCAATGTAATACAAATACGTAGAATAACTTTTCATTTGTCTAATCTATTCATTGAAATGCATTGACATCACAATACACTGACATACCTGTAAAAAAAAAAACAATCTAAAAAAAATAGTCATGATTGACATGAAAAGTACTTCTTCTTCTGCAAATGTCATAGATATTTCATTGTTCTCTTCTGGAAAGTTATGTTTTATTTCTTCAGTTTTATTTATGGAATTATCTCTGTATGTTTAATAATTTAAGGCTGTGTATGTGTATTTTGTTATTGGTAGAAAATATAGAAAAGGTAAATTTTTTTTGATATTCGACAATCGTATTCAAATAACGGTCTTTTTATTTGAAAAAAAAGTATTGTTATGTTAGTTATACCCGTGCATACATATATGACATCGGGTATATTAGATTTGCTCCTCCGTTTGTAACGCATCGATCTAGACGAGCTAGATATAGTGTCAAGGGTACGTATCGGCTCAGAATCGAAAAATTAGTCGATCTAGCTATGTGTGTCTGTCCGTCCGTCCGTCCGTCCGTGTGTCAGCACGATAACTCAAAAACTAAAAGGGCTAGAGTCCTGAAATTCACACAAAGTCATTTTTAGACAATTTCTAGGTTCCCTATTGTTTTTGGTTAAAATCGGACCAAGGCTTCGGGGAGCTGCCATACAACTTTTTTGCACCAATATGATTTTCTTCAAAACTAATTATACTACGGGGATGAAAATTACACACGGTTTGTTTTATAATGACTCTGGCACATATATGAAGTTTCAAAATGTTAGGGCCCCATTTTCGGGGGGCTGCCATACAACTTCTTTGCACCAATATGAATTTCTTCAAAACTAATTATACTACGCGGATGAAAATTACACACGGTTAGTCATATAATGATTGGAGCACTTATATGAAGTTTCAAAATGTTTGGGCCCCATTTTCGGGGGGCTGCCATACAACTTCTTTGCACTAATATGAATTTATTCAAAACTAATTACACTACGAGGCTAAAAATTACACACGGTTAGTTATATAATGAATCGAGCACTTATATGAAGTTTCAAAATGTTAGGGCCCCATTTTCGGGGGGGCTGCCATACAAAGTTTTCGATTCAATAACTGTGAATCTAATGAAGCTACAAGGTTAAAATTGAAATTGGGCAGGTAAAGTAATAGGGCAAGTTACTTGGCAAAGTTGGACATCACTCGGGCCATCGGACTTTTAGGGTGGGCCAATTTTTTTTTTTTTGTTTTTTTTTTTTTTTTTTTTTTAAGCTAAAGTTATGGGACAATGAATGAAAATTTTGTTTTTGTTTTGTGATATTTTTTTTTTTTTTTGTAATTTTTTTTTTTTTTTTTTTTGTTAGTTTTTTTTTTTTTTTTTTTTTACGTCAAAATTATGGGGTAATAAGTTAAATGTATAAGGGAAGTAAATTACGGTTTATTTTATACACCATAGTGGGTATGCACGGGTATCTAAAAGTTGACAAGGGCAACTATAATCTTCCTCGTTTTTATATGGAATTGATTTGACAGATTTGTCTCAAGAGAACTGACACTTAAAAAAAAAAATTCATGTGTCAATTTGTGTACTAAAAATGCGAAAGTGAACAGTTTAAATGAAATTTTAACAGATTTCATAAAGTAATTCAGAATTATTTAAGTAATATCTAAACTTAACGAGCCGCAAGGCCTTCGTGCTAGGATGGCAAATGCTTTACGTCAGAATAAATAACAAAAATTTCTAAACTCTACGAAGAGATTCATTAATAAAAATATAGTGTATTTGTATAAGGGAGACTGGAGTGGGAGTGAAAAATAATGTAATACGAGAGTCGAAAGGTAAATTGTAAACGAATTTGAAAAGGTTCTTGATAGTTGCAATTGTTAGAAAAGAATATTTGTAGAATTCAGGGAGAGAAAGTTCGATAAATGCATTTGTCATATTTTTGCAGTTCTCACAATGAATGATTTACAATAGGTTGTAAATTAATTTTGCAATGGACGCTTAGAGATAACTGTGTACAGTGGCGTTTCACAGCTTTTTAGCGGAAGCGGTTTTATTAAATTACTTTTGTAGTGAGTTTTACGTACAGTTAAAATTACCATGAATTATTTTGAACAAATTAAAAATTTTTTTGAAAATATGGCTGTCTAGACTTACAGACTAAATAGCGTAGTGGTAAAGACGGCGCCTTTCATTTGGAAAGTCTCGGGTTTAAGCCAATAAAAATAATATCGTAAAATTGTATAATTATATCGTTATAGTTAATTTCGTAATATAAAATAATATTTAATATAAATAATTCTTGTGTAGGATAACAGATGGCGCTCATTAATTTACATTTGTACATTCATAATCTTAGACAACAGATACAGCCAAGTAATTAACGGCTTAGTGAATATAATGATTAAAGAAACTGATGCCTAATTTAAATAGAGGAAAATTAATTAAAGGAGTAAAAAAACGAATAAAAACAAGACCTACAGATTCCGGGATACAAATTTAGAAGATATCATAAAACATTCTAGAAGAAAGAGATAATAAGATGCGCTGAAAGGGTACGTGATAATTCTATTCAACTTATGTACAATTATAATACTAATTAAAAATAAAAGATGAAAAAAAATTAAAATAAAAATATAATAAATGTGAATTTAACACAAACCCTTAGCAAGTATAATACAAATAGGGTTGAAACATGATATTTAAAAAAATATTTAAGTTTTCTTTTTCTTTTACTCATTTTTTTCATCTGAAATCCATTTTGAATGTTTTCTTTTATTAAAAACTAAGACATTATTAAACTTGTTAAAAAATTGTTCATAAAATTCAAGTTTAACTTGTAGGACGACTTAATTACGGACAGCCAAGCACCGTTAGCGGCTTTTAGCTCTTAAAGAAATGTTCTGATGAATTGAAGAACAAGGGCAATCAACGCAATCTTACTTTAATTTAAATTAGGGGACGTTGGAACAACTCAAAGATCAATGGATTTTGTAGTCCAATTAATTTAGAGAATTTTTAATAAGTGATTAGTCCCTTATAATATAGATCCAAAAAATACCTAAGCATTTAAAATAGAGTAATTATCATTTAAAATAAGTGATTATTATATCATTAACAGCATCCTGACAAAAGGACTCTTTCGAATTTTGTATGATAATAATAATAATTATTAAATATACCATTATAAAGGCTAAATGTATTGTACAAATAGAAAATGGACTTTTTTTTTTTGAATTTCATAAATTTTGTTAATTTCAATTCAATTTTTAATTTCATTTTTCCATTCCGTTTTTGGGTATGAAAAAATGTGAGTTTAAATTTAAAAAAAAAAATGGGTTTAAACAAAAAAATTTAATATTTTTTTTTTTTGTCATTTGCACCTGGGACCACCTTTATTCTATTTATACAATAACTTTGAATGCTAAGGTATATAAGTATAGCGAAAAATAAACTCACGTGTAAATTTATAATAAATTTCGCAGAGAATAGATTCGCGTTATAAATTCAAAAAATCTACAGATAAAATTTAGTAGAAAAAGTTGTGAAAGAATTGTGAAAGATTTTTACATTAAATTTGGGGCGCAGTCTTTGCATAAAAACAAATTTAATTGAAAAGAAATTTGAAAATTTTAAAATTATACTGGGCTAATTTTATCTGGTTTGCAACGTGTGTAAATTTTTTTGGGGGCAGTACAATATCTCAGTTTTCAAAAGCTATTTTGATTTTCAAGATTTTAAAAAAAAACAGATTTGCAAAAACGACATTTTGTTTTTCGAAATTTTGTTTTTTGAAAATTTAAAAGCCGAAATATCTTTTCCGACACTTTTTTTCAAAATCAAATTGGTAAAATATTATAAAAGTTTTTGAGTGCGATAATTTACTTGCTCTTTGGAAGTTATTTAGGGTCTAATTCCAATTCAAAGCATTCTCAAAGAAAGCCTAATTATTTCTACTTCATTCCTACATTTAAGCTTCAAATTTTTTAAGAGATCAAGGTGAAAAATTAGTATAAATAAATTTTGAGGGTTCTGACTTCTGAAGGGTAGAAGATATTTCTCAAAACGTAAAACTCATCCAAAGCCCTAAATCTTTTTAAGATTTTAACTTAATTTTACCTGGTATTACGTATTTTGCGATGGAACGTCCTTAGTTTCTTTACTGTAAAATGGCAGAAAAATGGCAATCAGAGTACTTTACAAAGTTAAAGTATTCTTCTATAATTTAATTTATCATTTGAATAATTTATTTTCTTAAAATAAACTTTCTTTGGTATTTTTCAACAGTTAATTTGTTGCGACTTTTCAATTTATTTAAATTTTGAAAAGAAAAACATATTGAAACAATTCAAGTCAAGGTTATTGGACAATTTTTTAAAGTAATTGTTTTCATTGGGAAAACTTTTATTAGAAACTTTTCAATGTCATTTTGAAAATTTAATTTTTAAATAAAACTTTTATTTAAAAAATTTGTTTTATAAAAATCTATCTGATGCGTAGAGTTTGGCTTTTTGTTGGTATTTTAAAGAAAGCATAAATTTTCAAATATATTTGATAGCCTTGATGAATGAAATTACAATTTGAATTGATGAAGTAGTCACTGAATCTAATTTAACCTTCACTGAATCTAATTTATATTTTACCAAATTTTTAAAATCGTATTCGATAAGACCTATTAATAAATCAACTTATCAAACTCGTAATTTGATTGAATTCGATCATAGCAATTATTTAATTTTGAAATTAAAAGTCAAATAAGTGTTTCATACCCCCAAAAATATGCAAATTAATTCCTTAAAATTTTTAAATAAACACTTACAAATATTGAAACTTCAATATTAAATATTCAAATTTTTAATTACTGTTTATTGTTATACAACCTCACCATTTAAAGGGTTTATAACACTTATTCTAAAAAAAAAAAATTGGTGTAGGCTATAACAATTTAAATTAATTAATTAATTTTTTTCCACTTAAAATTCAGTTACAGAAAGGGTTAAAAATTTCAATAAAACAATTTAGCTTAGACCTTGACATTTTCAATTATGAATTTTTTTTTTATATAAACAATAAGAAAAAAAAAATAATATTTAATAAATTTTTCTATTATTTTATAAAACGTTTTTAATTATAACAAAAAACACGTTCTGCATGTCAAGCATAATAATATTCTTACAATGTAAAACAAAAATGTCTATAAATTTTCTTAGAAAAAAATTTTTTCAATAAAAATAATAAAAAAAAAATTTAAAATAATGGCCAACACTTTATAATTTTATATATATTTGTATATATATACAACCACCAAATTAATTATTCAAACATGATTGTAATACGAGTACTCTTAGTCAGACTTTTTGTAATTTTTGAGGAATTTTATTCTTGAACATGACTTTACATTACAAAAAACAAAGAAATTAATTAAAAATTGATTCAATGAACCTTTTTGAAAGGCAAATTGTGTAGGCACCATTTTTATACTATGTAGTATTTGGTTTTTAATTCAACCTTCAACCCTTTTCATTGTCTTTTTAAATTATTGATTTTTTAAAGTATTGAATTCCAAAGCCTTGAATATATAAAAAGTAGGTATGCAGATTGCAGTTATAATAAGAATTGTTGAAATAACTTTATTTAATTGCATACCTTTAGGAGGATACATTATTTCAAAATTTGTTTATTTTGTTTCTGTTCGCATTATTCAATAGAAATATTTTAAATTAATTGCATATAATAATTTAGGATGGAAAATTAATAAAAAATGGTTTTCTTGCATATCTGATGTAAAGCATCTGTAGGAAGCTGCATTGAAGTAAACTTATATATTAAATCAAATTATAGTCATGCAAAAAATTTTAAAATTGTGCAATAGAATGTTTTAAATTTTCCTATTTTCCGACCCTAAATACTTAAGAACTTTAAATATATAAATTACGTGATGACGTACGATATAGCAATTATACCATAATTTAATTTTTAAAATTTCTTTGCAATTGGTACATTTATATTTATTTAATATAGGTACCTATTGTTTTTGTTCCAACTAAAACTTATTTAAGAAAATTTTATTATTAAGTTAACTTTCGATTAATATTATATAATGTAATATGTATACAATATACATGTATGTGTCATAGTTTAAAATAAAGTTTTCCCATATAATAAACTATTGTAATTTCAGAAGGTTGCAATTGTCTGATAACATTTTTTTTTTCTCAGTATTTAACTTAAAAATTTGTTTTATCTTGAATGAAAATTTTATAATACCAGAAGGAAAACTCAGTACACAAAAATTAGGTCTTATGGTAAATTTCTCATGTGAATAATCGTACAAAAATTTTTCAAAAGAAATTTAAAAACCATTGTTTTTCTTCTTAGAAATTTATAAAAATAAAAAATATATTGTACATATAAGTAGGAGAATATTAAACTAATTTTTAATACACAAAATTTGTTTTTTATCTTTATGAATATACATGGAATTCCAGAAATAAACTTTTCACACTATTTTAAAAAATAATGGTAAAAAAGGGGTACATGCAAAAAGGCCAAATGAAATAAAGCAAATTGACTTTATTTCATTATGATATTTCATTATGATAAAGCCAAAAAACGAATTTTTAAATTTTGGTGTTACTTCAATATGGTTGCCAATGCCAATTTTTCAAAATTATTTTTTAATGTGCGAACAATTGGATTGTTATTTGCCAGAAATTTTGTGAAAATTACATTTGTTATTGATTCAAAATCAGGATTGCCGGTTTCCGAGAATATTCATATATGTGGAATTCTGAATTAAGAGAGATTTTAGAGTTCCATTCAAAATCGGGGTTCCCTTTTTCTAAAATATTTAAAAAAATCCCTCTTGATTCTGAATCTGACATATTCACATAATTATAATCTGGATTTTTATATACATATAAATATTCTAGAAAATGCGGCAATACTAATTTTGATTTATCCCACGTTTAAAATATTTTTGGCTGTATTGCTTTATAATTTTGGCTTTTTTTCTTTTTTTTTAAGATTAAATTAAGAAATTATGCCAAAAACGTGCAATTTGGTTTAATTTCACTCTGCATTATTGCATTTACCCGTAAAAAAGTTTTACTATTTAGTTAAAGATAAGTTATTCTTATTATTTGAGTAAGTGTCCGGTTGTGCAACATTATCAGATAGGAAAGACTGTGATAATAAGTTAAAAAGAAGTTCTTAAGAGTCGGATTTCTATTATTGGATTAAATTTTTGGGAATCACTTTATTAAACCTAATTTTATTTAAGAAGGCTCCTTAAAATTCGAAATCCCACTATTCGAAATTCCAAAATTAAAAAATAAAACCAGGGTTCAACAATTTGGTAATCATGTTTTTTCCGAATTTTTTTTTTTTAATTCTGTGTTGCTCTTGAGGGTTGTTTTGAATTTGTTGCAAAATTTGGATTGTAAACTCTTTAAAAAAATTTACTACTATTTCTAAATTCTGAGTTAATTCCTGAAATACTCTATTAGTTATTTATTTAAAATATTATTTACAATCTATGAAACATGAAAGGTTTTACTAAAAAACTTTTTTATAAAATAAACTTTTAAAATAACAACAAACTTTTTTAAAGAATAATAATCAGTATTTTAATAATAGTTATTTAATATTATATTTTTCTTTTATCTGGTCCCTCGAATCCAACTATAGAATTTATTTAATACAAGTGACAATGTTTTTTACTAAAAACTTGTTATATAAATTTTTTTTTTTAAAAACCACATCAACTTAAAATTTTTTTTAGAAAATTTTTATTCCTACAACTTGGGAAATGTTTTTACTTTTCATTTATTTTGATAAGTTTTATTATATAAACTTATCAAATTAGATGGTACTCAAATATTTCTTGAGAACTTTATAGAAAAAACTTAAAATTTGTTGTTGTTTTTTTTTTGTTAACCCTTCTAGGTCTTAATTTTTATGGGAGATTCTACAAGAAATGAGCAATAAAAAAATATTAAAGTGTTATTTTAAATTCATGGAAATTTTAAATTAGATTAATCATTAAACTAATCACTGGAACACTCAATTCGCTTTTCACTTTTTTGTTAACTGTAGATTAAGAAAAGAATTGTAATCGGAAGCAAATTATGATTTAAGGAACGTACGTCAGATCTTTTTAAATTTGAAAACATAGGACTAAGCTGAAATTTGACTAGCTTCATGTAACAATGGGTTTTAATGGGTTTGTATTTGCGAAAATCATTATATTTAGTAAAATAAGAAGGAAACTACTCGAGTTTTCATTTATTTCAAGAAATTAGCCCTTTCCGTCTGTTTTAAGTTTACTGTCAGTGAGTTATAAAATCCAAGTTACAAATTTATACTATTAAATAATTATATGAGAAAATGAAGAATAAATGAGAAAATATGAAACTTTTATAAAATTAAGTATGTAATAAGATTTAATTAATAGAATTACGATTAAAAGTTAATAACCGAATATTCATTTAAATATACAGTTTTTAAAACACCGTAAATCCCATTTTTCCTATGGAGGCAATCATCAAATATTTGAATGGCAACCAACAAAGCATTTAAATGGATAGAATGTTTATCTAGTCTTAAATTTTTTTTAAAAATTTTATTGCTATAGAATAATTAAATCTTAGATCTATCAAATGAAATTCGAAAAAATTGGGATTTTAAGATGTTGTAATGTCTCAGGTTTTTTCAATATACACTTCCTATTTGTCTCTAATACCATATGCATTGCATTAGTTAAATTACTTTTTTTTTAATTTCTACTTCCTTTATTAGCTTGAAAGGTTATGCATTCGGAACAGGTTATTGACATCCGGAAGCCAACATTTTTGGGGATTACCACGGTTTCCTTCAAAAAATGTTCATAGAGACCGGTGAGATCGTCAAAGAAATATCATAACGCAGAACAATTGCTCATGGATGAAAATGTAAATATTATTATATCGGGTAATCTCACAACAATTTGGTAAATCCTAGAACTGAAGCAAATTGAGATGTTAAGTAGAAGCCTTCTGCCTCAATAACAAAAGAAAATTAAATTAAATCAAATAAAAATTGATCTTTTGAAAAAAAAAAGAGATTCTCGTAATTAAATTGAAAATTTAAATGACAAATTCTTAGATGCGGAACTGCCATGATAAATTAGGTGCTAAAATATAATTTTTAAGAGTTTTTGCTAATTAAAAGTATTAGAAAAACTTCCTTTTAACTTCCAGCTCCTAAGGTGGTTGAAGTTGAGGGATAAGAGAACGAGAACAATAACTTTTTAACTTTACTATTATAGAAAATTTAACTTATCAGTGGGTATCGTAGTTTTATTAAATAACTTTTAAAAACTAAGAAATTTAATAAAATAAATATTAGTACTGATATTAAATGTTAATTTTTTTTTCTTCTATTGAATTTTTGTGGAAAAACTTTTTTTTTCATAATTCTCATAATAATTATGAATAGTTTTTCCTGAATTCTTTGCTCAAAACTTAGTAATAGTTTATGGTATTTTATGTTTTCTCCTTAAATTTTCATTTTTTTGGGTTTTACTTTAAAGTTGTGCTTTTCTTTAAGTTACTGATGAAGTGATTCTTAAATAGAAGTTCATCTTTCTTTAAACAAGCGAATTAACACATAAACTCGGTTAAAAAATTTTATATTTTCATATTTTTTTTCTTTTTTTGATTGTTGAGGTTTTTGCGGAAATTTTATTCAGGAAGGATGAACAGAGAAAAGGAAAAATTTTCTACTTTAGATTTTAATTGTGTGAAAAAGAAATAAATAATTTACCACTTTTAATTTTCTAGCGTTTTTCTTTTAAATTTTTTTTTAAGAATATAAAAATGACTATCAAATGTTAAATATCTTGAAAAAAGTTGGAAGTTCATTTTTGGTTTAAAAATTTAATCGAAAAGTTATTAAAAAAATTAATGAAGAAACGATATTTGAAGCCACAGAATTGATTAAAGAATAGCAATTAAAAATAAGGAAGAGGAGGTATTTGTTGGGACTCTTAAAAAATGCATATGGAAAGTTTGAAGAAAAATATGAATCAATCATAAAAAAAAATTTTTTTACTGGCACCTCTACGTGCTAACTGTTCACTGTTCTAGGCTAAAAAGCTTGACAATATAGTAGTTTGTTGGTACAGGGTGAAAATATTCATATTTAGGAAGTGATCAAATGACTTCCACGTACAATTTAAACATGAGATAGTACTACGTCTTATAACATGTAGAAATGTCTTAGATTTTCAATAGATACAGTTCTACTTTTCATTCTATATCTGTGAGTTATATTATTAAATTAAATTATTTGTTTATATTTCTAAATTAATGGTTTTGTAGTAAAGATATATAGTTATTAAATTATTGATTAAGACATTAATTTGACTTCAATGGCGAATGGTAGCTGAATCGAGTCAAATACTAGATAAAAGCTTTTTCCTTTTCACTGAGATTCGAACCCGGGCCATTTGCATGAAAGGTCGGTACTTTAACCACTGTGGCAGTTGGTAAAATGTTTTTAAAATAACAATTCTATTTACTATTGAAATATTCAAGTTTTAATATCTAGGGAATTCCCCCGTTACTTTACTAAATTTGGTAAATCTGAGTTTAAAACTTATATATAGATTTTTTTGTACAATTATTTTTTTAGAACTTATAAGTAGATATTCAATGGTAAATATTGCTTTTGCACAAAGTATCGAGTTTATTTAATGAAAGTTTCCACTTCCTTGGTTCACTTTTTTTTGAGAACCAGCTATAGGTTTAGAAACTTGTAAGTAAAGTAAAATAGACTACAAACGCCCGTTAGTAGACTCCAAAGCTTCAGTGAAATTATGGTATGTTTTTTTTTATTTACTGGACCTTTTTGGATTAAGTTGATAATATTTATTAATTTTATTAATAATTTTTTGATTCTCTATTAAAATTAAAACTAAAATGCTTAGCCAACTTACGAACCATATACTAATCTACCATCGCTTAACAGCTAGTATGAGCTATTTAGAAATGCGAGGTACAACTTATCATAAGTTGATTTGATGTATATGTTAAATGAGGTGAAATTTGTTGACTGTGGTAGTTAGTCCTTAGCTTTTAATCTATTCAATTCCAATTTTTATATTCTACCCTGATACAGTATGAATATTTCATCAGTAAATCTCCATAAATCTTCGAATTTTATCCTGACAGACCTAAACATTCTATTGGGTAGACTTCCACTCAAATCTAGGCTTCAACAAGATTAAATTCTGTGACAGAATTTCTTGAATCTTATTATGTTTATTTGTCAAAATTTATCAATTATATGGAGTACTATGTACAAGATTTAAATAGGGGTGTTTATATTGGAGCATCGCTTTTATTATCGATATAAATTATAATATATTTTTTATAATATAAATTTTCTACACTATGCTCTTATCGACGCTCTTATCAATTATTGCAGTTCCAACATAAACGCACATTAAAAAGTTAATTTCTCATTTTATAAGAACCTCTCATTTAGAAGTTCAAACTCTTTTTTGACATTTAATTAATTTTCTTTAATACTTATTTTGTTTTAAAAATTTTTCAAATTCGGATTATTATTTTATAAAATTTTAAATATTTTAAAAACTTTTTTTAAAAATTGAATTGAATACTACTTATAAAATAAATTGTTTAAAAATCCTCTAAATCATTGAATTACTTTTTTGATTACTTATAAAAAAGAATATTATTCAATATTAAGTACTAGAACTAGAGATTAATTCACGAATCAAAAGTTAATCTGCAGTACAAAAAAACAACCAAAATCAAACTGTAAGTGAGTAAAATTCCATTAGACGTAAAAAGTAATCAAAAATTTATAAAAAAAAAATACTTTGTAACTAAATTGTTAATAAAATTTTTTTGAATCTCTCTTCACTACATTTGTCCTTAGTTTGTTTGTTGATTTCTGTTGGTTTAATAATTGCTTTCAGTTTCAATTTGAAGTTTTTTAATTGAAAAACTTTGCCATTGGTATTATAACATTTAATTTTTATTTTTTTTTTTAAATTTTTTTTTAAAACTTTTTTAGTTGTTTTTGTACATTTTAACTTTTATTAAATTTTAATAAATTGAAAATATTCTATGATCTATTGGAATGCTTTTGAAATTTGAATTACAAAATATTTTTTTGTATATTTATTTATTAAAAACAAAGTATTTAATTTTATAATGGGAATAATGGGAATTAAATTATGCGGCTTATTTTAAACTATGTTTTAACTTTAAGTTTTTAATTAAAAAATTAAAAATCATAAGAAAATTCTTAATATTATTTAATATAGGTAAAAAATTTTGTATTTGTTTTGAGGAATTTTGTTATCGAAGTATATACGCATTTTAATTATAGAAAGATAAGAGCTGAGGAATTACCCAGGAATTACCGTTATAATTCTGTATATCACAAGTATATCTAATACTGACGATAATTTGGTACAGCTTTAAGTTAAAGCATCAATTATTGAAATAAAATAAAAAACATGGATTTATTGTACAATAATAAAAGAACTGTAATAATTTCATTAAGCTGTTAGTACAAACTTTTGGGATAAGTTTTGTAGATACTTTGAAGGGACGAAAACCTGTTCCTGTTTAATGCTTAATCTCAAAGTTTTCCAGCGTGAAGCAATAAGTGCTACAGAAGCTCATCCCTACACTGCTGAACTAGTCAGATGGCGAAACACAGCTTATAGACATTTAATGGTATCGTAAATCGCGATTATGGAAAAAGTTACCATTGTAATGCGTTTCCCAAAGATGGTTATTTATATATGAAAAAAAGTTTAAGAAGAACATTAACAACCATCTTCATGACACTCCACTAGATATTTTACTTAATCCAATTTAATCCCATTTCTCAAAAATCCTACCCCTAATTTCTTTTCCTAATCCCAATCCTAAAACCAAACGGTATATATGTATTTAAGGTCCATTCCTAGTTTGGTTTTAAAATGGGGGGTGATTTTAGTTGGTTAAAGTTCAACACCAACCTTAGAACTCCGTATAATGAGCAGCTCTATACCTCCATCTCTTAAAAAAAAGAAGGAAAAAAAAAAATAAGTTGACTTAACTTATAACTTTAAAAAACTGAACCTATTTTGATTTCAGATTGCAGTGGAATAAATTTAAAGACAAATGTTAGGTTCCTAAGGTTAAAAGTTAGAACTAACGTATTGCAAATTATTAAGACTTCACCTTCAAATTTATGTTTAATTAATTTTTACTCGATTTTTACATTAACTAACTTTGTTAATATTTAAAATCATCCGAACTAAAACTCCAAACAGAGGACATACCTAATTAGTTTTTTTTAAAAAGTAAAAAGTTTTAAAAAAGTTAAGGAATAGACAAATAAAATATTGTAAAACATATTTGACATTTTTCATTTAAAGTATTCCCTTCTAAATATTATGGTCACTATTTTATCATTTTATTTTTGGCTGGAAAACAACTTTTCTGCTTCAATTTTTTTTGAATATGGTCCAAATTTTCATAAATTTTTAAAATGTTATCAAAAAATTCAATTAACGTTGTTAATGATGTTCTGGTTTTAAAAATCTTTTATAAATTGCTTTAACATCATCAGTATGTCATAAAAAACAAATAGAATATTAAAGTACTTGTCGCTTTATGTTGGATGTTGATAACAACTATAAGATGATTTAGGCAATTATTAGTTTTTATAATCTTAAAAATCAGTGTAACAATTAAAAGTTCTTAAAGACTTCGTGGATTCTAATTTTCGTAGTTGGAAAATTCCGATAATTTGAAGAACAATTACTTGCCATTTTATTAAAGTAATTTTCTCATCTGTTATTAAGTACTTAAAAAAATGTAATCAAAAAAGTTTAATCATATATACCCACAGATCGTTAAAATAACAAAGTGATCAAGTACCAGTTTCTGAACATGTTCATTCCAGCTGTTACCAGTGGAGTACTTGTATTTAAAAACCCAATACAAGTCTCGATTTTTAGGCCTGATATTTCATTAAATTAGAATATAAGAGTACTTTAATAGTAATCAAAACATCACTCTCACTAAAAGTTCTCCCGATGCATCAAAATGTAAAATGAATTATAAACGTTAAAAGATCTTCATTAAAATGCATTTTATTTAAAAAAATATTGCGGTTTTACTAAGTGTCTTTAATTTTAAAATTTTTCTTTTCAAATCGTATCAAATTTCATTTTAAAAACCACAACTGAATCTTAATGAATATGTCTATATATATATATATTTGCATAATCAGTATCCATAGTAACAGAAATATTAAGAGAACCTTGTTAATTTTACTTGTCATATTACGTAAACTATAAATACATATTGCGTTTTAAATTGAATCACAATTTTATTCATTGTCATCAAACCGCAAATAAAAAAAAATTTTTATTGGATTAAATTACATTCCAGCACATTACATCAGTAAACAGTTTTTATCTTAAGATTTTATGAATTAGTAGTGAAAGTATTTAAAAATTTTAACATTCCTATATAGAAATTGTATATTAAAGAGTAGATTATGATGCAAATTTTTTGTAATATAAATTTTAAAGCAATTACTTTGTATTATTAATATGTGATTTCAATTTTGAAACGATTACTTTGTGTTATTAAGATGTAATGTAAGTTTTGCAATGATTACCTTTCATTATTTAAATATTTGAATATTTAATTTTGATGAAGAATATACCTAAAGCAGATTTATTAAAATTTTGTATTAGGTGTAATTGCACTTAAATAATTAGATTAAAAAATTTTGATTACAATAATGAGTATTTATAAAATTATTTCGAATAATTATTTCGTATTATTTTGCATTACTTAAAAATAATCATCATATTTTTTTAAAAAAAATTTTTGATTACAATCCCTGGGCAAGTACAAAAGTAATTGTTAAGTTGTTATTCTTGAATTAATTTGCAGTAATAAAAAAATCAAAAAGTAATCTTAATATTTATTTGAATATTTTTAATTTGAATAGATACTTAAAAGTAATCATTATATTTTTAGGTAATCAACATAGTCCAAGTTGATAACATTCCCTAGTAACTAAAAAGTAATGCATTAAGTTATTATTTGCAGATTTGCTCTTTATAACCGAAAAAATTTAAAATTAATCTTAATTATTTTGTGATTATTTTTAAGTAATCAAAAATAATAACATTATGTAAACAGTTATATATAATTATATAGATTACTTTTTGATTTTTTTTTTTACTGCAAATTAATTCAATTAATTCAAAAAAAAATTTCTAATAGTGAAGTAATCGTATGTATGTAATCAATATTTTTACATATCTGATGTAAATGTTACCTTAGTCTTTATAAGATAAATTTTTTTTAATTTTGATTACTTTAACATTTTTTAAAGTAACTATTTACAACTCAAACTATAAACTAATTCAAATATTGTGAAAACTTAGATGGATTGTGAAAAAAATAGATGGTCAAGTTGATGGTCATCTTTTTTATAAGAAAGTAATCATTTGGAAATTTTAAAGTGACCGAAATGATTTTAAAGTGTTACCAAATCATATCCATTACCACTAAACTGGCACCAAACTTAAAAAAGAAACAAAATTCTTAAAAGAAAATGGAACCAATTTATTAGAAGAAACATCCTAAGATAAAGCTTCCTTCTTAACAACATCATAAATAAATTTCACATATTTTATATTTCCTTTGCAATAACAGCAGTTAAACTGAAAACTTTTAACATTACTCGTATTGTTATCAAATATAAAAAATTCCCACATAAATTTCATTCCATATTAAATTAGTGTCGCGTTTTACAAAGTTTTTTTATTTTATTTTTTTTTTACATCACTGCTGGCTATCATCGAGTGATTCATCTTCCTTGGTACATACAATAAATCCAGATGTCAAATATTCAACTTTTATCCAGTTGTATATATATGTTAGTCTATGAATGTCCAGATCAGCTTCAGTAAAAGTTTTGTTACATGTAAAACTTTTTTTTTTGGTATTTTTGGATTTTCAAATATTTTGGAATTGAAAAATTGATTGCGGGGTAAAAAGAAGCAGAAAAACGAGATACAAAAGAAGCGAAAAGATAAATTTTCATAGAAAGTGGCAAAAAACAAAAAGAAAAAAAAAATAGAAACAAAAATGAAATTAATGGCGCATATTGGACATAATACCCCATTCAAATGCTAAAAAAATAAAAGTTTGTTGCTCATATTGTTATATTTTTTGGAATACGAGTATAAAAAAAATCAATTTTGATTTTTTTCCGGTTTAATGATTATGTCTTTACATTGGGTTTTGTTAAAAACAAAGTTTTAGATAACTTTTTTCTCAAAGTTCTGATTTTATGGTTTTTTTTTTGCTTTTCTTTCATAGAAAGTGATAAAAATTTCCTTGTGGCATGCTGAGCAAAACTAAAAATAAGAAACTCTTAATCAATAATAATATCACGTCCCCTTTCAAAAGTGATTTAAGTTTTCATTGTTTTGTTTTTCCCTATGGTTTTAAGCTTGATTAAAGAAAATTCAATTTTAACTAGTTATTGAAACAACATAAAGTTGATTATATTGTTTTGTAACATGAAGCTTCCATAGATAAAATTATAATAGACTTATTTAATTATTGGAAATAAGAATTCACAAATGAAGTTCTGAAAATTTCATTTAAGTGAATTGAATATAGGAACCTAGTGGCCCACCCCTGCATCATATTAAAGTAAATACACAAAAGTATAAAAAAGATTGAATTTAAAAAAATAAAACAAGTTGAAATCCTCTTAATCCGAAAAATAAAACTAAGAAGTTACTCGTTTATCTAAAAAAATAACCTCATTTTAATAAATTGCATACTTTAAGGGGTATTAATATTTTTTCAAATTTCTTATTTCAAGAATTACTAATTTTTAGAAAAATGGAATTTAATTCGAGATGATAGTATATTATAATATATGAGATTGTAAATAAAAAATGCAATCACAATACTCCTTAAAATATGCAATTTATTTGACTTGAATTCGAAACCAGAGTTAAATAACCAAATACCATTTTTAATATCTTAACTTTCAATCTTAATAATAATCTCAAACTTTCTAAAATGGATTTTCTTTTCATTTAATCTAATTAATCATCTTAAATTGAAAAACCTAATCATAAAAATCATAAACCATTGTAATTTATAAATATTTGGTTTTTTTTTTTTTTGTTTATTATTATTTTATTTTTCTTGTACACTTCTTCATATTTCAAGGTAAACCATATACCTGTATGTATTATTAATGATTGTAATTTTATTTAATTAGATTGTCAATATTGTATCTTTGTTTTATGCTGTTCAGTTATAGAATTTCAATGTAGTTCTCTGGATTCATGATTAATTTTCAATATTTTTTCTTTTATTTTATACAATGAAAGTTTGAACAATCGAATACTCGTTCAATTCCATGAATTTTGCTTACCATAATAGTATTGTCAGCAAAAATCCGTCTTTTGTTTTTTTTTTTTAAAGAATTATTTGTTAAATTTTAATCAACCAAGACTAAATGGATAAAATATGGTTGTTATTTTTTATTAATGTAGAATTATGTAATTAAATTAAATGATACCAAATTGTATTTATTGAGAAAAAAGATTTATTTTTGAAAAAAAAAACAAGAAGGTTGATGCTTTAAAAATATTAATTATAATTGATTGCCCTCCCTCTTTTTTTTTTTGTGAAAAATTACAAAGAATCATCATTAAAATTTTGTTGAGATCAGGATTATATTATGATTTTGTTTTGATTAAATATTATGCCTCTGAATTTAGAATAAGACCATCAGGCTTTTAAAATTTATATAATTTATTAAAAGTTGTATGTATTTGCTTTTATCTTTGCTATTTATGAAAGTAGTTAGGATTTTGCGATAAAGAATAAAGAGAAGTGCTGTTAAAAATTTTTATTTACCCTCCTAAACCTATGCAATACCGTTCCTCCTAAAGTTATGCAAGAACATTGGTATTAAGAAATGGTTTGTGTCTTTGATAACAGTTGTATTAAATTTATTCTGTGAGTTATAAAAATGATTCAAAATAATTGATAAATTTAGTTTTTACTGTTAAAAGCTTTTAAAGGATTTTGATAAGTTCTGCTAGAGCCATCCCGATATTAATCCAGTTTTATTATAAATTTAATTTTAGGAAATTTACCAGAATTAAGTCAAAAATTAAGAATATAAATAAAAATTTCTTCTGCATTTTAAAGAAAATAACGAAACTTTAATATTTCCACATTGTCTAAATTGCAACAAAGTCCAATTAAAGATTTCCGACCTTGATTATTGCAAATTTAACCAAATCTGAATATTTAAATTCAATTAAATATAAAAGTTTGCATTCATATTTGTTATCATATCCGCTGTATAACCTTAATGCATTAAATAAAATCTTTTTCTATCTTTTAAAATACTTAAAATACAAATATATACTGTTATTCAAATAAATTTGACTTAATGTTATTGAATAAAACTGTCAAAATCAATTTGAACTGTAAAAACTTTAAAGTCGCCATTTTAATAATAGAAAAAAAAATACCGTAAAATAATTTTCTATGTTCGTAATATAAATATATTACAAGTATTAAAAAAAGAATGACACTCACTATCATAAAAGATAAAATCAAGTCTGTTCTGTCTTTAAAAATTTCAATTTTTTTTTAGAAAAATCCAAAAACAAACACAAATACATACAAAAATACAATTCCTATAAAAATAATTTTTTTTATATAAAACCTTAATATAAAAAAAAAGAATGGGTTGAACTTTGAACGGAGTAAATGTACTCTAATATTATTCAAGATTCTAAACCAATATATACCTACACAGTACATACATATATATATATATATATATATATATATATATACATTTGTATATATATATAATTTTGGTATGTAATAATATTAAAGGATAATATTAAAGCTCAGCAAAAATTTTTGAATAGCAGCAGGAGCAGGATAATTTAATTCATAGGAAAATAAATTTTCCTTGTTATTTTTTTTTTATGTTTTTTTTTTGTTTTTATTTTTTTAAAGAATAAAAAATAGGGGTTAAAATATACCGAGCATTTTATTACCATAGTATACCAAACACCAATAATACTCATGCTATGCTATTGCTAATAAATGTAATGACTCTGTAAATTCTTTAGCTTATTTTTATGTAGGTACATTTATTTTTTAGAATTTTTAATTGATCATTAAATTGACAACTGATTGTTTGTTTGTCAACTTGTGATTTCAGAGTTTTTTTGAGGAATTTAAAAATGGGGGGGTTTTTTTTGAAATGATTTGATGAATTAAAAAATAGAATTAAATGTTTTTATATATAAGCTATAATAAATACAAATCGTGGGTTATATTTTGAAATTTTATACAGGCATCAGTTATTCCTTCAAAATCAAAATAATTGTGGAAAGAACCACTAAGTGGACCATATGGTTTTCCTCTTTTGACTTCCGCAACTTCAATAGAATTAAAAACCATTGTAAACCAACAAATTATTTAAAAAAATATATTTTACAGGCCTTTTAAACTATTTCTTCTAGTCTTTAAAAGACTCTGAACTTTATGACATTTTCATTGCATATCTTAAGGGACTAAAGTATTTTATCAAATGTTACATCAGAAGTATTATGCTTTCTTTATTTCTTAACTTAAATTTTGCAATTTTACAAACATTATCGGTTGCTAAGGTCCAATACTCTTATTTTTTAACAGTTCTTCAAAAATTAAAACTCAATAACATATTAATTGCATACTTAACGGGGCAAAAAACCAAATTTTTTATATTAAACATAATTGTCAAAAAGTATTCAACTACTGTTAACGCATTTACGTTAAAACTATTAATTTCTGATAAATAGTAAGTAAATTTGTAAAAAAATAAGTTTATTTAAGTAAAGGGAAGTTCTTATTTTTGTGTCAACGAATCGAAAATTAAAAAAAAAATAAAAAAAAAAATCAATTTCAAGGGTAATTGAACTGAAAAAGTTTTTACACTTGTTTTTTAAAAGTAATAAATATTATTTTAATGACTATGAATATGAAATAGAATAATAATTAAATGGTAAGAAATATACAGCTGGAATGAAAATACAAAATGGTTATTAAATGATCATTAAAAATATTTTTTTCCAATTCTATTCAAATAAAATAATTTGAATGGGATTGAGTTTTATAGATATTTTTATAGATGTAATTAATTAAAGTTTTACTATTTAAAAATATTGTAAAATATTTTATTTTTAAGATATTTTTCAAAAAATTGTAACTATTATTTTTTACAATATTGGAATAATTTGCATAAAGTTAGTTGAAGGAAAGAGGTAGACTGAGTAAAGAATTCTGAATTTTATGAATTTTACAATTTTAAAAAAATTCATAAAGTTTTATAGATTTTTAGAGAAGGTTCGTTGTACTTAAGGATGAAGATACCTATAAGGTGGTATCAAATTGTAGAGTTTATGTATTAATCAAAATTTAGAACTTGTTGCTTTTTAAAAACTTTCCCAGATCATGTTTCCATTTTTTAATGACTAATAATAATAAAATTTAAAATTAACCATCACTAAAGAAATCTTTTAAATATTTCAAATAAATTTCTTACGACATATTTTATCTTGAATTTAAAGATATGTTAATGACTAATTTTTTTTTTTAAAGAAAATCTTCAAATTTTCTTGAGTCTTCTTTACTAACAGAGAATTGGGGGAAAAAACTTCTTAAAAAAAGTCACGTTTCTGATATCATTGTCAATATCAAATGAATTTCGAATATACGTGATCTCATCAAAATATCGATTAGAAAATTTATTCTTGTTTTTTTGTATATTTTTTTATAATGGACTTAATGAATTGAAAATTATATCGTAAATCATTGACAATGTTTCAAAAAAAAAAGTAAGCCAATTTTTAAATATTAAAAAAAATTTTAAAATCAGATGTATTTTGACATTTTTATATGTTTAAGTTTTTTTTCAGTGTCAGATAATTGATAATAAAAATTCAATTTAATGTAGACAACCTTTTTTTAACAAGTCTATTATTCAGATCAGTAATAAGATTAGGTACAGTATTCAAAATTTGTATTTGTGTACTTCGGAAAGTGGTGATAGTACGTAAAATGATGATCTAACATTTTCGAAATTCGGAGATTAGTTCAAAATATTAATTTTCGGACGATACCCGCTCATTTTCAGAGATTGACTCATAAGTGATCAAAGTACGTAAAATCATGAGCAAACGTTTTCGAAATTCGAAGAATATTTCAAAATATTAATTTTGCGGACAACGTCCTCTCATTTTCAGAGATTTGCTCTTAGAATTAGTTCAGAAAACGGTGGTAATATATCAAACTAAATTTTTTCTGAAAAAATGGTTTTTGGGCAACCTCCTTTTATTTTCAGGAGTTGACTCAGACAGTGTTGATACGTAAAACCAGCATCAAACATTTTCGAAAAATAAAATATATTAAAAATTTTGATAATATTAGTTTTTTTTTGGGAAAACTCAGCTTAAATCCAAAGATTGATTCGATATTTCTTTCTGTATAACAGTTAAATAATTTTGTATAACAGTTTTTTCGTATATTTAATATGTGATTTAACACTATTTTTCCTAATTTATATTATAGCTTATGCGATTGAATCTAAAATATCTTGTAATATATAAATTTTGTAATTAATTAAAAGTGTACATATTTTAATTTTTCCCACTGTAGCAACTTTAATAAAAGGAATGAGTAATAGAGACACCTGTTGGACAAATTAAATTGTTACTATGTGACATTATTAAAAAAGATTAATTTTGAAAAGGTTTAAGTATGGGGGTAATAATATGAAATGTAATACAAATAGTTCATATTACATATATAATCATTTTATTTTTAATGTTTTTCAGAACCTAAAGGTTAGGTTTTTTTTTTTAAAATGTAATATAATATTAATAAAATTTGATAGATATGTTGTCTGGTCGTGTAAATTGAGTTTTTTATTTTGTTTATATGAACCCAAAGATAGAAATTATCATTTAAATTTATTTACTTTGCTTAAAGAATATTTAAAATTCATTAATAGTTTAAAGAAACTTTAAATATATTCCAAATAAAATTCTAATATATACTAGAGATCAATAAAATATAGTAAATTCATTTTAAAAGTAGTTATATCACAACATTTAATGTTATGGAGATCCTCTGACTAGAATAATTTGAGGATTTTCAATTGATGGTTTTCTATTTTTCCTTATTGACTGTTACTTATTTCCAGAATATTTCAGTACATTATGTATCTTCAAATGTTTAATAAAGCTAAATAGTGTTGCCAGACTTAAGATTTATTAACATTAATAAAATGGGAAATACTAGAGAATTGAGGAATCTTCTTTGCAACATTTTGCAGTGGTAGTTAAAAATTAATGTTACTTATTGTATTAAATATTAGTTATGTTTCTTAGATTCGATTTAAGGTTAAAATTTAATCAGAGTTCCATGAAGAACGTTTGATTAAACTGAAACATTAAATTTATGTAATATATTTTAGTTAAAATATAAATATTCAAAATTCATAATTTGAAGCTAATGATAAGTAAAATCTGGATTAAAAAACTGATAAATATCTAGATTTTGAGTAGTAATTTTATTTTAATTATTCTGCGAACTAAAGAAAACCTTTTATTTTAATTTAAATTTTTAAAATGTCCAACAAAAAATTATTACCATATAACTTTTTATATTAAAGTAATTTTATTATATACTTTTATTTAAAAAAAAACTTTGCAAATTTTCATTAACAAAAAATTGATGGCCGATCTTTTGATTTTAAAAGTGTTTTAATATAAAAGTAAATTGCTGGATTAAGGTTAACAGAAAGAAGAACTGTCTCTCATTTCAGCAATTTATTTTTATAATCAAAATAATAAAAAACACTATATATTGCAAAAAATTTTTTTTTTATTTTATTAATTTATTGTAAAATTTGCTTATCACCAAATTAATTAATATGAATATTAACAGTTAAAATAAATATCATTATTATTATTTTAATAAATTTAAATTGTTATAAAGTTTTTTTTTTAATTGATTTGCTTAATATATTTTTAATTATTATTTGTTATAACAGTTAAAGTGCATACCAGTTAAAATTACTAATTAATGTTTGTAAATAATTTTTTTTTTTAATGATATGTAAACACTATGTAAGCAATACTATTATTAGTTCAGGAAATTTTTAAATTATTTTTAAATGTTGAAAATTTTTTAAAATTCATTTATTTCATTCCTTTGTAATTAGAAGGATCTGGGACATTAAAGTTATTGAAAGTTTGATTCCTTGATTTTTAATACTTCGCTGATTTTTTCTAAAAAATTTTAAAACCTTCTCTGATGGGAAAAATCCACTTGAGTGCGTAAATTTTAATAACAATAACAATATCTGCGTGGTCAGACTAGTTTAGCAAATAATCGAAATACTAATGCAGGATAAAGGCTGAGAAGTAAGGATAGGAATTTAAGAATTACCTACAATTCAATAATAAAAAATAGGGTAATAAATAAATTTGAATACCAACTTAGTTAAGTTTATCCAATTTTATTTTTAGTTTTTTAATTGGAATTAAAAACCGATTATGAATTTCAGACTTGATTTAAAATCTGAAATTTAATTAATATGTTGTCTGTATTTACATTTTAATTATGCAATGTGAAATTAATTAATAATGTAAAAAGTAATAAAATATGGAATGCGTAAATAAAAATAAATTAAAAAATTTTTATTTTTATTTATAAATTGTTTAAATGACACGAATATATTTTAAAAATATCTGAAAACAGTTTAATTGAAAAATGAAGACAATTTTTCGTTCTAGATCAACAGTCATTTGTCACTAATCTTAAACAGTAAGATTTGTTAAGATAAACTTTTGAAATTCTTTGTGACCTGTGTGCAACTTCGAACTAAATCTCTTGAAGGGATTAACTCCGCAATTGACCGACCTTTAATCAATTTTTTTTATATTTTTAATATTATTTTTTAATTTGAACTTATACGTTTTTGCTATATTAAATTTTATAGAAAGTTTCAATGCTTTATGAGATTTATTTATTTAGGTCCTCTACCACATTTAAAGTGATAAGTGAGTAAATCTGCCATTCCTATGATATAAATATATGATATAAACTATTACGATATCAATTATAAATTATATTTTCTTATGATCTGACCAGGATTTGAACATATTGAAAAGTCGCCACTTTAACAACTGAGTTATGCGTCAAATGAGGGATCAAAATTTAACTAACTAAATTATCAAACAGTCAATGTAAATTTATGATAATTTATAAGTCTTAGAATTATATCGCACAATTTAAAAAATCTAGTCTAATGCACCAATTATTACAGTAAGTGTATCCCAAATTCATAAATAATTGATATTGATGTTCTGTATTAAAAAAACCGATTTCATCCATTTCTCAATGATTTGTTGTTTTTTTGATTTACTATAAATAAATATCATAAAAATTTTATTTTATTATAATTATTAATTAATTAAATATATTTCATGATTAATTCAAAAATGATGATAAACAAAACAAAATAAAGATAAACAGTAATCATTTTTTCATTGTTAACACCTGGTGGCATAAAAATTAAACTTTTCAAAAAAAAATTTAATAAAACTTATATAATGTGTCGATATTGTTTATTTATTTTTTCTTCTTTTGCCTGTTTATTTTAAAAATATTAAAAAACTCAAACATTAACAGTCAATCATATAAATAAGTTTTCAATGACAACTATAGGATATTTGATTCGAATCTATTGGTTTTATTATCATAAACATTCTGACAATTGTAGATATTACTTAAAAGTCATTGTTTGATTAAATCACAGTTAGGGACCAACTTTATATTAGTTACGACCAACTAATTCTTTTATTTTTTCTGAAATTTAACTCAACCCCGTAACTTTAGTAACCAAAAGTTTAAAAAAAATTTTAAAAAACGAAAAAGATTTTGAAAAAACTATGTGTTTAAAACATCCTATATTGAAAGTGTATTTAAATACGTTACATTAATTAAGAGAAGCAAATTAAGTTAGAAGAACTTTAAAAAGTATACTGTTCAGATTATAACAAAGCGAGCTTTTAAAAATGAAAAGAATACTCTGGAATATTTTATTATCATAAACACATTATAAACAATTCTAATTTCATAACACAACTCTTTCTTAAAAAAACTAAATTATCTTTTTTGCAGTAAAATAATTTAAAAAATCTGATAGGTACATTCATCAGATATTATATAAAAATTATATATTTTTTTTTTATTTTTGGGAGGTAAACATTTTTTTTCAATAATTTTTGAATGTAATTTAAATATTTAGAAAGTCATTGCTTTTTTAATTGGTACGTAAATTACCATTTTTATTTATTTATATTTGAAAAATCTATTTTGATAAACATAATTTATGTGAAATCAAAAGTTTTTATTAAAAAATATTTTTTTTCTCCTTTTTTTCTTTAAAAACCTTAAATAAAATTTAATATTAATTTTTGAATATAAAAGAGTGGTACGGAAGCCAATCTTTCATAAGCTATAAAGAATTTCAGGAAACTTTATTTTAATATATCGAATTTTAGAAACGCAAACTTCTGATTATTCTGGAATACAGTAGACCAGTCGCTGCCCCAGCTTGACAAACCGTTAGGGTAAAATGGTTAGCACAGAAAAACTCCCGTACTTTAAAATGCTTGTATACAAATTTTAATTATAAACAGATGAGCAGTTTAGAAATCTAAATGCCACATAAAAAACAAACATTCACTTTTGTATATATGTATAAAAGATATAAAAATATAATAAATAATAAATGATAACATGCCTGTTATTTTGAACAGTTTTAGAATTAAATCAAAAAATAAAAAAATAATTTAATAAAAATTCATAATATGTTTTGAAAAACTTTATAATACCTTACTTCAAAAAATGACCAAATATATTTGTATGATGTATGGTATCAGATGTTCAGATTCTAAGAAAATTATTCCAATTTTTGTTAAATATATTTAAAAGGAAGTTTTTAAAATCCCTTCTTTGGCCAAGAGAACAAATTATACTAAAAATATTACTATCAGTTTTAAATTAATTCATTTGAAAAATACAATATTTGATTTTTAATAGCAAATTTCTATTTTGGATTAATTGATTTTCAACACAACACTATTTTCTTTGGATTTTTCGAATTAAAAAACAAATGAAAATAGCACGTGAAAAAAATATTATAATTTTTTGTAAAACAATTTCTATTAATTTTTAACAGCCGAATAACAAAAACACAAAAATTTTATGTAAACAAAATACGTAAATTTCCCAAAAAAAAAAAAAAATCCCATTAACGAAAGAAAATTGTATTGGTCTATGGTCATTGTCAACATAAAATAATTTCCCTAGAAGAATTTTTTTTACATTTATGTATACTAAATATTTTTACAGAAATATCTGTTAATGTTACGTGTAATGAGAATAATGAAGTAACTGAATGTTTTAAAACACTTTTTCTTGTAAATATGATGCAATTCTTTGATTGAATAAATTTTACTGTTATAGCATAAGGAAATTTTTTATAATGTCATGACAGTAAATTGAAAATAAACATTATTTGGATTTTAAACACTTTGTAATTTTTTAAAGTAAAGACAAAATGTTAACTAAGATGTTTTTTTTTGAACTACCCTTCTATGATTAATTCAAATTAGTTTTTTGATTTGACTTTTTTACATTATTTAAATTTAAAAAATTACTTTAAAATAAGTGAATTTATTTGGAGTGTATTCAAAGATTTTATTTAGCGGAATTCATTTTTATAATGAACACCATTTTAATATTCCCATAACTGTAAAATTAAGAACTAAATTAAGAAAAGTTTTTTAAATTTTAAATTCAAATTTTACTTATATTTAAAAAAAAGAATTCAATGCAGCTTAAGTTAAGCCTCCGTTATGTTTGCATCACTCGGTAAATGAAATTCAATCTAATAAGTAATTTTATAAGCTGCAAAAATAAAAAGTGTTGGGGAATTTACATGAATTGGTTCTAGAATATTGATGAAAACTTTTGTTTGATATATTTTTATAGATTCGTAGATTCACCTATGTGATGTATGTAGTATAGAACTTAAGATGTCAAGTAAGACTATGGGTTACCAAAAGTAGATCATAAAAACAATCTGTACTATCAAAATATTGTAGAAAACAATCAAAAATTTCGTATTCACAAGTGCTAAATAATTAGTTTAATTTGAATTCAAAAAATTTTAAAAATTAATTAATTAATATTGCACAAAGAATTTTATATTAATTAAAAATAATTATTATATGTCTTTTATAGCTCGGTATAATATATTTCCCTCAGTTTAAAATTAAAATATTGGATCTTGGCCTTTAGAAAACTTACTATTTTCTATCTAGATTTCCAGATTGTATAGATTGCTTGGATGGTTAAATTAATGGCCACCAAAGTAACTATTCTGACTCACTTCTAAAGGAGAAGTTTAATCTGATAGAATTAAAAAATATAAAATTTATTGCTCACATAATGTTTTTTACAAATACCTTCTGCTTCCCCAAGGTTAAACTTTCACAAAATACAATTCCAAAATTTCATTATATTTTCCTTATAGCACCAACATTTATAACATCGTGCATCAGAAGAATTAAGAATTTCAAAGAAAGAATGGTAGGTTGCTGGTGCTTTTAATAACTTTATCTTATTTTTAAACAATAATGTAATTGTGATTCAGAGGTGAGACACCTTAATAAATAATAAATCACAAAATTATACTTAAGGTAAATATTGGTACAAGTATTTCAATTAAATATTTTTTTTTACCGTTACAAAGCCTTTATAAATTCCGAGACACCAATTTTGTAAAAAAAAACAAAAGATGAAACTTTTTAAAAATTTTCTTTCTTAGTCAAGGTCGTAGAATTTAAATATACATTAATAACACTTGTAAAAATTTCTGAGGCGAAATTTAATGGGCGAAAATTAATTCTTTTTTAAAAATTTTTCACAGTTTTTGTATTATTTAAAATATTTAAAATTAAATAAATGAATGGTTGAACTTTTATTTAATAATTGTTTTATTTGGTTAGCTGTTTTTTTGAGAATTCCATTTAATTTAATAAAATTGGAAAATTTAGCTGCAGTTAAAGTTTTGGTTAAAAATTTCAGAAGATTTTGTGCTTGGGTGGTTATATTGGGTAGCAGAAGAGATAAAACCGAGCATGGGTTAAATTTTTTGAATACAAAGAAAGATTAACAATTGTCTAAAAATTCTTATTTAATGGATTTCACCTCTCATAACCTTTTTAAAAAAAAAAGTCTTAAGTCCTCTTATGATTTTAAATTGTAAATTTAGTCGCTTGGTATGTGCAGTGCAGCCCAGATATAACAAGCTCTTTACAATAATATTATAGAATTAAATATTTTAAATATATAAAATGAATTGTTAGAATTAACAATAAATGATTGATGAAATTGCATTAGGTATTTATTTATCTTACAAGTTAAATGAAAAATTATTTTAAATTATGAAAAATTTGTGAAAAATTTGTGAAAAATTATTATTCATATTTTGAAAATCTTTAATGTAAACAATCTCCGAGTATATCAATTCATATATAGAGTTAATGTAAATAATCTTTAGTAGGTTAAGCCCAATTGAATTTTGTTAAATAGACGAAATCAAAATTTAAATAAATATTTTAAAGATATTTAAAACGGGTTGCCAGATTACAACAAATTTATTAGCATACAAATACTACACCCAAAAAAAATTAACACCTTATGGAAATTGGTATTTAATAACTAAAGAAGATGTAAATTTTATTTGATTTGAATAAAATAAGACCCAAGCCTCCCTAGCTAAATAAATTATAGGAAACTTGATTTTGCACTCAACCCTGAAATCGTTCTTAACTTTTTTTAATAACAAGTTAACAACAAAAATTTAATATAATGTGGTCTAATTTTCGGTTTTTAGTATTTTATTTTGATTTTGGGATTTTTTCCTTTCGGGATTTTTGCATTCGGGAATTTTTTCAGTAACGTGTCATGCATACGAATACTTGTCAATGTCTGTAAATGTCTTTTGTTTATATTGCATAAGGCAAATTTATTTTTCAAACTTTTTTTATTAAAAGAACATTGCATAAGGTCAAAACTCAAATTACAAATGCATCAAAATCCAGCACTTTTATGTTTAAACTCGGAGCAAATTAACATTTGGATTCATAATCGCAATTATATGCTTTTTCCAGAATTTATGAATGTATATATCGGTTTTTAAGATTCTGACTCTGGAATGCTAGAGTTGAATTAAAAATCAAAGTGCCTTTTACACAACAATATTATTGAAATGTTTTCATCTTGAAAGTTTTGACTTTATTGCATTTGGAATTTGAAAATTTGTTATTTGGAGCAGAACCGACAAATAAAAAAAAATATTTTTCTGGAATAGAACCGACCAATAAAAAATTATTATAAATTTACATACAATTAAATTTATTACATAACAATATTTACTTTTTTACAATACAATACTTTTCTACATAAATTTTTAAATAACGGAAATTCTAAAGGAAATTGTTTAACTTTTCATAAGATGCGCAAGTAAGGGTTAAATAAATAAAACAATGTCTTTTGAATTTTTAACATTGAATCGTTCACAATATTCATCAATACTTTTTTGTGTTGCAACATTTTACTTTATTAACAAGTATGACACGTGTTAATAAACAATGTATGACATCACTTGTACTCACTTGAATTGGTTTGTTGAATTTTAAATGTAATTTTTGTTTTTAAAATACACAAAAAAAATGAGAAAAAGTTTTTTATAAACAAAGATAAACTTTTTTTTTATTAAAAGAACATCTTCATTACAACATTCAATTTATTTAATTCATTTTTTTTTTTATTTTGCCTGTTGAGTTTTTTTAAAAGTTTTCTGATTGCTTTCATACATATAAAAGTAACTGTAAATAAAAAAAATTAAAAAAAAAAAGGAATTGTCAAAAAGTTTAAAAATTATTAAAATTAAATTCAATACACGTATCTTAAGGTTGTTTTTCTTTTCACTTGTTTTTAAATAATACAGTTATTCTTTTATTTTTTTTTTTTTAATTTGTTAAAATATTTATTGAATTTATTTTCTTTTTTTTTTGTAATTTTATTTTCCTGTATTATTGTTGACTGTTGTACCATCACTGCTTTTAAGCTCTGTCGAGACAATATAAATTTTTAATAATATTAACAAAATTATTATTAATTAAAGAATTTTTTTTAAAAGTTTGGTGTACTCTGGTTTATTGCCTCTTAAGTGATTTAGGAAATTGAATTGTTAAAGAATGCTCGAGCATAAATGATACATAAAGCAACATTAATTGATAATAATCCAAAATTGTTAAAATATATTACTTTTATTTTTGGTGGACGATAGAGTTGTGCTTTTTATTATTACTAGACCTGCAATTCATTGAACTTCTCCATTAATTCTATATATTCTATATATACATTCTATATTTACATTAATTCTAAAAAGCTAAATGTTCTCTTTGTATCAACATTGTATTTGATATGAACAGAAATTTGTAACTATTTTGAGTATTTTTCCATTCATTTGAAAACTTAGGAGCTTATCGTACTTCCTCGATTAATAAAAGGATAAGGTAAGTCCATCAGAACACCATCCAGGCTATTTAAATATTATTGGGGAATAGATTTATACCTACTCAAACAAAAAGAGTACTTATAGGGATTTTACAAAACAAGGTTATAAGATATATTGTTTGTTTACGATTATGTGCTTTTTTTGTAAGCCCGTAGAAACCACACTCAGCCATTGTCGTACAATTGGGTCACGGATCTTGCTTTATTGATAAGTGGAGACTATTTTGTTGAGACTTAAACCTGTTCCTAGGAAATAAACAACTAATGCATCAAGATTCACTCGAGATTTGGTAATGGGAAACCAGGAGGACAACATTTGACCTATCAAGGTGGCGCACCAAATGTTTTGGAATCTCGTTGTTCATGCATTCATCGCACATATGCCATATCCCATCAAATGCGTTCCCAAAAGTTGGTAATTCGTATATCTGTACGATATAGAAAACTTTAAGAAGAACATCTTTTAAATATTCCATTTAATTTTCCTCGTCTCCACAACCACTGAATCCTATATCTTCCAAAACTGGATTTATAAAAATCCTTTTCCGCACCTATCTCAGATCCTATACTAAAGTGTTGGTTTAAAAAGGTTTGTGGCTTTGGTGTGTTAAAGTCGCACACTACTTATAGACCCCAGTGTATTGTATTAAACTGGATTCGTATTTTTAAAACGATAATATTATGCTCATAAGCAAATTTATTTTAGTGCACATTTAATTAAAAAACAAAAATTACATTATTATACACGTGTTATATTACAACAATGTATGTGATGATTACATTTAAGAATACTTATTTAAATTTAAACCGGTTTAATACAGGAAAATATAAATTAAATTTCAAAAAGTTGTAAAATTTTCAATATAAAATTAATCAAAACGAATAAATTGTTGTAAAAATAACTATAAATGAAAACTAAACTAATTGATTAAATTCAGACGTAGAATTTATATTAAATTAATTAACTTAACGAAAAAAGGTAGATAACATGTTTTTACTATTTATTGAGATATGCACAATAATTCAAATATTTGAAAGTTTTTCTTAAAATTTTTAAAAGTAAAAATTTTGTAAACGTGAAAGATTCCCCGAATCCACTAATTTTGAGAATTCTTGCGTTAAATATAAATTTACAGGTTCTAAGAGTTCACAAGTTTGGAAAATTCAAGTATATTTCAATTTTATGTAACTTTAAAGTTATTCATTTCACAGGGCTTGATTTGATACATGAAAGATTGATAATAATCTAAGGAAAGACTAACACAATATAAAATACCAGTATATTTAAAAGTTTTTTGAAAATGTGCTAAAAAAAAATACAGAACCAAGAAAATATTAGCCATAATTTAATCAAATTAATTTTATTACTCCTTTTACTCCTCAAATTTTGTTTCCTTAGCTTTCGTTTGAAGTTTTTCTAAAAAAATTGCTAACGTCAACAAATCTCAACACGTGTTTATCTATTTTAGTATATTGATATTGTTGTCTCATTTCCTTTAAATTTATTTGTTTGTTTAGCTTTTTCTGTAATTTTTGTTGTTTTTTCTTAATTTCTTTTTGTCTCTTTCATTTTACATTTGGTTTTTCTTGTATTATTGGAAAAAATCAGGAAATTGATATTCAATTTAAGTACTTTTTAACGGAATTTATGTAATTATTGTTAATCATTTAGGTACCACTTGGGATAATTTCTGTGATTATTAAAAAAAATAAACATGGAGGTTGGGGGATCTAATTGCTTAGTAATTAATGGAGACAATTTACTTGGCAAAGTGTAAAGTATGAGAGTATAATAATATTAAGTACCTGAAACGATTTTCGTTATTTTATTTTTTATTTATTAAACAAATAATTACAATGTAATTGGGTCAGTGTTAACAATGTTTAAGGCTTTTAATAATGTATTAGAAGGTTGGTATAAGTACTTAATTAGCATTATTTTTAAAAAAAATATTGATTCAACTACTGGACAGCTTCATCTAAATGAGGCTGAATAAAAATATCGTAAAATTGTATAATTATACCGTAATATAAAATAAGATTTAATAAAAATATATGAATAACTCTTGTGTAAAATAAAAGATAGCGCACAAAATTTATAACTCTGCAGTCATAATCTTATACAATAGCTACATCCCAGTAATTAACGGCTTAAAGAATATAACGACTAAAGAAACTAAGGTCTAAATAGACTTGGTAAATGTCCTTTACTTTTTAAAGGAGTAAAAAAGGAGTGGAAACTTTTAAAATCCTCAAACTTTTGCAGTTTATACAAAGTAAAACAATTTCCAATTTTGTTATGAAGTCAATTTATTTGACTTTAATATTTTTTAATAATTATTTTGTAATTAACGCATATTCGTTTTTTCATTGTAATAAAAAGTTGATTAAAATTCTAAAAATAAAATTTAATAAAAAGAACCTGTAAAATATTCAGAGAAGAATCATAATCCAAAAAAAATTTATTATAGGTATAATTTTTTCTTTGTATAAAATTAAAAGTTTTTATGTGACTTTTAAAATATCACCTGGGACAGACCTTATTATTTTTAAAAGCTAATAAAATAAAATTTAATTAATTTGTGGGTGTAAAATTATTATTTAAAAAGAGAATTTAAAAAAAAACGTGGAAGATTATAGTTGCCCTTGTCAACTTTTAGATACCCGTGCATACCCACTAACCGTTATTTATTTCCCCTCTGCTATTATAAATGTTACAAAACAAATATAAGAAAGTGAAATAGTTAAAAAAAAATTTAACTTTTTATCCCATAATTTTTGCTTAAAAAAAAATAAAATTTTTAATTCATTATACCATAATTTTTGCTTAAAAACCAAAAGAAAAAAAAAACCATAAAAAAAAAATAGCCCGCCCTAAAAGTTGGTCCGAGTGATGTCCAACTTTGCCAACTTTTTTTTATTCCTTTTCCACTCCTTTAAGGAGTATAGGGCATTCACCAAGTTTAAATTTTAAACAAGGCTTCAGTTTCTTTAATCATAATATTCACTAAGCCGTTGATTAGTCGGCTGTAGCTATTGTATAAGGTTATGAAATATGAATGCACAAATGTCAACTTTGTGCGCCATCTATAATCTTACACAAGAATTATTTATATATTTTAATTAAATGTTATTTTATATTACGATATAAACTTTTACGATATAATTAAACAATTTTACGATATTTTTTTATTGGATATGATCTGACCGGGGTTTGAACCCGAGACCTTCCACATGAAAGACGGCGTCTTTACCACTACGCCATTGGTCACTTTGCCAACTAACTTGCCCTATTACTTTATCTGCACAGTTTTGATTTTAACCTCGTAGCTTTATTAGATTCACAGTTATCGAATTGACAACTTTGTACGGCAGTTGCCCGAAAATGGTGCCGTAACATTTTGAAACTTCATATAAGTCCTCGTTTCATTATATAACTAACAGTGTGTAATTTTCATCCTCGTAGTATAATCAGTTTTCAAGAAATTCATATTGGTGCAAAGAAGTTGTATGGCAGCCCCCCGAAAAAGAAGTCGTAATATTTTGAAACTTCATATAAGTTCTTGATTTATTATAAAACTAACCGTGTGTAATTTTCATCTTCCTGGTATAATTACTTTTGAAGAAATTCATATTGATTTAAATAAGTTGTGTGGCAGCTCCCCGAAACCTTGGTCTGGTCTTAACCAAAAAGAATAGGGAACCTCAAAAATGTCCAAAAAATGTTATGTGTGAATTTCAAAACTCTAGCTCTAATTTTTGAATTCTATCTCTTTTAATTAATTTTTAATTCACGAATATATTAAACTTAAGCAAAATAAACATCATATGATCATATTCATATAATAATCACCATCCTAGAACCAAGAAATTGATTGAAAAATATTTTGTGAAAATTTCAAAACTGTAGCTCTTTTAATTTTTGAGTTATCGTGCTGACACACAGACGGACGGACGGACAGACACACATAGCTAGATCGACTCATTTTTCGATTCTGAGCCGATACGTACCCTTGACACTATATCTAGCTCGTCTAGATCGATGCGTTACAAACGGAGGAGCAAATCTAATATACCCGATGTCATATATGTATGCACGGGTATAAAAACATTGTTTTTTTAAATCTAATTGCAGAACATAATTGAGGTTTGGATGAAAAATTAAAATTTTGGTATAAAATATTTGTTTAAAATTTTTTTTAGAAGGAACGGAAGGATAAAGAGGAATTTTGAATTTTGTATCCCGTTTTTTAAAAATTTGTTTGTATTTCACTAAAAGTTTCGTTATTTTGTTAGATGACGTAATGTTTGAATGGATGTTATTTGAAATATTCTTTGCTTGGAAAATAAAATCAGAACATTGCATATTCTTAGGGGTAAAACAAATAATATGTAATTATTTAGTAATTATTAATTTTATTATATAATTAATATTTTAATTGTATTTTTTTACAAATATTTTCAATTATTTACACATTAATTATAATTTAATATATTTTTTATAAAAAGTGCTTGTTATATAGAAGATTTAATCTATATTCAGCTTTTTGTGACTAAAACTTCTACTTCTGCTAAAATTTAATTTATTAAACAATTTAAAAATATGCATGTATATTTAATATGTATTTTATATTTTTTTTTTTTTTTTATTCCTTTTCCACTCCTCCTTTAAGGAGTATAGGGCATTCATCAAGTTTATTTTAAACTTGGCTTCAGTTTCTTTTTAATCATAATATTCACTAAGCCGTTGATTACTCGGCTGTAGCTATTGTATAAGGTTATGTAATATGAATGCACAAATGTTAACTTTGTGCGCCATCTATTATCTTACACAAGAATTATTTATATATTTTTATTAAATCTTATTTACGATATAAACTATTACGATATAAGTATACAATTTTACGATATTTTTTTATTAGATATGATCTGACCGTGGTTTGAACCCGAGACCTTCCGCATGAAAGGCGGCGTCTTTACCACTACGCCATTGGTCAGATTATTTTATATTAATAGTACAATATTGTATAAATATGTTATAGTGCATGTATTAATTCCAGCTTTAATATATTAAGTTTTAATAAAAATAAATTAAATTTAATATAAAATTTTAAGAATATTATATTATACATAGAGTATATGTTAATAATTATTTTTTTTTTAGATTTTCCGATTAATTTCAATTTTTCAACTAATTCCAATTAGTTTCAATTATAATTTTGTAAAATGCCATTAAAATTTATTTTTATATTTTTTAATAAAATTCTTGAAAATAATAAAACGGTTATAAAAACAGAAGTTATTATTGAAATTATTCCAAAAATTATTCTTTTTCTTCTATATTTTAAAAGTTTTAGGGTTTAGCACACGAGTTTAAAATATATTTATCCTAAATTGATTAAAAACATGAGTCATACTCGAAATATTAATTTAAGTCTCAAGTACTCGATATTTTCAGAAATATAAAAAATTTTGAGAAATTTTATTAAATATTTATTCAAAGAACTGTCGAAACAAAGTAATTACATTAAATATTTTACTTTGAAAAGTAATATCAAATTTGAATATTAAATAAAGTTAAATATTTAATAAATTGTTTTGTATTGCGATATTATTATTAGTTAATTAAAATTTTTATAAGTTTTATTAATTTAACTAAAACTGTGTCAATTAATTGCTAATTCATTTATATTATGAAATATAGAATTTATTTTTGAAGGAAATCTTCGAACATTCTTCACATATCTCTGTCTTCGATGCCTATCCACTACTGGATGTTAGCGGTCATATGTCCTGAAAGTTGAGTTAAAATCTGGATTAAATGCTTTTTGTATTCATCTCGATCCATTGCTATGTGTACCAAATCACCAATATTTGATATACCTGTCCAGTTCCTGATGTTGCGTAACCACGACATTCGTCTACCAACACATCTATTACCTTAAATTTTTCCTTGCACGATAAGCTGTAGGAATTCGCACTTTTGACCTCGCATCATATGTCCAAAATATGATATTTTTCTTCTTTAGATATCAGTAAGAAGTTCTGGGCCCCTATTTATTCTTCGAAAAACTTCAATGTTTGTGACACGATCAACCCATGAAATTTTTAATATTCTTAACCCAAATATCACTTGGAAATTTTGTTCAGTTTTATGTCATGGTTAATAAAAGTTCATATTGACAACGTTAGCATTTATAAATTAATTAAGATCTTCATTTAGGAGATGGAAATTGTAAATATTTTCGGGCCCAACTTATTTTGAAAATCCCTTATAAATTAAAATTATCAACCACGGTAAGTGCCTATTCCTAATAGATTCTGAGGTTTACATTTAAATATTTTACTTTGATTTTTCCACTCGAAGGATTAAATTTTCTAAAACAGTTTTCATAGATTAAAATATTTCATTTACATTATGTATTAGGTATATTATATATTAAGGATACACATATAAACAATAAATCCACATACGAATGCAACAAAACGCTTTCGGAATAATAAGATAAATTTAAATATAAAATTGTGAAACCAGACATGAGGAAGTAATTTAAGATACATATCATATTTTATAAAGTAATCACACTTTTCTTTTAAAAGTAGTTTTCCTCATATAATTTATATTTCCATTTTAAAGATGCTGAAGTTGACAAAACTATAAAAAAATACAAACACGTGTTCAAGAAAGAAAACTAAAATATCAAGGAAAAATAACTTTTATCTTAAGATGTCCTAAAAGCATGTGGCTAATATTTATTTGGTTTTAGTTTTAACCTTTTGATGATCCATATGATTTCTATTATGATTGCGTCATAGGTGGAATGCTTTGCCTACTGCCTCTATGCAAGGAAGAGTTGAAATTAAAATATAAGAAAAACTTTTGATTATTCAATCTAATACAACATATGGTGTTATATTCGTTTTAGTTTTAAGTTTTACTAATCATTTTTCTTTTGATAACTTATATGAAACTTATTAAATGCAAAGTACGAGTTGTAAATTTGGAATTTTTAATTTGGTATAAGTTTTAAATACCATAAGAATTATAAATTGATACATTGATGGTATTAGTCTATAAGTTTTGATAGTTAGCTAAAAATTAGGAAAGAAGGCTTCAGAATACCAGTTCCTTACGCTCCTATAGCATAATTCTTGAAAAATATTTTGAATTTGATTTATAATTTATTGTGCTTGATTTATAATGCCTATAATTTATAATTGAAGAATATTGTGCAAGCTGTATCTAAGTCTTTAAAGACAGCTGAGAGAATAACAGAACAAACCAGAAAGAAAGATAAATTGACCAACAAAACATCTTTAAATAGCCACTCATAAACTCCTTTTCTTCTTATTTTTTCATTAAATTTTTTTAAGGTCCTATAATTCTTGATGAAGGTCGGAAGGAAAAGGAATTGTTAATTTTAAAAAGGGCAAATGTTAAATATAAAACACTTTAAAAATTGTGATATTGAATGTTTGGTCCTATTATTAAAGGATCTTTAATTTTATGATAGAAATATAGGAGTTTAAAAAAACTCAGGAATCCGGAGTGGAATCGTAAGGAATCATAAGGCTAGGGAAAATCAAGTAGGAAACCATATCTCTCAGATCGTAAAATTTTGTAACCTACCTGCTTGCAACCTTTTAAAATTACACTCTAAAAATTGTATATTAAATTCCAAATCAGATTTATCTAATGCTCCTTCGTCTCCGTAAAATCAAACTTATCAAACTATCTTATTTCTACAACGGCACAATTTAGACGAAATCAGATTCAATGATTATTCAATCATTGGAAAATAATGAAAGGATATCAAATAACAGAGTTGTACTTTCGGTTTGATAATGGTTATACTTGGCTGTAAGTACAGTGCTTTTTAACCTCAATAAAATTAAACTTACCAAAATATCTTTATCCTGCAACCACTGAAACTTTATTGACAACCAATACACAGTTATTAAAAGATTATGCAAACTTATGAATGACATCATGGTTATACATTCCGTTTAATAATACTTAGTTTCACCCTAAAATTAATTTTAATTTTGCTACTTATTGTGATTTTATTTAAATTTTTTTTTGTTTTTAATTTGAAAACAAACCATTTTGTTTTTAGACTTTTTTTGAAAATATTTGTATTTTATGAAATGGTTTTTAAAAACAATTTCTTTTCATTAAAAGTCTGAAACAACAAAAAAAGAATTTCTTTTTTGTGCTTCAATTTCTAAAATAATGAGAAAAAAAACTTTTCATTTTAAAATTTTGGATAAAAATAAAATTTAAAAGTAAAACCCAAAAAGTTGTTGTATAAATACAAATAAAAGAAATTGTGAAGAAAAATATAACAAATAAATTTCCGTGATCTTTAAATGAAAAAAAAGTTATTCAACAAATAGGGTATAAAAAAAAAACGCCAACGGAAACCCTGCTTTCACAGACTTTATATTATATTTCTGCATTCTTCAAAAAATATGTAAAATAAGGGTTTGAATGTATTATTTAACTTCTGAATTGTACGGGGTTTAAATGTACTCACCGAATTAAAATATTTAAAGCAAGTGAATAAAAAGGTTTGCTACAGTATAATTAAATGTTTAAATTAAATGGATCTTTTTTTTAAAGTTATTATTTAATGGGTAAGATGATAAAAGTGCAGTGTGAGTAGAGAGGTGATCTTTTATTTGGAGAATAAAGTTAAAATGACTGTTAACTTTGAGCAATTCTGAGGCTGTTGTACTATCAAAATATATTTGTTTTAATTAGTGAACTTCAATGATGTATTTCATTTATAATAATGATGTGCAGACATAATGTCCCAGCAGTTTGAATCTAACATAATTTAGCCTAATTAATTTGGTAAGATATATGCTTCTTTTAGTTTTAATTTAAAAGATTTAGCACTTGAATCTTTGTTGCTGTTTTAAAAATCTCTTTAAAATCTTTGTTGGTGTTTTAAGATTTCTCAAGAATTTAAAATTTTGTTTTAAACTATCTAAAGATGCTATTTTCAAGTTTCTTGATTTGTACAGATTTTACCTGAAATACTGTTTTTGGGATTGATTCCTTTTTTTAAAGTAGTAAACAATAAACGGTATTAGCTCTTATATTTTAATATGAATAATACAGGGTGGCGCAAAACGACCGATATGGTTTGAATGTTTAATAACTTTTTAAATTTATTTATATTTTTTATTTTTATTTCAGAATTTTGTGAAGAAAACTTGTTGAATTGGAAATGGAACAGTACACAACAGAATAGCGATCAAAAATTACGAAAAGTTATGAAAAATATAAAAAATCTAAGACGTTTCTACATGCTATATGGTTTGATTGTTTAAACCATATCGGTCATTTTGCGCCATCCTGGATCTAAAATCAACCAGCTCCTTTACTTTTTCTCCGAATATTTAATCTGAGTACTTACTCTTCTTGATCCTTAATCCTTCTTGACATTTTATGCACAAAATATTTTTAAAGGGTTTTTGGGAGCCTTTGCTTAAAATAGTTTTTTGAAATTTTTAATAAATTTGGAACAAAAGATGCTGAAAGTGCCAAAAGTGGTAATTGTTTATTTTTTTAAATACAACGTCAGTGTAATTTAAATAAATAAAATATTTTAAAAAAAATAATTAAAATAAAAATCTCTTATTAAAATTACCAAAAATTTGAGAATATTTTTGAATAAAATTGAAAAATAAATTAAATATAAAGGTTAATTTATTCCATCACATAATTAAATATTAAGTATTGGATTCTGGATTTTAATAGGAAGTTTAAGATAAATAATTTAAAAACAGTAAACCTTTCAATATTTAAAAAGAAGTACTATTAACACTTGGTGAGTGTTAAAAATAATTAAAAATAAATTTTAATTAATTTATTTTAATTAAAAAAAATTGAAATAAGTAATTTAATTGTTATTCTTTAATATTTTAATATTAATTACTTCAGAATTTATATAATAATATAAACTCCATATATTAAGTACATATGAAAAATGTGTATATAAGAAAAGTATAACCATTCTGATTAAAGAAAAATTCTATTTTTTTTTCTGATTAAAACAGATTTTGTTTTCTGATATTGCATACTTTTAGGCTGACTCATATTTGCAAGCAGTTTACATTTTTAGTTTTTTAAATAATAAAAGCTTTGTTTATCACTGTGTCCATTAAAAATGTAGACTGTATAAAAGAATTTACTCTTAATTAAGGGACAACAGGATTTTGGAGTGCAGATATATTTTTAAATCAATTTTTAGAATTATGTCATTAAATACTGCAGTACCATTACATTGGTCATTATCATTTATTTGTTGGTTTCTTATATTTACTGAAAAGGCTTGAAAAATTGGATTGCCTTAATAATATTATGAATATTTATATATAATAACCACATAATGGTGAAGAATGATTATTATACTGCCCCTACCTAAAACTTATATTAATGAATAGGTATCTAACTATTAATTTCGTTTAACAAATTCTGCACTTGCAAAAGCTTCTTTCTATAAACTTATATATTTAATTACAATAGATTTTTCAATAGATTATAATCAACTGCAAATATTCTTATTAAAAGAAAGGTGTAATTTAATGCAAAACTCTTGTATATTGTATATTTAAAATATATTTTCATTTCTTAATTACTGTGAACAACGTTTAATCACTTTTAAATTAAATATTTTTTGCTGATAATAACACAAAACAGATTTTGCAGATAATAATCAGTATGACTATGTTTGAAATGTATTAAAATTTTTTTCTTAGCATTTGTAGAATTAAAATTAATCTTATCTTCATAATATCAAATGTTATTAAGTGGTACAGAAAAAATTTAATTCTTTTAACCCTTGTAATACCGACGTTGAGAATTTTTTTACCAAAGTAACGGTGGTTATAAATGAATTAATAATTATTATGAGTTTTTTCATCATTTGTAAATTTAGAATATTAGCTGAAAGTTGATGAAGACCCCTAATTACGATGCATTACTTCAAACATTGGAGTGGAGTTAGTTATTATTATAATATATATTTGAAACTGCTTAAGCTCCACATTCTTCAAATGAACAAATTATGAAAATATAAAATTTTTGAGAAAGGGTTAAATAACAATTAACAAAATTAATTACTTAAATCCATGCGTACAAATGTATCCAACTGTGTGCAGTAAAGGTTAAAATTTTTATTTTTATACGATTAAAAAGAGTAGAAATTTTAATTATAACATGTAAACAAGGGGATTAAAACTTAATAACATTTATATTCATATTTTTACCTTTTCTTTTTTTTACTTTCACGATTTTTTATTACAAGAAAGATTAAAAATAATTAAAAATATGTGGAAAAGTTTTCACATGTCTATTTTTTCATTAATGATTGAAAATCGATTAAAATTTTTAATAATTAAATTTATTCCTTTACTTTTACACTTTTGTTTTACTTTGAAATAGAGCATTGCACGTAAAGCATGTTTTTATGAACGTGGTTCATTTGTTGAATTACAGCCAAAAAATATTTAATTAAAATTAAAATGCAAACAGATTTTTAAATTAAATGTAATTAGATTTAATATTGTGGAAATCATTAAAATTGTGCTAGCCAAGCAGTTAACAAATTTTTTGTAACAATCACTTGTATTTTTGTATCACTAGCATACTAATAGGCAACAATAAGGCAAAAGATTACTATTATTATATTTTACAACTTATCTACAGATAAGTAATCAATAGCTTAGTGAAAGTATTCATTTATGTAACTCAAGCAGCAGCTGTATGTACAATGTTTGATATTACATTGTAATCTAGTATTTTCGGATAATGCTAATGCCAAATGCTAATACTATGATTAATATTCTCATACAATCAAAAATAGTATTTGTAAGAAGTATTGCAGGACTAGTAGAGTTCTATTATATTTTTCTATTAATCTCGAACTAAAAATTTGTCTTAGAACTTTGAAGGATATTGGGAGTGCAATTAATCATAAGCGCTAGCATAATTAGCAATATAATTAATTGGAACTGGAAGTTCGCCATTAACTATTGAGCTATTCATAAAATAAGCCGACCTTGGACATGTTTTATAGTCTGCTGTTTTTATAGGGAATTAATGGTTCTACTCGATTTTGTTTTGTTCATTTATGTATATATTTATTAGGTACCATGGTGCATGAATGGAAGAGGTAGCTGCATCAATTTGAAGTGGAAGTGTTATGATATAAATTATATTTCTTTTATTAGATATGATCTGACTTGGTTTAGAGCTCAAGATCCTTCGTCTAAAAGACCAACGTCCTAACCACTATGCCATTTGTTGGATACCTGATATCAAACGTATTAGTATATTTGTACATTAGTACAAAAAACTATTTAAATAAGCAAGTACATTTTAATAATCATATTATACTTGAATCAAATTTTAAATTAAATAATTTGTAAAAAAATTTTACTCAGTACTTAACAGTACAAAAAAAAAAAACTTAAAAGAATTACAATGACAAACAAGGAAGTTTTCACGAATCCTTTGTTAAATAACCCGAAAAAAAAAGTTATGAATCCCCTCTGTGAAAATATTTACTTAAGAAAAAAAAAAAATTAATTTTTTATAAAGCAACAACAATGTTGTTAAAAAAAACTGATTTTTTTATATCTCTTATGAGTAGGAAGATAAACAAACTCTTAAGATTCTTTTACACTTTACAGGATTAAAAGATAATCTAAAAATCTTCTTAAATATTATTTTTAAAACTATCTTTTTATCTTGTTACATATTTTTTTTTTTGAAGCTTTCATATTTTCTCTTAAAAGTTTTATTTAAAAAAAAGAGGTAGAGGCTGATGAGACGTATATAGAGACCGATGAATTATATATTCAGACAACTTTTAATGTACAAAAAAATTTTTTTAAAAAACTTTTAACAAAAAATTGTTTCGTTTCAAAAAAAAAAAGTAAGTACATTTAAACAAAAATCCAGGAAAAGTTTAAATTTTACTATGCCAACCTTAGTGTGTCCATATGAACGTAATATGAACATAATATCAACCGGTTAATTACATTTACCAACGTTTCGAACTCGTTGGGCAAACTGTCTGAACTTTAACAGCAAGAACGATTCTTATTTACAAACAAAATTTTTGCTATAATTTTTAAAATCCGAACTCCTTTAGCGTCTGAGTTATCTTGTGAACAAATGGACGAAAGTATGGTCTGATGGACGGACTTTCATAGCTTAATTAATTTACAATTCAATTCTGATCCGATCCATACTCTGAACTATATTATAAATCTGATTAATGCTTCCGCTTCTTTAACAGCATTACAAACGGTATGTCAAATTAAGTATATCCTTTGATCTACGTTCATAGGAGTGTAAAAAAATTCAATTCATGTTAAATATTCTCAGATTTTTTTACTTCAAGTCTAAGTGTTCTTAAAAGAATTAGGTACTAAAAAAATGAAGAATTCAATGTAAGTGAAATGGTAAAATCAATTTTTAGAACCTTTAACTTTTAATTTTTCAAATTTTTCAAGATCGAATTAATCTTGTTATACATTAAAACTGTTTGCTGATGCTGACATCTGGTATTCTTAGTAATAGCTGTTATTTCCCAAATGTTATGGAAACTTAAATATAAGAAGTGAGGTATATAAACTGGTATATAATATTTCAAGCTCGGCCTTGGCAATGCAGAACGCAGGCGGGTCATTTTTTTCCTAGCACATGGTCATATGACTTTACGTCCATCAGCTTTCCCCGCGGCCAATCATTAAGTTTGGATTTTTTTATGTCTGAACCAACAAATAAGTGTTATACTGTAATGTGTTATACTATTAATAATTTTATTGAATTTTTATTGAATATGCACGCTCATTTAAAATGAATTTTAAAACTTTCCAAAGAATCTTAACACTAATAACCTTTTGATAATCATCCAAAATGATCCAAAAAATCATTTGATTCATTGTTTCTTATAAGAAAATCTTTCTAGCCCTTTTCTTAGATTAGAAGAATTTTTTAATAAAGTCAGTCATCGAGTTAGACAGCCAAATTTTCGATTTAAAAGTGTTATAATAAAAGTCTAAAATAAGAATTCCTCAAAATTGCTTAAATGTTAAAGGTTTTTAAAATATTGCAATTACTTTATAAAAAAATTGATTACCTTTTAAAATAAATACTCTTGTATCCGACAGAAATTCCATTAAGTACTTTTCAACTATCAAAAACAGAGATTTTTCATTGTGAATGATTTAAAAGTTAATCCTGGGAAGTATTTCTAAAACTTAATAAAAAAGTATAGATACCTATGATTGATTTACGACAAGGTAAATCTTTAATAAATTGCATAATTGAAAGGAGTATTATTTGCTTGCAATATATAGAAAATACTTAAAAAAAACATGATATGATATGAAAGGTCTTTAGTTATATAGAAACAAGGTTGTTACAAAGGAAATTGTTTTAATAAATATGAAATTAAGATTATGTACACTAAATTATACTTTGTAAATCAAATTCTAAAACAAAAAGTACTCTATAAATTTCAAGAGAATCTATTTTGGTAATTGTGGATTCAATGGAAGTGGGTAAGATTAGAAGAAGTAATATAAGTAATGTATCTTGAAAATAGTCTTTTGATATGAAGAGTTTAGTATTCTAAAACTTTTTAAATTAATTAACTTAAGCTTACATTTAAGTAATAAAATTCTGATTCTGCCTTTTAAGAAGTTTCCAGAATGCCTTGTTTACTGAGTTATTTAATAATATAATATACATTTGCGTATTATGCTAAGAATCTGTTTTGACGCCTAAAGATCGAAGGCCGGTTGATAGTTTGACTCTGATCCCTAAACTTTTTTTTGTCTACTCAATGAGGTTTTTAAGAATGGGTTTTAAGGGTTCTTAAGACCGTAGAACAATCTAACTTAAATATTATATTTTGGACGCATATCACCTATCTACCTTAAGAAATCTTCAAGCTTATTTTAGTCTTAAACTGATATCAAACTGCTAGAAGTCACAAACAATGCAGTTATGAAGGCAGAAGGACTTCAAATGATTTAAATTCAAGTAACTTAATTGTTTAAGACTGTGTTTTTTTTTAAATTTTTCCTTAAGGGTGGAAAAAACCTTCAAAAGGCACCTGAAATCCTAAGCCCCCCCGGTAGTGTAATATTTCTACTCAACTAAAACAACCTCCCTGCGGAGCTAAAATTATGGGAAAAGCACTCATTATAGCTGCTTGCGCAATATAATGAATGAAAAATATCGACAAGACATAAATATAAATGTCTATCAAGGGTTGAATGGGCAATCCAAAAGGTATAAGTTGAATTTTTCTTGAATTATGAAATTCAGGTATTCTTGAATTTTTTTAAGATCATATGCATTGGAAAACACATATGGGGGTAATGTGTTCCTATACTCAGAGTTCTTGTTCTAAAACGGTATTATAATAACGATTCTTTAAAATGTGATTACTTGATGATTATTTGATGATTACTTTTTTAAAATAATTATTTTAAATTAAAATATTTTCTTAAATTAAACTAAAACTTTTCAAATCCATTTAAATTTTTAAATTTTCAACATCCAAGGCAATAACAATTAAAAATAAAAATAAATTAAAAACAAAAGTTCTTTAAGTTCTTTGGAAAACAGTTTAATCATTATTTGTACATCATTAACCCCCCATGCCATTTTTACACAAAATACTCTTTTTTTCCATTGTTCTGGTCTGTTGGGATTACAAAAAAATTCAGATTCCATTGAATAAAATGGATAAATAAGCGAAAATTCCATTAATTATAATGCTGTTGGAAATTAAGAAAAAGTAGAATTTTTTTTGGGGATTTTATTGTTTGGTTTAATCATTAATGACTATCCAAATGAAATTGTGAATTGTACGGGTCTTATCTGGAACAAAATTTTGTAAAAAAGTTGTAATTGTATCATTGATGAGCGAATGTTTTTTTTAATTTTTGTGTATAGACGATTATAACTGTTGAACCCATCTGTATTACGATTACTTTAGATTAAATATAAATGTAATTTTAATATTAAATTTGATTTATTAAGAATAAATATCTTTTTTAATTGAAGTTCTAAAAAAAAGATGTTCATTGCTCTAATTGGTTAAAATTAAATTGATTTATTAGAGATGATAACTTTCAAAAAATAAGTTAATAATAAGGTTTAAAATGGAATATCATGGATAAAACACAAGATTTAACAGTTTTTTTTGGAATATTTTTTTAGAAGATCCAAGATGGTCTGCTACCCTAAAGAATATTATAAAAACTAAATTCATTATTTATGATATTTAATATTTATCATTCTAATCAAGGCGTTTAATATCTATAGATTTTAAATTTAACATTTTGGGAATCGGGATAAATCAAAAAATGACTTGGTCAAATCGTATAATTTTGGTGTAGCTAAAGATGCTGTTAAGTGTTTGGATATGGGGTATCTCTCCAAAACATACTTCGCAGTACGACCAACTACTTTACATTTATAAAACGTTTATTAGGCCGAAAATGAAGTATGTAACACCAATGCTCACTCAACTCAGTCATAGTTGTACAGTTGGATCACTGACCTTGTTTTATAGATAATATAGGGACAAACACCTGTTCTAAAGTAAATGCATCTACTCAAGATTTTCCAACGAAACTCAAGAATTTAACAAATGAGCATCCCTATACAGTCAAGAATTTAACAACTCAAGAATTTAACAAATGAGCATCCCTATACAGTTGAACTATCCATATGGTGCAACATGGCTTATGAAAATTCATTTTTTATGTTCTCATTGTGCGTATGGAACCATATCCTGTCTAATCACTATAAATTTGGTAATGCATCTTTCTTTTAAATATCTCTCAGTTTTCCCCATCTCTCATAATTCTAGATTGATATAATGTCCAAACCTTCTATAATTCTCTGACATCCTAATCCTCCAAGCCAAGCTATAGAATTGCTTGAATCAGAGTTTGCTTCAAAAAGAAATGTGTAAGGTTTTATGTTCCTAAAGTTATGCACTACTTATAGAATCGAAGCTATGCACAGCTCCAATACATGGTATTCGACATTTTCTATGTTCCTCGTAAAGTACTTATGGTTCGACTAAGGATGTTGAATTTAAATCTACAAGATAGATAATAGATACTATTTATTTTAGAACCAAAAATTTAACAATCAGAATCAAAATATTGGGAGCACCTTTATTTGTGTTGAACCTATTTTAAATAAATAAACTCAAGCCTCTCAACTACTCTGCTTTATAGATGGATTTTATCTCAGGATTGTATGGGTTCACGTTTTATTAAAAAGATGATGATTTTAACCTATGAAAAGATTTATATGCATATTTCAAGTGGTGCTCAAATATTTTCATTTATTTTTTAAATATTATATACATTTAAATACAAAAAAAATACAAAATAAAATACTTAATTCTATTACATTTAACTTTTAAAACTAAAATAAAAACAAAGTTCTTCAAATACAAAACATAAAATATTTCTATATTTATTATTTTTATTCAAGGTTAAATTTAGCTTAGTCTTAAAAATTTTTTTATAATCGAATCACCTGACCCAGATTCATTGAATAAATTTGCCAGATAAAATTTCTATAATATATATATATATATAAATATTCGATTAAATAATATAATATAATATTTGTTTCAGTTTTCATATTTAATATATGTATACTCAATACGTACCCTCTATATATATAAGTACAGTGGTGGAAATTTAAATAGCCATGTAGAAATTTTAAAATTTACTAATCATTTAATTATAGTAAAAATTAAATTTAAGTGAAAACTGTGTTGTCAGGTTATTTGAATTTCTGTATGAAAAATTACTATTTTTATAAAAATATAGATAAGAAATATAGATAATAACGGTAAATTTTCCTAAAGAAAATCATAAAATTTTCTTAAACAAAATTAATATTGAAGCTCCTGTCAAAAAAATGACAAAAACTGCCAAACAATAATGGCACACAAAAGTGAGGCTATTTAAATTTCCACCACTGTATATTTACATATAGCTCATATATTTAATAAGTATATAATAAATATTTAACTGTTTGATCATAATAAATAATTTTGTCAATCTATGCTTATTTTGATTGTATTAATTTTGGTTTTGACTATTGTTTATACGTATTTGACGAATTTAAAAAAATTCTTGAATGTCTTTGGAAGTTTGAAACGAGATGATTTTATATTTATATTTATTGAAATGAAATTGGGGACAAATAGAAGCTCAAAATAGGCACTATCCTAGCTTCAATTAGAACGGATTTTAATAAAATTGAATCATGAAGTTAGCTAAGCGTCCTAGTCATTACTTTTTGAATGTGAAGCCGACTCAGCGCTTTTTAGTATCTCCCTTTTTGTATGTCTTCTGTAGTAATAATTTTGATCAACTTTGTTTTAAGAATATCGGCAAATATTAATCCAAGATCTACTCGAGTTCTAAATATTGTTATCCTGATTTCTTAAATATTAAATCGAATCAAAATTGGATGTTTTTAAAAAGTATGGTTCGAGATCAAGCTCAAGTTCATGCATTTGATAGAATTTACGATAATATTCACCTTATGATTGATACCAAGTTTTTAGTTCTCATATTTCGTAAAAATCTAATCGAATCATAGGCCTCAATAAGTTTGGAAACTATTAAATAAAATTATATTTTTACTATTACATAATAAATTTTACCTCGTATTGAACACCCAGTATATGAATTAAATTTCAGCCTTACATATATGCAAAAAACATTTCGAAAAACTTACGAATGAATCGAGTGTTCTTCAAATATAATATTATAGAGGAATTCAACAACAGGAAGAAGTTTTTATTTAGATAACCTTAAATAAATAAATAAAAAACAAAAACCCCTCAAACTTTCTAAAATTAATAGAAAACGAGGGAAAAAGTTGGGAAAAAAAGTAGAAAAAAAAAAGATTAAAAAAATAATAGGTAAAAAAAACGTAGAGACCAATAAAAAACTTTTCTTATTAATTTAATTTTACCTGAAAATGATTGACAGATATATGAAAAGAAAAACTGAAAAGAAAATATGTGGAAATTGTTTTTGAAAATTTGCACAAAAAAAGGAAAACTTAACTAATTTTTTCTTGAGTATTATGTGATTATATACAGTTGCTGTCATTTAATTAAGTGTAAATTTAAAACTTCTATACGAGAATTTGGAGTAATTTTAAAAACATATTCGAATTAGGAGATACTTCGGGTTTTAAACCTTTATCAGTTTGGTTTTATATAGATTGTTTAAAATAACATAAAGTTTTAGAGACTAGTTTCATGATTTTATATTTTTCAATATAGTGAGATTCAAGAGTCTAACCGTGACTTGTAAATCTGGACTAAAGAAGTATCGAATCTTAAACAATGCACTTTCATCCTTTAAATTGAAAAATTTGACACTATAATGTAGAACTTTAATATGTAAAAGTTTATACCGCAAAAGTTTTCCTCAAATACATTTTCCATCAATAGGTTTTAAGTGAATTTCCGTCCCAGGAAGAAGTTTCTAGGAAAATTAAGATTTGATCTAAGAAGTTTTCTAGGGTTGTTCCTTATTTGTCGAAAGGTATAAACTTGCAATGATTTAGTTGGGAGGCCTTGAATTCAGAAGTACTACAATTTAAGGTTTAAATCGTTCCAGTTGCATCATATCCTACTTTTCTGTTGATAGGTCCTACAACAAAGATTTTTAATATCAAATGTCCCGGAAGAATCAAAAGTCTGTGGAGTCATGATTCAATCGCAATGGTTTAGTTGGGGGACCTCGAATTCAGGGGTACTATAATTTAAGGTCTAAATCGTTCCAGTTGCATCACATCCTACTTTCCTGTTGATAGGTCCTGCAACAAAGATTTTTAATATCAAATGTCCCGGAAGAATCAAAAGTCTGTGGAGTCATGATTCAATCCCAATGGTTTAGTTGAGGGACCTCGAATTCAGAGCTACATCATATCTTACCTTTCTGTTGTCCCGGACGGATCAAAAGTGTGTGGAGTCATGATCTTATTGCTCTGCATTCTAAAGAAATTATTAAATAACTTTTATTTAAACTATTACTCTTAATTAATCTTTAATTATTTTTTTTCAGAATGATCCTATTCCAATCTGGAAGACTACTATTTTAATACATATTTTATACCTATAGATGTATTTATATTTCTTTCTATTTTACCCTGCTTCAAAATATTTTTGAATATAAACTTCTGCAGGGACTCAATACATTACCGTTATTAATGTTAACTTCTTAAACTATTTGAAAGCAAAAAAAAAAAAACCTTTTCAATAAAAGAAAAATCTATAGATACCTGGTTTGACTGATATCCTATTTAAAAAATGATTTACCTTGTACGTTATAAAGTTTTGCTAAAAAAAATGTTGTTTTTTAGTAGTTTACAAAAGTTTTTTATTTTTTTTTTTAATATGATTGCAATAAAAGTTTCCATGTTTTGATAAGTTTCTATTTTTTCCTCTTATTTTTCTGAAAATTTTACTGCAATTTATCACTAGAGTCGATAGTTTTTTGTAAAAGTTCTAGTGAATATTGCATCTTTAGATACTCTATTTTAAAAAAATTTATAAACTATAAGAGATTTAATAAATTAAATGCTTCCGTATATGTATATACTCTTTTCATGTGAACTTGATCTTTTTTTACTTGAAATTCAAATCAGTCCTTTCTTTTAAAAAAAGCTGCGTATCTTGGGACTTGGAAGTTTAATTGAGATGACTTAAAAAACTAACTACCCTAATCTGTAATAAAAACCAAAATTTGAAAAAAAAAAATTAATGTAAGTCCCAGAAAAAGGCATATAAATTTATTTTATTTTAGTCTTAATAGACTTGGTGAATGTCCTTAACTTCTTAAAGAAGTGGAAAAGGAATAAAAAAATGTATTTGGAAAAGGATCAAATTGATTTAAAAAAAGATCAAATTGATTTGAAAAAAGATCAAATTAATTTGTAAAAAGATCAAATTGATTTGAAAAAAGATCAAATTGATTTGAAAAAAGATCAAATTGATTTGAAAAAATATCAAATTAATTTGAAAAACGATCAAACTAATTTGAAAAATATAAATTTCTGGTAAAAAATGACCAAGTTCATGTGAAAAGAGTGTATATAAATTCAAATTTTAAAAACTAGATGTTCCTGGCTGCATTAATTTTTCTATGTCATGCCGGCCGATAAACATCAATCTAGCTTATTTATTGGGTCAAGTTTTATAAAATCAATAGATTTTGCGAGTAACTGAGGATTATTTAATAAATTTTGTTTCTTTATAAATGATTATCATGTTTATATTGTCCTTTATAAGTATAACAATAATCATAGGTATTATGTAATGATGTCTCCTCTTTTCACATTTTTTTTTTGGGGAAAAGTTTACGTGTTAATAATTCTTGTCGAGACTTTTATTACACTTGGAATTTTTCATAATCATCTGGTCATCATGATGGATGTTATAATATTTAAAATATATTATAATACAAAATGATAAATGAGATTTAAATATATAGTTTTTTATTCGTAAATTTATATTCCAATGTACTTTTATTAATTGATTTTATTTTTAAACGAGGAAGATTATAGTTGCCCTTGTCAACTTTTAGATACCCGTGCTTACCCACTAACCGTTATTTATTTTCCATAAATATAATAAATGCTATTATAAAAAGAAATATAAAAAAGTAAAATAGTTAAAAAAAAATTTAGCTTATTATCCCATAATTTTTGCTTAAAAAAAATTAAAAAAAAAAAAAAATTAAATTTTTAATTCATTATTCCATAATTTTTGCTTAAAAACAAAAAAAAAAAAAAAAAACCATAAAAAAAAAAATAGCCCACCCCAAAAGTTGGTCCGAGCGATGTCCAACTTTGCCAACTAACTTGCCCTATTACTTTACCTGCCCAGTTTTAAATTTAACCTTGTAGCTTCATTAGATTCACAATTATAGAATTGACAATTTTGTATGGCAGCTGCCCGAAAATGGGGTCGTAACATTTTGAAACTCCATATTAGTGCTCGATTCATTATATAACTAACAGTGTGTAATTTTCATCCTCGTAGTATACTCAGTTTCCAAGAAATTCATATTGGTGCAAAGAAATTGTATGGCAGCCCCCCGCAAATGAAGCCGTAAAATTTTTAAACTTCATATAAGTGCTTGATTCATTATAAAACTAACCGTGTGTAATTTTCGTCTTTCTAGTATAATTACTTTTGAAGAAATTTATATTGGTTTAAATAAGTTGTGTGGCAGCTCCCCGAAACCTTGATCTGGTCTTAACCAAAAAGAATAGGGACGGACAGACACACATATCTAGATTGACTCATTTTTCGATTCTGAGCCGATACGTACCCTTGACACTATATCTAGCTCGTCTAGATCGATGCGTTACAAACGGAGGAGCAAATCTAATATACCCGATGTCATATATGTATGCACGGGTATAAAGATAGTGGGGGTTCAAGGAGTCGGAGGGAAAAAATTTGAAGTTGATATATTGTCTGGTTCATACTAACATTCTTAGATAATGATTTTTAAATCGATTTACAAAAGTATCTCTATGAAAATTAAATAGATAAAAAATAGTCGGGAGATGGCCTTAATTAAATAAAATTTATTTAGGAAAAACAAATTAATGTTTTTTTTGCATGAAAGTTTAAAAATTCTAAAGGTGAATATTTAAGTGCAGTTATAAAGGTAATCAAAATTTATGACTATGAGTTTTTGATTAAAGATTAATGTATTTTATTATTATTACATAAATTTTATTTAATTATTTCATTTTTTGCAGGTAATTTTATAAAATAAAATGATTGATGACAAAATTTAATAAAAATTATGTGATGAAACAATGTAAAATGTTTTAAATATAATTTATATAATAAATGAAGAATTGTTTCATTGATTATTTCAATATAAATTCATTGGTTTAAATGTTCCGCAGAGCCGCTGGATAGATTGAGACTATAATATATTATCAATTGTTAGTGTTGCCAGCAATTAGTTTTTTAAGTATATGGTTTGTTATTTTAATTTGGCATAATATTATTTTGATTAGCAACTCTCCTATACCTAAACCTTTCTAGATTTTGACTTTAAGTTATGGAAACATGTGGTTATTGATGAAAGGAACAAGTAGTGAGAACATAGTTTTAAATATGCGCTCTGGTAACAAAGTTTGAAATATAAGGTGGTAAATATGTGCTCTGGCAACTTTTTATCGCATGTTTATTCATTATAATTGTGGCTATAACTCTATTTTCTAACCTAACGGCCTTCGAAAGATGGGGGTTTGGCACACGGCTAATAGCCCTGTCCAGTAAAATATAAAGCTACGAAACCTTAAAAAGAGGCCAAGGTTTGACAACGGATTGTAGAGCCATATAAGAAGAAGATTGAGAAGAAGAATAATTCTATATAGCGACTGCCGTCAGGGCTCCAACTGATTCAAAATACTCCTTATATTCACTTCCTCCTTTATAGAAATTTGCATAAAATAAAAAAAATCACTTTTTTTCAAATTTTTAGGTAAGTCTTATGTAAAAAAAAAGCAATTAATTCAAATTAATAAACTTGTTGTACGTCCCTTTACCCAAATCAAGCATATTAATTCTTTCATATCATATTCCATTATATTAACTTCACACTCTAGATCTTCGCATCTTCCCCGACTTCTTCTTAAATGATTACATATTATGTATAATTTGTTTAGCTTAAGTTTAAATAACGCGGTGTTATATGAGAAGATAATAAAAGAAAAAGTTATATAATAAATAATATTATTTACCTACATATTATATAATGTATGAGTGTATATATGAATTAATGTGTAAATCTTTTAGAATTATATAAAGAATATAAAAGAAAATAATGATAAAAAATATTTTCATTCTCATAATTAACTTTAATTAAATAAAATTAAATATACAACAAAAAAAGCAATTTAATTTTTTTTTAAAACTTGTATTATATTTTTATACAAAGTGGTACCTGCTTAAATTAATACCAAAATATATGTATGATAAGTTTTTTATTTTTTTTTCATTCAAATAAAATAAAAAATTATTTAAAAAAGTTTCTATAGGGTTGGTTTAATTTCAATTAAATTCTGAATGATAACAATAAGCCATTGTTAAATTTTAAATTAAGAAAAATTACACTTGTTATCACTTCAGATAATCATTTCTTTGTTGTATAATCGTTTCATATAAGTATTTTATATTTTGTTAAAAAAACAACATCAGATGAATGGGATTTTTATATTTGGAATTAACATTCGTTTGGGTTCTCGTTAACAAGTAGAGTAAAATGGAATTATAGGGAACGTCCCATGTTTTGTTAATGCAGAAATATGTTGGTGCACTTGAAGAGGATTAAAACTTCTTAGAGGAGCAGTCAGTAATCCTGCTTTACCAAATCCGGCTTTTCAAAAATCCCATTTTCCTTATGGAAATCCCACTTTTTCTAATTTTCTTTTATTTTTTAGTACATAATGTGTCATCCATCCATCCATTCGTTCGTCTGTATGCACAACGTTTGAGTTTTACGCCTTTTCCAAAATATTTATATATATATTTTTATATATATATATATATATAAAACAAGGATTCTGAATTAGGAAGAGTTTTAGAATTGATTATGAAATTAGGGTTCTATTCATTTGTTTGTTTTGATGCGGGAGTTTGGGGGTGGCAGCCCTTGTTATAATAAATGCTTTGTTGTAAACTTATCATATATGAAAATCAAAAAGTTTCAATTAGTATGTATAAAATGGTCATAATAAATTACTAATTGTACTTAAGTTTTATTTTAATTAATTATTCGTATAAGTTATAAGACTCAATAAGAGGTTTATCCGGAACTTTTCTAGTCAAAATAGTATTACAAGCTCACTGATGACTACAGAAAATATAACAGGACAAGAAACTACTAAAAGCTTAATCAATTTTATAATTTTTATTTTAAAATAATTGAATGCATTGTCCATTTATCCCCTAGCTTCCTAGTTAAAATTCACTAGTTAGCTCTTTAATTAGTATACAATGCCAGACTCAAGAAATGATGTTTTAAAAGTTATTAAAAGTTTCATTCAAAACAAGATATGATATTACAAAATAAAAACTTATATTTTGTCCTTTATTATTAATTAGGTAGCTCCTAAGTTTTGAATTTCGCACAATACTCTTATATTTTTTCTAATTTTTCTAATTCAAATTTTTGTATTGCAAATGCAAGTCCCCAGTTAAAAGTCACAATTTTTAATTAATTTTTAACTTGAATCTTTCTGGATATGTAGTGTATCTACAATAATATTAAATTCCCCAAAAACACTAAACTTCCATATTACCAATAAAATATAAAGTTTAAATCATATAAAAGTTTACAATATTAAACATACTTAAAAAACAAATCAAAGAGACCTGCTGCAGTTACTCTTTCCATTAAAAATAACCATCCAATATTATTTTAATTCAAATAAAATAAAACTAATATTCTTCTAAAATTCCAATTTTAAAGCTTAAAAAAATCTAACCAAAATACACGTGACCATATTATTAATAATCATAGAAAACTTTCCATTAACTTACAAATTTTTTTTGTAAAAATAAAGCTTTTCATTCATAAATTTTACAAATGAAATAACAGTAAAAAAAAAGTTCACGAAAAGAACAAAAAAAAATAACCCTATTCTCCTTTTATTCTAAAAAAAAAAAATTTAAATATCAAATAAATTTTCCAAATACATCTGCTATTACACCATAACATTACCTACACACACATACACTATTATACAAACTTATTTTTACTCTTATAAAAATTTTAATTCTAATAAGTTGGCAACATTTGAGAAAGATTTCAAAATTTGAAACATTTTTCAATAATGTTAAATACTGTAAACTGTAAATAATAATCTTAGGATGTTTACATTTTATATGTTATCTAAGATCTTAACCTTCAAATCCGTTAATGTTAAAAAAAAGAAGAGGATAAAAAAAAACAAAAACAAAATTAATGACGAAATATATACATTTACGGTTATTAGTTACAGATGTGATAACAGTCTGTAATACTGTTAATAAAATTATTCTAAAAAAAATTTTATTTTATTTTTTTTTTGAATTTATATTTAAATATTTTTCATATTTATTAATTCAATTCAGTTCTTAAAAGCGGCTCGTTGCATTCAGATGTATTTCGCTTAAAATAACGGTTTATTATCGTAATAATAATAATATAAATTGAATTTGAATACTATATTCAAATATATATATATATATATATATAAATATATGTAATTCAATTACATTAATAATAATAATATGATTGTAAAAATATTTATTTAATAAATATTATTAAATTATTTCAAAATTGTAAACTACTTTATATTAATAATTGTTTTAAATTAAATATTAATAGTTATAAATTCACTGTTTTAAACGGATGTATTAAAAAAATATTTTAAAATTTGATTTTATTTGTTTTAAATGTGGTTTTTTTTTGTTTTTTTAAAAAAAATTATTTTAATAATTTAACAAATAAAATGTTCATGGAATTTTGACATAAAATAATAATAATAAAATATGTATATTCATATAAATAAAATTAATTATTGAATAATAAAATATTAAATTATCTTCATATGTGGCTATTTTTAATTATTAAATAAATAATTTTAATTAATATATATATATATATATATAAATAAACAAATGAAAAGTATATAAAAACTATAATAAAACGTGTGATTTTAAATGGAAATAAAATAAAATTAAGCGTAAAATAAATATTATTAAAAAAAAATGTTATTATTAATAAAAAAAAAGTTTAAATTAAAAACAATATTTATATTTTAAAATATTGTGTAAAAATATAAATAAAATTGAGAAAAAAGTTTATATTAAATATTTATTTAATAAAATATATACTGAAATTTAAATAAAAAAATTGAAATATTTTAAAGGATAACACGAATTTTGGATTATTTTTTTTTTAGTGAGAACTGATTGGATAAAATATGTTAAAAAAACATATCATTAATAATATATACTAATTTAAAATAAAAAAATTTACAAAATAAAAAAAATTTACAAAATAAAAAAATTTAAAAAGAAAACACAAATTCAAGGTATTTAAATTTAATTTTTTTAAAATGTATTTTAAAAAAAAAATGTCAAAGTTTTATTTTCTAATATATTTAAGCCAAATCTAATTTGTTTCCTTTTGATAAAATTTTTTAACAGTTAAATTTTTCTATTTTTAGAAATTATTTAATTATATTACAAAAATTTCATAGACAAACTGGGTCCGTACTTTTTATAGTTTTTCTTTTTTTAAATATTGTATTTGTAAAAATGTCCCCAATTATTTGGGAAGCGTGTTATTTAAAAAAAAATATTAAGGTAAAAAAAATATTTTTAAGGTAAAATTATTTTACGAAACATATGTTTAAAGTATATATATATATATATATATGTAATATTAGAAATAATTTTTACTACAAATTTATCACATTTAATAAATTTTAAGGGATTGAATCAGTATTACCACATGTTGCACATTTTTAATTAAAGCATTTTTATAATATAGAATTTTTTTCTGTAATTAATTTTCATGACGGCATTTTTAGCATTTTTTAGCGAATTTTTTTTAGATTTTCTTAGAAAGTTTTATGGCAATGCTGAGGTAAAATTTATATAAGAATATATTTTTTTTTTGAACTAAGTGTGATTTGCGATCAGTTAGACATTGTGGTTGTTATCATACACAATATTTGATGGGCTATGAAGTTCTGGAAGAGGACGAATATTCCAGTATATTTTATTCTTATAATTAGGATTAAACCAATAATGAATTCCAAATACAATTAAATCTTAAGATTTAAGGTTTTTATAAAATTGTCTTTTATATTTCAATAGACAGTTACAATTCTATATGTTATATATTGTAATAATTTTATATTTGACTTCCAAGGTATTTCGATATCTGTGAGTTGTATCTTAAATTAAATTGTTTTTATTATATTATTATGATAAGTAGTATATTCTGTTGTTATTGATATAGAATTATTTATAATTAGTTATGGAATTAAATTGAATCCAATTGGGAACGCTTGTCGAATTTTTTCGAGAACTAGATAAATTTTTATTTTTACTTTTATTTTGGAATTTGGACTTTTTAAATAAAAGGTTAGCTGTTACTGAAGGTTCTTATTTGAATTTATATATTATTAGATTTGTTTTCTGAAGTAAAATCAGTTTCTGCTAATAGTTAATATTACAGTAATTAATTACAGTTAATAGTTTTTAAAAAAATATGTTATTCCACTACTGATTCTCTTGCTATTTAATTCGTCTGAGCTAATACTCAACAAATACTCGTCTGAGTTAATACTCGAAAACAATAAATTTAAGAATACAAATTATTAAATATTAAAATTTTTTTATTTATTTAAATTTTCAACTAAAAAAAAAACACAACCCTTGTGTCATAATTCGAAAAGAGAAACAGCATGAGTAATCATTCATTTCAAAATGATTACAATATACAGTAAACGGAAAAGTGTAAAAATTTAAGTTTATTAAATGATTTTTTCAATGTTAGCCTTTGTAATATTCTAGTGTACGTCATATAAACTTAAAGTACTCTTATTTTAATTTAAACAATTTAAAAAATAAAAATAAGTTTATTTTCTTTTAGAACTTAGCATATATTTTGTAAACAAATACTTATTCATTGATTTTGTGTTTCAATTGAATGCAAATGTTGACTTTTAATATAATCAGGACTTGAAACTAATATAATATACGAGTACTAACTACCTATATATACATATATATGTATTATATTTAGATTGATAGTTTTTTCTTTTCCTTTGAAATCAATTAAAGTTTTCAAAATAAAGTAAAAATATATATATATATTTTTTTTTTAATTTTGTTTTCTAATTTCCTACAGAGACAATTATTACGAAAACAAATATTAATTTAATTTTCTTTGAGTAATTTAAAACTTTTAACTTTTTTTTTTTATTTTTTTTTTAATTCTATAGAAAAAAAAGTAAAATAAAAACAGTATTTGGTATATGCAGTAACTCTGTATCATTTTTCATTAATTTGAATTCCAAAATTTAAACCTTTAACTTCAAAAGTTTTTCTAATACAAAAACTTAATTAGTTTTTCTTAGAAATAAAGTTCTTTAAATATCTTGGACCGGTAATCCGATACTCACATTTGGAATACAAGTTCTTTAAATAGTACTTGAATACTATTTTTTCATATTATTTATTTAAATTATACACAGAAGATTTCCTTGAATTGACTACTATTTGAATATAATTGCATTGAAATTTAATTAACTTCATTGTTTATAACTCACAATAATTCAATGTCTGTGAGTTATAAGAAATGAATTAAAAATTTTTTGTTTTTTTTTTAATGCTCTATTATTTTTGTAATTATTAATTTAACTCTTGTTCGTAATTTTAGAGAATTGTGGTAATGCAGGTCTAATTGTATTGAATAACAAATCAACTGTATTTGTTCAGTACTTAAAGCCATAGAAAAATTTAAAACTCAGCTTTAACTCTTGATGACTTAATTTGAGGAAGAGTATTTTTAAGTTCAAAAGAGTTTGATTTAAAATATAAGTAGAATATAAGTTCAACAGTTAAAACTATTAGTAAATTGTTTTAAAGTGTTGGAATTATTAAAGCACTGTAAGAACCATTAAAAAATTATAATAAGCTCCTAACAGCCCTTTTCATTACATAATAATATTAAATATAACTTATTTAGTATGTGAGTAAATCCACCGAGTCGACTTTCAATTTAAAACTAACAGAGACCATTTAAACAGTGTCTAAAATTCTATTTTCCTACAATATTTTTAAGGCCTCTTGCACTTACTTAACAGAATGATTTTTGTACATATATATATCCAAAATTATTTGGAAAAATTTTCTTTAAATATTCAAAAAAATCAAAACATACATTTTCTTAAAAGTTTTCTTTAATAAATTTCCTTTGTAAAAAAATTTATTATGATTTAATTAACCTTATTAAAATAAATAGGTCTGTTTTGTTTTATTTGATTTTTAATTAAAAATTTTCTTTGGAAAAATTAAAAAAATAATGAAAATTAATAGATGGAAAAGATTTATTTAAGATTCACTTTAATTGAATTTCAAAACTTTGCTCTTAAAAAGACTTTAATAAAATTTAATAGAAAAGTAATTTGATACAAAGGATTTTTTACAAAGGATTTGATACAAGGATAAATTACTTTATCTTGAAAAAATTAAAATTTAATGAATTTTTTCTAAAATTATGCCTTTATTAAAAATTTTAGAAAAAATTGGTCCAGAGGTTAATGAAACTTATGAATTATGCTGGTTCATTCAAGTTTAGCTCACTTTGTCCACCTCAAATTCAGAGCTCGTAATAACATTTGGACAAATTTAATTTTGTTTTCAAAATTCAAAGTTTGTGTGAATGGCTATCTTGAATGGATTTGATCTGAATCCAATTTTAGTTATTTTATCATTAAATGCTTCATGGAGACAATGTCATAATCCTTGAAGTGAATGTTGAATAATGTAATTTGTTTTTTTTTTTTTTTTGAAAAACATGTTAATTTTGAATAAGAGTACAGCACTTAGTTTAAATATACTTGTAATAAAAGCATTATGATAACATTGAAGTGCCTATTTTCATAGTACATAGATTTAAGGATTCTTAATAGGATTTCCTGGTAATTTTTGGGATTAAAAAAAGGATATATTGGATTTACAATAACAGTGCTAGTAACAAAAAGAACAAAGACAAGTAATACAAAAATGTTATACAAAATAACATGTCAGTATGTGTAGATGATTTTCATTAATTAAAAATAAATTCCTTAGAAAATGAAAATGGATTTTTTAGAAACGGAAAATTCTTTTCTGCTCTTGGTTTACTATTTTTAATTAAGTTTTTCTTTTGATTGGAATGAAGTTTCTATTAATGAAAACTGTAATTGAAACGGAGAAATTATTAAATTAATCCATCCTCCAAATTCCTAGAAACCTAAAATTCGTAATTTCCGATTCATAATCACGAAAATTACCCTAAGGTTTTTTTTTGAAAAAATGGCGTTTTTTGGTGCGTTAAAATCCCACACTACTTAAAGGAACTCTAAACAGATTCAATTCGTGGTTCTTGAAGCTTACCAATATCTAATACAAAATTTAAAAACAAATGATTTGATTTAGACGTATTAACTCACAGATTCAAAAATAGAAATCCAAAAATTTTGTTATAAACTATAAATCAAAATAAAATTATTAAAATTTAAAAATAAATGAAATTGAATTAATTGAAATATAAGGCGTTTTAAGCTTTTAAGACCTAATACTGTCTCACTTAGTAATTGTATTTTAAATTTATTAAGATCATTAGTGCCTCGTTTTTTTTCAACAAGTGTCTATAGTTTTTGTTTTGTAAGGGACATGGAAAGTTTTGAAAGTAGTCTATTAGAGCTGTGCGTTCAACCTTTTGGAAAGCAAAATTTAAGATAAAATCTGAGATGCAAATGTATAGCTAGGTTTCAAGAATTTTTGGGAATCGGAAAATATGGGATTCTGAGGAAAATTGGATGGAATATTTAGAAGAAAAATTCCACTTTGAAAACTTTTACGCAAACGCATTTTCAACTTAAGCGAACACATTTCGTGGGTTGTTGTTCCATATGCGGAATGATACGCTAGCTCAGCAGTTGAACAAATTAGCAGAAAAAAAAAATTTATTTAAAACAGTGGTTCAGAGAAGTGCTTCTAGAATATGCATTAAATATTTTCTTGGAACCAATAATAACTTTATGGAATTTTAAATTTTATCTAATCATAAAGTTTAAATGATTTAAAATTCATGTAGACTTAAGTTCTCTATTTCAAGGCAGTGTTTTTAGATGTTGATGCATTGAATTATATTTGTTATTACAAAACTTTATGACGCATGTTCTCATAATCCGAGAAACTTTAATTATTACAATACTTAGACACCTTTCAAATTGTGTAGGTCTATTTTACTTCTTCAATTATTAAAACTTTCACTAAACTTATTCTATATTGCGTGTACATTATTTTTAATTTATAGGTGGTTATAACCTTGCCAAGATAAAAATTATAAATAATGAGGTCGATTCTAAAAAAAAAAGTACCATATGATCATAAAAATTCTAATTTGAATGTGTTTGTTGATAATGAAAATGTTAAATACCTAATTTTTTTCAATGAATTTTAAATGTTACGGTTATGGTACAAATGAAAATAAGAATAAAAAAAACAATAAAGAAAGATTGTAAATAATGATAATTATAAGGTAAATCTATGATAAGTTATTTTTACTTGTTTTTTTTTTTTTATTTTCGATATTATTTGATAATATTTACCTAGTTTTGACTTTTTGTTTTACTAATAATACCCTTTGTATAAAGGAATTAAGTATTATTTATTATAATAAAAGCTTCAGTTGCTACTGAGGGAATTGTTAAATGTTTAAAAAATTGTTGGTAGGTAGTTCCCAATTGGTTGTTTAGTTACAACCTTTTAAAGTTCGAAAAAAAACCCTATATTTAAATACTATGTGTAACATATGTTTTATAAAATGTGTCTTCAATATAGAAATGTCAAATTACGGCTGTTTTTACAAACTTTTAAAATTTATATAAAAAAAGTACTTAGTGTTACCCTACGGTAAAATTAAAATACCGTAGCACAAGACTTTCTATTAATTTGTATGTTATACTAAACTCTGTTCGGGAAAAATTTTTGACTCCATATAGCGTCCAAATAGTTTAAATTAGAAACTCTTAAATTAGAATTTTTCAGAGTAGATACATCTTTTGGAATAAGTATGAGTCATAACTTTTGGCTCTATTTAGAATCTGTAGGGGGCTAAAATTTCAAAATTTTCTATTTTTAAAAGTCTGTAACTTGAATACTTGTCTAAATTTTTTTTGTAGTAATATATTGAAAAATTAAAGTTTAAAAACATATTTAAACTCATGATAACAGTTTTTATTATTTATTAAGGGCATCTTTTAACTGCATAGTTTAATAGCTGGATATAACACCAACCATTTTGCTAAGACTCATACCCGAACTTTACTATATGATATTTACTCCACGTCACAATCTACAACAGTTTAAAATTTTCATAATTGGTTGGTTAACGTTCTTACTAGCAATGTTCTAAGTTTTGACTTCAATTAATACTTAGATGATTCTTAAAACTACTAATTTAGTAGGTAATTCTTAAAATTATTATTATTATTAATATATTTGTCTAGAATGAGGTGTAACAAACGCATTCAATTAAATGTGTTTTGTTGGATGTGTTCAATTATAAAAAAATAAAATATTGACGTTTTGTTGGATGTGTTTTATTTTAGAAAATAAAATATCATAAATTATCATAAGCAGACCAAAAAATATTTTATTTATTTTTAATAAAAAAAAAAAAATTTTTTTTTGAAATAAAATTTACTTATTAGTTTATGAAAAATTTCATTTCAGTTTTAAAAATCACAGAAGATTTTCTGGAAATTTTAAATATATAGTAAGACATTTTGTCAATAAAAATTAAGAAGACAATGCTTCACAGGAACATTTGTGTAGTTGGTCTTAATAATTTTCAGTAAATATCTGAAATAAGGGCGAAAGCCCAATGTATGCTTTGATGCATTGCTTGGTTTGCTTAAGCAAATAAACCAAGAAATGTATTAAAGTAATTTCAAAGTTTCCCCTCATCTCGCTCTCAACTCTACCTCATCTATCTCTCATCCCTTCCTTCATAACTTTTTAATTATTTATCTATTTAAAAGTTAAAATGGAAAAAAATTATGTAACAACTGACGGTTGGGAAAGTGGGTTCAGACTTCAGGTATACAATACCTCTGAGTTCAATGCACCATAAAAACCAGACAAAATAGATTTTAAACTTAGTTAGGGTTAGGTATATTAAAAAAATTTCAAATAAAATTTATAATTTGCATTTGATAATGCAAAACTCAATTCAAAAATCAACATTTATTTAATACAATTTCACGTACATATAAATAGATACATTATTTAGCATGTTGAATAAGTACATTATAGAACGGTTAGCCTTCAAACAAGTATTTTGATTTGAATCTAAACAAAGGAAACAATATAGAATGTATAACAACATTTTTTAAAAATGTATATACAAAACATTAATAGTTGGAGAAATAAATCATTATTGAAACAAAATAAATCTATTTCACATCTCTTATTAACACAAATTTATCGAACTTAATTTTAAAAAGTACGTAATTGAATAAAAAAAAAAATATTAATTGAAATTAAAAAAACATTTCACCAAGAAGGGATTTGAACTAACAGCCCCAAAATTTTATCAAATTCAAAACATAAAAAAGGTAGACTAAATAAATTATTCATCTTCAAATTTTTAGATACAACAACATATAAGTTTTTGTTTTTTTTGTACATAACTAGAATTGAAGCATAGTCTGTATTACGTAGAATACAACGGTTACCATTTTATTTAAGAAAATGGTATTGATATATAATATATGTTTATGTAATATATGTAATTAAATTAGAAATAGTTCTTAATTAGAAAAAGTTCTTCTTTCAACTGACCTTCCGTCATTCTGTGACGGGCCAACAGCTAGTTTAATATATGATCATTTACTTATGAATGTAAGAAACTTTTTTGTTATTTATCAAACGAAATAACTAACCATCGCACCGCTTGTTAAATCTATCTTCTTGATCGAGCGACCCAACTACAATGACTAGCCTTTCTCTTTCTCTTATAAAAAGGGAAAAAGAAGATAATGATATGCAATAACAGAGAAGGGCTTTTATTTCCTTTTATCATTTCAAAAATTAATTGCGTCACATGAATATATGAGAAAGTTTAAGAAAAACAAAATTAATTTCAATTTTAAAGTACTTTTAAACTTAAATTATATTTAAATTAATTTCATATATTATTTACATAGTCAAATTTAGAATAATTTTTGTTTCTTGAAAACTTTTTTTTCAACTTTTATAGTTTTACATATTAATTTACACGTAAATTCAAACTATTTGTAATGTACCTTATAATATCATAATTTTATATTAACCCATTAAAAGCAAAGAGGAATTATTTGTTCTAAAAGTAAATTTTCGAAATTTTTAAAATTATAAATGAAATACATCTGACTTAAGTTGTTTAAAAATGTATGATTGAGTTCTAAAAATCAATAATTTGAAGTATTCTTTTTTTTGAATTTTACATGTTCTACATTTCACTGTAAATGTAACCAACTCTGATGTTTTATCAATAACACAACTTTGCTCATAAAAATTAATTTTAAATAGTGCTAATGTACTAAAATGTTGTTTTAATCTACCGCAAGCAGGGCTGTCACTTTACTACAAATGTAGCAGATCTACTACTTTTTATTCATTTTAAACATCTACTACGTAGTAACAAATATCTACTACTATTTACAAAAAGTTGAAAAATCATACTCCATTTGTTCAAAAAAAATTTTAAAAATGTTCTAGATGAATTTATTTTTAAAGATATTTGTAAGTATATGCTAGTACTATATTCTCTGCCACATAGTACAGCACCGGCGGAAAGGCAATTTTCTAGACTTAACCTAATTAAAACTAAACTAAGAAACAGCCTTAACACAAAAACGATTGAAAATTAATGTATGCAAGAGAGCTATTAAAGCCTGAACAGCCTTACTGGGAACCTTCACATTCTGAAGGATTGTTAAATTTTGCACAAAAATTTAAATTTGTAGATGGAAAGTATATACGAAAATAATTTACAACTACTTTATGTGATTTTATAATAATCAAAAAGAATAATACCTATATAGTTTTACTTTTGATTTAATATTTTTATTTACTTTTGTGTTTTGTTAATTTATTAATAATTAAATTGTTCAAATTTTATTAAGTTTTTATTAATTTCTGCTTTTGTGAATCAAATTCTTATTTTCATTTATGTTATTTTTGATTCTTTTTTAAATTTTAATCTTTGTAAGAAAAGAAAAATAATATAAAAGTTCAAAAATTTATAATTTCGTCTAATTTTTTCTTTATAATGCCTTAAATTTGTTCACTAATTCATGAAAAAAAAATCTATTACATTTGCACCTAATATACTACATTTTATCTTAAATTTTGCTACTCTCTCTCAACAACGAAGTGACAGCACTGACCGCAAGCCTTCACTTATAAAATTTCATATGCATGCATATTATAAGAGTGAATATGCATGCATATAACTGCGTACAGTTTATTTTTTACCGCGTGCATACTGCATGCATAAATTTAATAAAATAAAATGTTACTGCATAATACATTCAATTTAGAACATCATATTTAATCTTTTAATCATAAAATTTTTCACATCTTATTTTTTTATCACTCAGTTTTTTGTTATATTGCAATATACATATATATATATATATTTTTATATATACATATATAAAACAAAACAGAGAAATTCAAAAAAACCCTTTCGTTATTATAAATAAGTCACAGCACACATGTTTACCTTAATAAAACGTTGGCATTTTTGCGTAAAAAAATTTTACAAATTGACATTGACATTCAGTTAAAAAAAAAAAAAAAAAACAAAATGTCTATTTAACACACTGTTCTCTGGTGTACTTGACATGAGGTGTATGTAAATAAATAAACATAAAAATAAATAAAATTAAATGATGCTGTGTATATAAATATGTAAAAATTTTAAACTGAACTTCTGGCATTGCAATATACTCGTAGCTTTATAACTTTATTAATATTTATTTTTCAATTCAAAAATTTTGTTGTTTGCTTGATTAATTCAAAAATTTTACGTACATGTTTGTTTTTCGTTTTTTTTTTTGTGTGGCTGCTGGTATCGTTTTTGTTTTTTGTTTTTAACACATTTTCAAAAAATTTTGTAAAGCTTCACTCTGTCCGTTCGTCCGTCCGTCCGTCCGTATGTTTACAAAAACTTTTACACCGTTTGAAATAGAGAAAAGAAATTAACCATGGGTAGTTTTTGCAAAAAAAATAATTTCGTAGAAGAATTTTTTTCTCTAGCCCCACCTGTTACGGTGCTTCAGCCCCCCAAAGTTGGAAAAAGCCCTATATTTAAATTATTATAACAAGAGTTCTGTTACATATATTTTCAATCTGAAAACGGCAAATGATAGCTGGTTTCATAAACTTTATAAATTTTTACAAGGCAAATGTTTAGGGTTGCCATACGGTACTAAAATTTAACATTACGCAAAACTCAATTTTCGCAAAATTTTTGGCCACACATATCTTCTGAACGGTTCAAGCTAGGGTCTTGAAATTTTGGGACAAGTTAGATACCTAGAAATTATAATAAATTAGTCGGTTAACAAAATTTTTTTGTCAAGCCCCCTATTTAGGAGCTATAAGGGCTCGAAAATTGAAATTTTGCTATTTTTAAACACCTGTAACTTGAATACCTGTCCAAATTTATTTTTAATGATAGACAAAATTTAAAGCTCTATAATTATATTTCAACATGTGTCAAAGGTTTTTCTTAATTTTGAAGGGTGACGAAGTTACAGCCCCTGAAAATTCCAAAAAAGCCCTATATTTAAATTGATATAACAAAAGTTCTGTTAGGTTTATTTTTAATCGAAAAGCGGTATTAGAGAGCTGCTTTTATAGGCTTTACAAAACTAGGTTGCTTAAATGTATAGGGTTGCCATACGGTACTAAAATTTAGCATTATATAAAACTCAATTTTTGCAAAATTTTTGGCCCCACATATCTTCTAAACGATTCAAGCTAGGATCTTGAAATTTTGGGAGAAGTTAGATCCGAAAAAAATAGTAGGAGTGAGTTAACAAAATTTTTTTGTCAAGCCCCCTGTTTAGGCTTCAATTTTAGGCCCGAAAATTGAAATTATGCTATTTTTAAGCACCTGTAACTTGAATACCTGTCCAATTTTTTTTTATTAATATATAAAATTTAAAGGTCCAACATTATATTTCAATATATGTTAAAGGTTTTTCTTAAATTTAAAAGGGGTTCCTTAAATTGAAGAAAGTGTCTCTTAGTTTTACCCATTTTTGCTTAGATAATAAAATTCTAAGTAAAATTCCAAATTTTTGTGTAATTCACAATTTAATTCCTAGAACCTAAAAAACTAGAAGATGAGGGGGAGGGGGAAGTTGAAGCTAGATTCTTGAGAAATTTGGCAACCTTCCTCATTGAAGGGCTATAACAACTTTTAAATAAAAAATTTACTGTTAGCAGTAAATTTTATAAGTCAGTAGTAACTATTTCTAAGTAAATATTTCCAAAGTTAAACTCAGTATGTAATACAATATAATTTTCAAAATGTGCTTTTTTAAAAACCCTTGGTTTTTTTTCATCACTTGTTTTTTTGTAATTTTGTTAATAAATAAAATTAGTTTTTTAAACCAACAGAGAAATTCTAAGTAAAACTCTCAAGTTATTTGTTATTTATTATTTATTTACATTCGTTCATATTGAATATATGAACTATAAATTTGTATTATGTTTTGGGTGTATTATAATTTGATCTGAATTTTGATATAAAATTTGGTGAAACTTCCGGAAAGGGGTTGTGAGCTATCAAGATGACGTCATCACATAACGGTACTAAATTTCTCAAAGTTTTCGAATATATATACCATTAGTGGCGATGGCGCCATCTAGTGGTCGAAAAATGCATTACAAAAATTTCCTAAGATTTTGTAGCATTTTAATTAAAATGCTATATTTTTCCTGTAAGACCATAAACTAGAACCATCATATAATATTGTAGAGCATGATATTGCCTTTCATATAAATCTGGTTTCATCTGAATCGGTGCTACCGTTTTTAAGATATTGCAATTTAAAGTGAAAATTAAAAAAAAAAAAAAAAAAAAAATCAAACTTTCAAAAAAACTACTATAACTGTGAAATTTTCAAAAACACCCTGTATTATTATTATACCATTAGAAAGGTCTCTTAAAACTCTTTCCAACGATATATAATAAGTATGGCATATGTTGACAAATAGCCTCACCAGAGAACATAAATGCAAAAATGACACAACAATTTTATTAAAAAATACATTTTCATACTTTATTTCTCATAAATTTATTTTGGCTACAGTTTTTTTTTTTTTTTAAATTTTCACTTTAAATTGCAATATCTCAAAAATGGTAGCACCGATCCAGATGAAACCAGATGTTTATGAAAGACAATATCATGCCCTACAATATTGTAAGATGTTGGTTCCAGTTTATTGTCTTACAGGAAAAATATAACATTTTAATAAAAATGCTACAAAATCTTAGGAACATTTTGTAATGCATTTTTCGACCACTAGATGGCGCCATCGCCACAAATGGTATATATATTCGGAAACTTTGAGATATTTAGTACCTTTATGTGATGACGTCATCTTGATAGCTCACAACCCCTTTCCGGAAGTTTTGCCTAAAATTTAAATGAGAAATTGAAGAAATATTTTAATAGGTTTTTTGGATATTTTTTTATAGGATATCATGTCTAAGGGTCTGTTGTAGTTACAATACTGCCTGTCTATATATGTGCATGTCGAGACTGGGGCAATATTATATAATTAATAATATATATACATATATATACAAATATAATTAAAACATGAGATAGTACATATAAAAATGTCTAAGATTTTCAATAGATACAATTCTAGTTTGTTTATGTTGTAATAATTTTGTATTTCATAATAATTTTAAGTTATATGGTATTTTATATCTGTGATTTATATTATTCAATTAAATTATTTTGTTTATATTGTTATATGAATGTATTTTTAATTAGAGATATATAATTCTTGATTATTGATTAAGCCATTAATTTGAACCCAATTGCAAATGGTAGATGAGTCGAGTCCCAAACCAGATAAAAGTGTTTTTCACTTTCACTAGGATTCGAATCTCTTATTTTGAAAAAGGCATATATCTCTGATTTTGATTAATTTGAAACCTAGTATACATTTATTAATTTGTATAAATATTCTAGAAAAATTAGCAATCCTGATTTTGAATTAAACTCTGGATCAGAAGTTAAAGAGCTCGTCTAAATATTATTAATGACACCGGATTTGATAAAGGTATATAAAGAAGGGTTTAAAGAACATCTTTAGGTCAGAAGTATTCCAACCAATGCTCCTCAATCATTTCTTCTTGTATCTGAAGAACCATTTAAATTAGCGTAGAAATTTTCTCAGATAAATCAGTTTCAATAAACACAGAATGTAGAAATTATATTTGATGGTTTAACCTTTTTAACAGATTAACCAATTTAGTAATTTCTTTTCATGTAATATAACACTACCGCAGGACACCACATAAAATTTTTTAATTGACTTTCTATAAAAACAAAGAAAAAATGATTATTAAATTTAATTTTTAAAAACATACATTTCGAAATATTAATTTATAACAATTAAATTTTAAAATATAATATTACTTTAAATTTTATAATTAGAATTTGGATTACATAATGATTCTAGTTAGTTAATATTAATTATTGATATCAAATTGCATGCAAAATATTTTAAAATTAACGTGACGATGCGTTTTAAGTACGTATATTTTAAAAATTAATGAAAAACCTTAATTTGCGAATAGATTTAAAAAAAGTAATTAAACACGGAATTATATAATTTTTTGATTAAATTTAACATATAAAATGGAATAATGAAAAGTAGGCTTAAATTATTTTACATGTATAACAGCCCATTCCTAATTTGTTTTCTTAAAAGTTAATTTTTTAATTAAAATAGTTAATTAAAATTAATAATTAAAATTTATTGTTTTATTTAATTAATATAGATTAAATTTAATAGATTTGTAATGTAGTTTGGGTTAATTAGTCATATTAAGTACATGCAATGTGTAAACTAGAATATATTTCAACGTTTTTGTATTATAAATATTTTAAAAGTCTCGCCGCTTTGTCCTCCTTCTTTAGCTGTAGTTGCGATCACTCTTTGTTTTTCGCAAGGCTTTTGATATCAGGTTAATTAACTAATAAATAAATAAATAAATAAATTATAGTACTAGATAAGTTTTGTAATATATCCATTGTTAATACCATTAAAAATCATAGTATAAATTTCGAATACTTTAAATTATTACATGACATGGAATTTGGTCTTTTAAAATGTAAAAACGTTTTAGATTTCAATAGATACAATTCTATTTGTATAACAATTTTTATATCTGTGAGTTATATTATTCAATTAAATTATTTATTTATATTTTTTTTTGTTTTTTTTTATATTATTATTTTAAAAATATAGAATGGCTAATTAATTGCTATACCACTAATATAAACCTAATGTCGAATGGTGCGTGAAACGAACCAAAAACCATATTAAAGCAATAAATTCAAAATAATCATAACTAATGTATGAGTAATAAAATAATAATGAATACCAATCTGAGGCTATCTTGAATTTTAACAACATGCAGGAAGGTTTTATAGACCCTTCCGAATAGCCAATCAACTACCACTTCATGTACAGTAATACAGCTTCAAATACCACTTCATATACATTTATGTTATTAGTCAAATATGAGACTGGGGCCATTCGTGATGCCTACAGAAATTTCTACATTAAAAAAAAAAAAAACAATTAGAAAATCGGTTCCAGATAAAGCTTGAAAAAATAAAAAATAATATAATTAATATAAATTTTTGTAATAAATATTAATTAAAAATATTTTTTTTTGTTTATTTATTCAGTTTTATTATTTAAAAAAAATAATGTATGGTTATGTAACTAATATTATTAATTAAGAAAACAAGTGGCAATATATTGGAAAACAAATGGAAAAATTGCATAAATTTTAAAAGTAATTTGAAAAAAGTAATAAATGAGAAAAAATAATAAAATTGGCAAATAAGCTATGAAACTGTAATAATTGTTCTGTAACTAATTAATTATAAGCGTTAAAGAGTAAAATTAAACTAAAAAATTTACAAAATATTTAAAATTTGACTTTAAATGTATTAGTGCATATGTTATTAAATAAAATTATTCATAGATTGCATTGTTTTTAAGAGAAAATGTTAATGCTCTTAATATTTTTAGTAATTTTAATTAGTTAGTAATAATATTTAAATAAGTCAGTATTTATATTTAATTTTATTTTTCAAGTACAATTGGCACGGTTATACTAATACATACATAGAAACGAATATTTTCACTGAATTTAGTATTTATATAGATTATTATGACTCAATTTAAAATATATATTTATATATATAATAATATAGAAGTTTTCTTTCTCTTTCTAATTTTATTTTATTGATTTAATGTTTTTGTATTATGGATTTATAAATTTCAGCTCCAATGTATTAAAAGTATTTTCTACTGAATTTTAAATCATTTAAAATTTTTTTTCACAGTTTTTTTCAAATTATCAGATGAATTTACTCTTAATATAATACATACGTAATACATAATACGCCTAATCAGCACTCCTAATACAATAAGCGATGTCAAAATTGATGACATTTATGTCAATTCAAATAAAAAGTATTTGTGACATATACAACTATATTATGATGATTAAATTTCTTTCATTAAAAATATACCTACGGCTTTAATCATTAAAATATTAAATTGAAATTGAAAATTTTTAGAATTTCTTCCGACATATTTTGAAAAATAGACTTTCTGTTAATTAGAACTGTCATTTGTTTTTGAACTAAACTAATATTTCCTTATTTTTGAAATGTAAACTTTTTTTAAATTATTTTTTTTCTCGTAGAATTACTAGTACTAGAATGGCAAAAGAATATTCCCGACTCTTTTCTTCTAATGGGATTTCCCATCCTGAGGTATTCAGACAAAAAAATACATATGCATTTTCTTATGCGTATACAAATGGTACGGCTACTTCTTCTGTCAATGTTTAAATTTGAATAAATGAGAATGTTTAACAAGCAGTTTCTCATTAGTTTTTTAGTTTACATTTTTACATTGAAATATATTTGGATTGGAAAGTTTTTGTATTGTAAGCTATTTCGAATAAAGATATTTAATGTTGGATTTAACTTGCTATTAATTTTAAATATTTACTTTTTAATATAATATATATAATTGAACAAAACATGAAGAATCAAATTTGAATAATATTAGAAGAAATTGCACTCAATTATTTTTAAAAATAACGGAATCTCCATCAAAATATATTTTTAGGTGAATTTTAATGAACTGATATATTTTGATTTATCTTCAGGTTTTAATTCATCGTGGAAACAAAAATAATTTCCGAATAAAGAATTAAAAAGTTTTACTATTTAATAATTTTAGCATTATAATATGATTTTCAAATTTTGTTCTATTTAAATAAAGACAGTTTTTTGGTAAATTTACATAATGAAAAATGGAACGCAGAAACCAAAATGAAAATACCTTTAAAATAATTTTAAAAAAATTAGTTTCTTTTATATTTCACTTTTAAAAAGATATTATTCGTGAAGAAACTAGTAAATACATACAAACGGTACACGTACCTTTTTTTGAAATTTTTTGAAAATTTTTACTCTATTGCCATTCTAGTACTAGTAATTCTATGGTTTTTCTTAATATTTGACATTATTTTATAAAACTTTTTTATAAATTGTTTTGACAACTAAGACTTTGTTAATTATTTTGTTGTTGTTGTTTAGCATATTTTTGACAGTTTATTGGTTAATGTAAGTACTTAGTAGAATAAATAAATATTTTACATAAGTAAATAAAACTTTTCTAAAACTTTTAATAAATAAAGTTTTTAGATAAATTGACATTAAGTACTAATTAAACATTATTAATAATGAATATTATTAAATTTGTTGTAATTGAACATTGAAATTTTAGGTTTTTTTAAATTCACATTAAAATAAAATTTCTTGAGTGTTGCCATGCTCATTATAAATGAACAAAATAACTAAATTAATTAAAATACTTTACTTATTTTTAGATTTTGTAAATTAAGAATATTTAGATGTAATTTTCATATTATTCAAATGTTTTCATGATTTGAAGTCATAAAATTATTTGGAAAATAATTTTAGTTTTGAAATTAGATTTAAATTTGAATTTAATAATTTGTTGTCTTCTATTTTTAGGTTAATGAGTTTATTTTAGTAGAATTGGGTAAAATATTAATATTTTAATATTTTAAAGTGATTGTTTTTGTAACCGAGCAAGAGCATATTTTTCAGATTTCTATATGTTTAATAGCTACATTAAATAAACTCATGAATATTTTCAAATTTAATGAATCTGTTTTGAAAATAGCTCTACCTTACTAGACCGCCAGTCTTCCACCAACGTGTAATTAAAATGTCATAACATTGCACCAAAATTGTATTTTTCTCTTTTGTACCTTTCTGACGTCGCTACAATATCGTTTACAACAATAGCTACGAGTTTAAAAATTGAAAGTTTTACTCGAATATTTTAACAAAAAATGTTATCTAGTAAAAAATGACTCACTTAGACAGATGAGAAAATAATTTATTGTTTTGGTGGTTTTTTATCTTTTAAAAAATTCAAAATGTCTAAAATTTTTTTTCTATATGAAACTTTGTTCTAGGTCAGTGCTTAAATAAATGACTATTTAAAATAATATTTTGTGTGAAATAAATTGCAATGGTAAATAAAAAATATTTTCAGGGCTTTTAGAGTTCAAGGTTATTTTTGTTAAAGTTTGTATGTATAAAGGAAATAATCACATTTATGTGAAAAAATGCTTCAGACCATATGAGACAGTAAAATTTGATAAAGAAATAATTATGAAGTTATATTTACTGAGTATCCCAACTTAGATTACAATTCCTTAAATATTTTGTCTGAACAGTTTCATTATATGGTGTAAAGGCCTGGACACTCAAAGTAGCTATGATACACAAATTGGAAGCATTCAATATGAACACTTATGGACGTCTGTTAAAAATATCTTGGACAGATTGGTATCCAATATAAAAGTTCTAAAGAGGATGCAGAAAGAAAAAGTTTATTTTCGCCATATAATACTAGGACCAAAATATGAATTACTACAGCTTATTGTCGAAGCCATAGAAGAAAAAGAATAGAAGAAAAAAACAGAAGTAGAAAGTAAGCAACTATCATGGCTGAGAAATATTGAAATTGAAATATGCTAACATTGTAGCAGCCAATTTAACATGAAACTAATACACCGGCGTCTAGCAGAGATTATTGCATAGGCATAGGAAAAGTGAAACCAGCCTTATATAGAGAAATGAATGAAATGAAAATTTTTCACCAAATGTTATGCACCAAAAGAGCTTTCCATTTCCAAAACTTCAAAAGAGGGCACAAAATAATAAATTTATTTCATAAAGTAAAATTGAATTACATAAGAAGTGCACATTAAGAAGGCTCCTTAATAAATTTATAATGATTGCCTTAGGTTTTAAAAATAGTTCAGATTGTAGACGTAATCGATTCTTTTGACGAGTATATGTCTTATAATTTAATGCGGAACACACTGTATTTAAAAATATTTTTTTGAACAAAATTTTTACATTTAAAATACCTTAAATTCACTTGTTCCAAAATTGTTTTTATATTTATAGTGTTGAAGAATATTTTAACTAAAATATTCACTAGCATAACAATATACGGATATGAGAAGAGTTTTCTGGAATAGTATATGTATATACAAAGCAATGTATAACAATTTGGAATACTATATATATGTATATACAAAGCAATGTATAACAATTTGGAATACTATATATAAATGTTTTAGAAAATTTTTTTAACAGTAGATGTAAAGTAGAAAGAAAATATTTTGGTAAAGTTGATTTCACTTGAATAATTCATGTATAACATAATATAATATGTTAAAATTTGGGTGAAAAAATATCCTTAGAACCCGCCTAATTTGGCGTGAAGAAAATTAGTTATTTTGAAGTAGCAGAATAGTACTCCGCCTACATACCAGAATTAAGTTTTAGTTCCAATTCGTAAGAATTAGTTATATTTTCCAATGTTCTTTTGTATTTATAAAGTTAAAGAAACTTTTCATAAATCAAAGGCTGGATGAGGGTTAATATAATATAATTGATTGACGTAATAACAAAGATTTTATCAAGCACTGTGGCAAAACTAAAAATGTTGAACTTATCTAATAGTTTTTAAAAACATGAATTTTGCATATCCTTATTTAATAAATTATTTCATATTCATTAATATTTACTTGACCTTATTTTTTTTGAAGCACTCATGATATACTCAGACAATAAAGTATACATGGGATTTATTCATGTTTAAATCTATACAATATTTTTTCGCTATTTCAAAATTAATTCAAAAGTTTAATTATCCAAATACAATATGTATTTGATATGGAATTATTAAAACTTTCTATATAAATGTTATGAATAACCTAATAACCTCAATAATAATGTATTTGATAAGAGACCTTAATCATTATATTTATATATTAATCTAGTTAAAACTAAAATTATCTCAATAAATTGTATACAATGTTAATTATACGCGTAATAACCTTTTTAACCTCAAATTATTAAATACAAGACACTTAAAAAAGTAATATGTAGTTATGATACTTATAATTACATATATATATCTAATTAGTAAGTATATTATGTACATGTATGTACTTTATTACCCTTAATATATAAAAAAAGAACTGGTTTTATCTCATAACTGAATTACAGAAAAAGTTTTCTATTTCGCTGATTAACATTCAATGTCACATAGAAAAGGTTATTCGCGGTATTCCCATGTTATTCAAGGTTGTACATGTATGTGTAAATATTATTCCCAATAGTAATTTAATAGTATAGTTCTTTTAAATCTTTTCAAAAAATAATTAAAAAAAAAGAGACTAGAATTTTAGGATTAATTAGGGTATAACTTCAAAATAGTTTTGACTTATAAACCGCGAATATTTAAAAATGAATAAACTTCTATAGGGTTTTAAAAGTAATTAAACGTACCTCACCCACTTAAAAACTTATTGAATAAAATTTGATCCCGCCATATGGAATATTGCAGATATTTAAAAACATATCGTAAAAGATAAGTTTATTTATTCTAGGTTTTATAGCATTAATTTAATTATAAAATATCTTTTAAAATCTGCGATTAAAGTTCAAATTAAAATATTTAAAATAGTTAAAATTCAAATGTTAAAAATATAAATTCTATGTTTATAATTGAAATTCATTAGCTTATAATAAAATTTCAAGACTTTTTATTATTAATTTTTACAACTAATAAACTTTTTCCGCATTTTGATTTATTAAAACTGATAACAATGTTGAAAAATCAATTTAAGTATTTCCACGTCATCCATTTATTAATTCATATATTTATTTATTTTATTAATTATATTATATATCGTAAATGATACTGCAATATTTTTAAAACCATCGGTTGCCGAGACCATTATAGGTTTTGATACTATTTTTTGATTATAACTATTCCATTTATTATATTTATTTAATTTATTATACTTATTTAATACTACTATTATATTTAATCGTAAGGGGGAGTTGCAATGATAAAAAATACCTTAAAAAAAAAAATTACAATTTGTGCACTCACTATGCCATTAAGGCTCCTACTTATCGAATAATGATAAGAAGATTATATCGTAAATTACATTGCATATTTTTAGGATAATTAAAATCAAATAGTTTTGATAAGATATACTTGCATGATAATTAAAGTAAATTTAACATTGTTAATATAAGTTTTATATATAAAAAGTAGATTATATTAAATGTTTATATAATAAAAAAAAAAAAAAAATAATAGTTGCCGGTTTTAGTACCGGTTTAATGGCCTTTTTAAAAAAAATATCTTTGAATAAACCATATTTTTTTAATTATTCACTTTTTATGTTAGGTGAAGGTTATTATATATATATATATGTAGATGCACGTATACAATTAGATAAGATCAAGGATTATAGTATATAAGCTTTAAATCAACATCAATAGAATATTTAAAAGTTATTAACAACAGTAGCTTTTAGTTAGGAGGGAGAACAATAATTATACTATCAGTAGATCTTTTTATGACTTATTCAATTTTCAAAAATATTTAAAATCTATTCAAAACCATAATTAAATTTGATATTTCTAGGAAAAATTATAAAATATGTTCTGGGTAATGAAAGAATGATTTTTAGGAAATTTATAAAATATAAATTATTAATTCTCTAAAAATAATTTTTACCCAAAATCAATAAATAAAAAATTTAAAAAAATTAATAATAAATAGAATATAATGTGGAAGTCTTGATTAATATAGATGAGAAGGCATTTAAAACATTTGGTAATTTTTGTGATTTTTGAAAGGTTAATGGTCAAATAAATAAATCAAAGATATTTATATCTAAAAAGTTTTTGCTTTAAATAATTTAATTATGAATAAATTTTTTGGATCAAATCATTTTTAAATAAGTTTTAATTATAATACTAGTTAAAATATCATTATGTAATACTTTTTATTTAAAATTATAAAAAAGTTTTTAATATACTTTAAAAATTAATTTATGTGCAAATTAAAGAATTTAATGGAATACAATATTTTTTAGAAGCCTCTCCCCAACTAATATTTTAAAGCGAAATTAGATTTTAATTTAAAAAATTTTTTAAAATAAAGAAAAACCAAAGTGTTTAATTCAAAATGAAACTGAATTATGTTTAAAGCTAATGAAACTGACTAAATCATTAAGAGAAAATCCGGACAACTAAATCTTCCCTAAGCGAAAATCCACAAACCGAAACCATCGCGGCATTCGCCATTTACGTTATATTTTGAGCAGAAGCTCCTACTTCTAAAAACCTTAATTAAAAGTGATTTTAATCAGAGATTTAGCTTTTTGTTGGGAATTTTTTTTTTTGGAGATTTTATCTTTGAGGATTTTCTCTTTGGGGATTTTGATTTTTGGGAATTTGTCTCTGGAGATTTTGTATTTGGAAATTTTATCTTTGAAACTTTTGTCTTTGGAGATTTTGTCTTTGAGGAGCGATCATACAATTAAAATCTAACATTAAAGAAACCTTCAGTACTTGGGTATTTACATATCATCCAGCTACACATTGTATCAAATATTTTTAAAAAGTTTTAAATATACAAACCATTAATAGTCATTCATATTAACTAAGTTATTTTATAATTCATCAATTTGTACAATTTGATATTCATTTTAAAAGCAAGCTTAGAATTAATATGGCCCTTGCTTTTTTAATTGGAATAGAAACTATATTCGAACGATGTGACTTTAAGTTTGAGAAACAATTAAAGTATTATTTAATTATTTGTAATACCAGACAATAGTAAATACTGCCTAATAATATTAATCCTTTGCCGATTTGACATTTAGACTTATTATAAAATAATTGTAATATACACTATATTTTTTTATTTGATATGATCCGACCAGGGTTTAAACCCGAGACTTTTCGATTGAAAAGCTGCCACTTTACCACTGAGCTATCGGTCAGATTTAAAGTACTTTTTAGTCCAATCTTTTTAGAAACTTAAACAATTTCATTCAAGTTTTCAAACTTCGAAATTGGTCCAATGTGGAATATCATCAATTTCCCTTTTGCCATTTTTTTTATCTCTTAAAGCTTGTTTTTGGTTTAATAATTATGTTGTAGGAAATACAAAAACAAAACAATGGAATGTGAACCTGAAAAAAATAAAATTTTCTTTATTAAAACAAAAAAATAATTAAAGTAACTTAATTACTTAAGTGAAAAATATTGCTATAGTAACAAATAATTATGAAAATTTATATAATATAAATTATACTTACTTTACAAAACTATACGTTCTGCAAAATTGTGTACATTTACATAGACATTGTATTAATTAAAAATATATATATATAAATATTTTCTCTGAAAAAATGTGACACAAAAAAATTTATTAAAATCAGCAATTTTACATAAATATTCTCAGTTAAAAAAAATATATATATATATATACATATATATTTTTCTTTTTTTAAAGCGTTATTACAATTTATAATTTAACAACTTTTCGCAAATATTTAATTTAAATTAAGCCAATCAATTTTTAATTCGAAAAGTTCGTTAACAGAAACTTTATCAAATTTGACTACATATTTACTTTTGACTTTATTTTTATTTGCAGGATTTTTAAAACAAACTTCAGTACAATTCAGTTGTAACAGAAAGCTTGAATCACTAAATAATTATTAATATCACCCCAAATTCATTAATGTGATAATGTCCTACCGTGCTTAGTTTCGAAGTAACATAATTTCGCATTCACATTTGCCGCAGCCGGATTCTAAAGTTAACAGCATATTAATCTGTACCCCTTAATCCTTATCCTAATTTTGTATGAGTATTATGTAACCAAACTCTAATTGCAATTGGGTCATACGACTTTTCACAAGTGTCCTGCATTATCATTTCAATGTTTTTCATTTCATTTGCCTATATAACATTATTTTAAACATTTATATATACTCTTTTCCCGTGAACTCGACTTTTTTAAACATCAAATTTGTATATTTGTTTTATCAATCCGGTTAATATCGGATCCAGTATTCAGATCAACATATTCAAAAAAAGCACTTAACGATTTTATAGTATAGTCCATATAAAGCAAGAAAAATTTAAAAGTTTGACACCTAAGCCCGCCCTAAAAAATAGTCCCCAATAAAAAAAAAAGCCATTTTTTGGGACTTCAATTAATTTCTTTTCCTTTTCAGCTTCTCTTACAATATTCTTACAGACTCTTACAAACTAAAGGTTTTTTAAATAATGCTACTTCGACTTCGAGGTCCCATCATACGGCGGTCTTTTAAAATCAAAGGTTTAAATCGACTTGAAAATAGACAAATTTCTTATGAAAAAGGACCAAGTTCACGTGAAAATAGATATATTATATGTAAATGAGATTCTAAATTAGAAGGTACTTTAAACTTGCATTTAAAATCAAAGTATTTCTAATACATTTCAATTTAATTTTTTAATTCTAAAATTTCAAAACCTTATATTTTGAGTTACAACATGTTTGCTATACAGAAGCTATTCTGTATCACAAGGATAAAATTTTTTATCTATAAAAGTTAATATAGTCATATTATCTTTGTTAACCAAGGATACAGCATTCAATTCTATACATATACTATGAAATAAAAAAAAAAATCTATAAAATTAAAAGTTAGTTTTAACAACTGAAAATTCTATTCAGTCACGGTCACAAGCGTTTTTATATGATGCCACACTTTTTTATTTATTCAAAAGGGTTCACTATTTTGTTTTTTATTATAATTTTTTTTTCCAATTTTTTGTTTTTGTATTTTTATAGAATTAAAAAAAAACGAGGAAGAGTGTGGTAGAGTAGACTGTGTCAACTCTGGGATACCCGCATGACCGTAACATATACATTACATCATGCGGTTATTTACTTTTGGCAAAATTTAAAATATTCAGCTTTATTAGGTGTAGTGTAATCCTCATATAAAAGAAGGAGTTGTATGGCAGCTACTCGAACCCCCAGCAGTAGACCAACCAAACTTTGCAGTAACTTTGGCCATTACACTAAACTATTTTTTGCAAAATTTCAGATTCCCACCTTCATCAGGTGTAATGTAAAGCTCATATAAAAGAAGGAGTTGTATGGCAGCTACTCGAACCCTCTGTAGTAGACTAACCAAATTTTGCAGAAACTTTGGCCATAAAGTTAAACTACTTTTGGCAAAATTTCAGACACGCAGCTGCAATAGGTACAGAGAAATACTCATATATAAAAAGAAGTTGTATGGCAGCTACACGAACCCATGAACCAAAATGGCTGGATTTAAATAGCGATTCCGGTTTTTGCATAAAAACGAATTTGTGAAAATTTCATAATCCTAGCTCCTTTATTTTTTGAGTTATCGTGATGACGGACGGACAGACGGACGGACGGACGGACGGACATACATCGCTAAATCGATTTATTTTTCGATTCTGATCCGATCCATACACTTGAGTCTATATCTACCCCCCCCTCCTTCTCTGCGTCACAAACGTAATGGCAAATTTATTATACCCTTTGACTATATAGTCATACGGGTATAAAAATTATAAAAAACTGTTATTTAAAGACCAAATAGGAATGTTAAAAAAAATATAGAGGGAAACTATTTTCTGAGAGTTAAATTGTTTTAAAACTATATTAAATTTTTTTTTTAAAGTTGAAAGTGCAGAATAATCAGTTTATTGCAGTAATGTCAATTAAAAAAATTTAATTAGAATATTTTTAGAAAGGGATGAACTATTTTTTTTTTATTTATAAAACTGTTTTTTATTAAATTTGAAAGTCTGTCTATTGGCATAATTTAAGTGTATTGGTGTACAAGTCTTTGGATCTTTAGATTGTTTTGAGTATCTGATGTTAAAATATGTACTTAGGATTTATAAACAGCAGCAAAGTATCTGTATCTATTAAAAGCTGATATGGATTTAGTAGTCTAGTGAATTTAAAGTTTTTAAGTGAATCAATTTAAAATGGGTAAAAGAGTTTAAAGACAAAAGTTTGGTTAAAGCACCAATTTTACCAACATTTTCAAATAGGTACAAAATAAAGGATAGCTTTTTTATCTATCCAAAGTTTTATCTCTTTTCAGAATTATTCATTTAAAATATTAATAAAAGTATATATATATGATTCCTTTTTTTCAATTATTTTAACAGTTATTTTAATTATAGCAACACAATGTTATTCAGTGGTCACTAATTATTATTCATATACACATTTTTAACATGTATTTTATACAAACACACATATATATACACAGTGGCAATTTAACAGTGTCATAATAAATGGAAAAAAAACATAGTGAAAACATAATTAAGATTTAGAGTACAAAATTAAATTTTTACCGTTATTACAATAACAGTAACTCTTTAATTATGATAGTGAAAAGAGGGTTCATTCTAATTATTAGTAACTTGCAAAATACTCATAATTGATTAGTCTATTTATATAATATCTTAATTTATTTTGGGATAGCGCAGTAGATATTAGCGATATTTTCATAAGTTATACCATAATTTAAAAGTTAAGATGGTTCAGGATCGGCATCATACCCGTGTCTGTAGATATTAGCGATATTTTCATAAGTTATACCATAATTTAAAAGTTAAGATGGTTCAGGATCGGCATCATACCCGTGTCTGTAGATATTAGCGATATTTTCATAAGTTATACCATAATTTAAAAATTAAGATTGTCCAGGACCGGTATTATAGCCGTGTCTGTAGATATTAGCGATATTTTCATAAGTTATACCATAATTTAAAAGTTAAGATGGTCCAGGATCGGCATTATAGCCGTGTCTGTAGATATTAGCGATATTTTCATAAGTTATACCATAATTTAAAAGTTAAGATGGTTCAGGATCGGCATCATACCCGTGTCTGTAGATATTAGCGATATTTTCATAAGTTATACCATAATTTAAAAATTAAGATTGTCCAGGACCGGTATTATAGCCGTGTCTGTAGATATTAGCGATATTTTCATAAGTTATACCCTAATTTAAAAGTTAAGATGGTCCAGGATCGGCATTATAGCCGTGTCTGTAGACGCAATAGTTTTAAATTGAGTCTAAATTGAAATATAACTTTAACAATGACCATACATTTGAATACGCGATTAGGTGTACAGTTCAATTTAGTATAAATAAGTAAAAAAAATCTGTATAAGATCTAAGGTTTGATACTTAGAACACATTGAATTTATTCACTTGGAACTAAAAACTGACCAAATTTTATATTGACCGTATTTTAATGGGAAACTAAACATATTACAATAAATTGGTTCAAGATATTGTTGTCAGTAAAATCATTTAAAAACCTTAAGTGGCACTCTACAGTTGCTTTTTCTAAGTAATAAGTCTACATAGCTATGTAAGATTATCTTAAAGAATTATTTAAAGTGGTAACGCCTGCGCAGAAATCTTACAATGTATTTGTTTTGGAGTATACATTTAAAATACTTCTATATACTTAGCTTCTACAGCCACTGAACGATTTTTAAGGTATAAACAAATTTTACTATTATCAAGAGTATTTACGTAAACAAATCAAATAGACAGACACTTAAGTGGCCTCTAAAAGATTAGCACAAAAACTTTAATTCAGTTTTTTTACTAAATTTTAAGTGATAAACTTTATAATGATATGACTGTAAATTTTCTTGTGGCATATGAATTGAGAGAATGAGTTTTTTTTTGTAGTTTATTTTATTTAAATCTATCTTTTTATTCATATTCTGTAACTATTTGATAACCTTGTTGTTGGCTGTGTATGTTATCAAACATATGCTAAAGTACGTTTTTTTTTTTTATAACCCTACGTGATAATTATAGAATGAGAAAAAATTATGTCTTTATAAAAGCTTTGAAAGGACTTTATGTTTATGTACTTGATATAATATATAGTATATGTTTCATTTAGTTAGTTATTATTTAAAGTGTGTGATGGATACATACAGTCTCAATATAAGTGTATACAGTCATAAGTAACAAGGAATGATTTTTAAGTAGTAGAGAGACATACTGAGTTGCTATTTGTAATGTGATGATTACTGAATTTGTAATTGAGGTTTAAAAATATTTATAGCAGCGAAATTGTTAACAAAAGACAAGTTGTTAACAAGTTAAATTGGCGGGATGGACCAAAGTATGTGCATTAATATTGAATAAACAGAAGAAAATATTTAAGAGCAAGGCGAGAGTAATATTGGTTTTTAAAGGGAGGTTTACACTTTTAATTTTAAACTTTTAATTTTTTGAAGGAGTCACTGGAATAGTTTCAAAAATTTTGACAAGTCATATAATATAGTGTAATTACTTTAATACTAGTTAATACCCGGTGCGCGTTGCTGCGCCTCTCAAAGGAGGTTTAATTTAAGTTGATGTTATTACAAAAAGTTAACACAAAAACTACACATGGTGTAAATGTTAAATATTAAATGTATTAAAGCAATTTGTTTAAAACGATTTTTCTAGGATTATTGTAGTAATTTTTTATACTTTCTGTAATTGAAAGAAGTACTAACTGCTTTTAAAAATTTGACGTAATTTACTTCCAAAAATTTTTTTTGACAAATTGTAGGACCGACATGTGTTACCAAACACTAAGACTGTTAACATACTCTATTCCATTTTCAAGGGGCTTCACGCATACAAAATTTGGCGGTCCGTTAGAGCAAAATTTTTAGTTCACGATTTCTTCCGTACCCAAAAACCTCTATATACAAATTTTCATGACACAATTTGTACAAACAAACAAATAAACAAACTTTCGCTTTTATATATAGAGATTATGAATATCTACAGTTAACAAATTATGAATGTGAGTTATAAAGTATGAATTCAAAATCTTCATAGATTTTTGTATGTGCCATATACTTATGTGTCAAAACAATAATTTGAATATTTTATAAAGGTTTTTAGATGACATTAAAATTTGGAAAACTAAATATTATAATTAAATTTAAGATTTTAAGAAGCTTTTTCTATTTATCAAGTACATACAAATCATTTTAAAGTTTTTAAGCCTTCAAATTTTAATACAAAAATCTTTTTATTAAATATTTAAAATAAATTTTACTAAATTTATAGACATATATTTAAATGTTAATTTAATTCTTAATAAAACTTTTACTTTTTTAACTTGTACTGAATTCATATATATACATATTTTCAGATACATATACATTTCAGTATAATATAAAATTCCTCATAAGAACTGCTTCAAGGTATTCTAGTAATTAAAATAGTATATTAGGGGGTTTTCTTTAGTGCAAAACTTAAAATCATAAATTACCCTGAAGTGTGTAAGTTGAAAATCATATTTATGATGAAGTTAAAAAAAAATATATTTAAAAAAATAATTTAAATTAAAATTTATTTATGTTTTGGAAAATGAAATTAAATGAAAATATTAATTAAGTCTTTTTTGGAAGGCTTTAACTTGTAACTTGAAAATAAACAACAGTATCTAAATGTAAGGTTCCTACAATATACTTTAATTGAATTATAAGAGTTTGAGGGTTTTTCAAAATAACTTATAAGTAAAATAAGTAAAAGTAATTATTTTTTGAATGTGATTTAAATGTTCTTCAAGGTTATTTGGTGTGCTTTTAAAAAGTAAAAATAATTCATTAAATTTTAATATTAAAAAAATTTTGATTCTAAAAAACACCATTTTTGAATTAATATAAAGTATATTATTCAGTAAAGATGTGCTTAATTGTCTTGTACATTGGCAGTTGAATATTGAAAGTACTTACAGGTATAAGTTGGATTAGGTCTAAAATATTGGTTTAGTAAATCCAGTTTTTAGAAAATCTCGTTTTATCTTCTTTTTTATGTTCTGGAAGAGGCTCCGGATTTTGTATCCAACTGCAAAATCCTTATAAACATGCCTTTATAAAAAGCAGGATTTTATAAAAATGAGATTTAAAAAATATAAATTAACCAAACCTTACTTGGTAAAATCTTGGTTTAGTAAATCAAGTTTTCAGAAAATCTCTTTTTTTATGTTCTGGATTCTGATTTTGTATTCTGAGCTCATAATTCTGATTTTGTATCCAACTCCAAACTCCTTAAAACCAAGTCTTTTAAAAATGCACGATTTACAAAACCGGGATTTCAAAAAAATAGATTTACTAAACCTTACTTTGGTTTAAAATTTTGGTTTAGTAAATCCAGTTTTCGGAAAATCTCGTTTTAGAAAATCTCTTTTTTTATGTTCTGGATTCTGAGCTCATAATTCTGATTTTGTATCCAACTCCAAAATTCTTAAAGACAAGCCTTTTTAAAAAGCAGAATTTTCTAAAAACAAGATTTCAAAAAAAGATTTACTAAACAGATATAATGGAAAGCTCCCCTTGGTGACAATTTTTTTGGTGAACTCTTTATTTCTTCTAAATATTATTTAAGACTTGAACTCCAAATATTGAGGGGTTCAAGCAATCCCAATTACCAAAAAAAAAAACAACTTCATCCAAAAATATTAAAATATTTTAATAAAAAGTATATCAAATTGCAGGACCTTCTATCTAAACTATCTACAACACATAACTTATTCCTGTTTTATTGGATGAAACTCTGCAACCGCTGGGAAATTCAAAATTTTTATTTTCCCAAAAAAAAAATTTAGTATTTTAATTAGATTTTTCAAAGTTTAAATATTTTATGTAATCAAAATATTGTCAACTAATCATCTAAACTTTTTTTTTAATTTTTTTGAAATTATGCAAAAACAAATGATTAAACTTTTTTTTTCATATTAAAACCAAAAAAAAAAAAGTTTTAATGAATTTTGTTGCAATTGTTTGCATTTGATTTGCATGTCAAAATAATCTGTTCAAAATTATAAATCACATTTTTGAAACAATGGAATTTAATAAAACTAGGAGTATTATACGATATCTGTGTGCAACCATATTTTGTATTATTAGAAATGCAAATGCTTTGTTTTCATTTTTGATTAATTTTGGATTATATATTAAAATATGTTTATATCAGTGGCGGGCATTGATTTTTATGTGAAGTTTCGTAATCATTAAACTAAACACATGCATTTTAAAACTTATCTTTGATTAGTTAGTGTTTTATTTGAACATTTCTTCTAAATAAGTACTTCTACAAAAGCAAGTACTAGGCTCTATTGTACCAGCCACTTATCACAAATCAAATTATTATATTTTGATAAATATTGTCTTTGCTAATTACACTTCATGGTTTTTTTTTGCGAAATACGGCCCTTGTACAATACAGCTGCATCAAATAAATGATTGATGATAAGTTGTTATCATTTATACCTGGTTATCATTTATTTTGCTCTTAACTTTAATCTACTGTTTTTAATACAAAATTGTGCTAGTGGTTTTACGGATGGTACGACACTGCTTCAAATTATGATTTAAAATCATAATAATGCAGTTTTTTATGAAATAAAATCATAAGTTCAGTTTGTTGGGAATTAAAATCGTATTGGTGCTAATGACTAAATTATATTAGTTTGTATTTGCCACATTTATTATTAATACTTTTGATTTTTTGGAAGATTATAACATGTTCATTTTAAATATGATTTTTCAGCAATATATAATACTATATTGTGTATAAGTATTTTATTAGGCTATTATAAATTTAATACATATTTTATAAAATGGTTTTTAATCCAATTTGTAATCGTTGAAAGTACTTATATAAAATGGTTTGGGTATAAAGTTTCGCAAACCTAAATGCAGTACATATGGCAATTACTTATTAGGCTTTTATGCTCAGAATATTTTAAAATTTTTATTTCCAAAAAAAATAATGTATTTTAAAATTAATTAATATAATATGGACAACTATAATGAAATTTAATGTAATTTAGTAATAGAGTATTCATTAAAACTATTTAATTACTGGAACTATATGTACAGTATCTTGTGTAATATGCAGAATTAAAATTATTAAATTTTTTATTAAGCTAGAAAATTAAATTTCGGAATTTTTACTCAGTGGAAATTCTTTGATTATTTAAATATGATCCAGAAAATAGACTGATTGAGTACTATTTGCTAGATTATGGTATGTCATTAGTAATTACAATTATATTTGAAAGAGTACTGTATTATTACAATATAAATCATGTATAAGTCTTTAGTTTATTTATTTGGGTATAAACTTGTAATAATTTTAAGGAATTTTTAAGATACAATTAAAGCCAACACGGGTACTAATTTAAATTTATTTAATCTACAAAAGGGAACCCTTTTAAAATTTTCATTTAATAATTATAGTAAAATTTAATTAGAAGATAACAATGTTCCTTATTTCAAAAATAATCATTGTTTTTATAATAATTAAATCTCTTACTCTAAAATTAATCCCATTGTAAAATTTAATTCAATATACTTTTTACTGAAACTCTTTAAATCCTTTAAATATATTTAGGACGCAAATTTTCCAAAAAATTGTTAAAAATTCACATAATAATTAAAAGTTTGGATTCTTGTCTTAAAAACAAAACTCTAAAAATAAGGAAACGATATCTTTTAGTACGAATCCCGCCTTTAATTAAATAAATGTTGGGTGTTCTTTTAATGTAATTACTTGTGTAAAACTTTATAACCTTCAAAATATTAAAATGTCTTTCAACTTTTTTTACTTTTTAGTAACTTTAAAAAAGAATACATTAGACCCATCATTGGTAATTACTTTTACTATAAAATTTAATCTTTCATTAAAAAGTTTATTTGCTTTCATAGCAGTTTGTAAAACATTTCTGGGAGCCTATAACTAAATTTTATATTTTAATTAATTCTAAGTAGATAAATATTTCTTGTAAGAAAATCAAATTCCCTCGTAACAAATAGACTTAGTTAAGTGAAGAGTAAATGTGAGTGCAAAGATTTGAATTTTATAATTGAAATGAATATCAAAAATTTTTCAAAAATAATGCATGTTCGTAAGGTTGCATTCGGTTTTTTAAATTATCAGAATTTTAAAAGTTTCAAAAATTTCGAAAACTAAAACCAAGAAGAGAAATTAAGAGAACATTTTTTACGGAAACCGCTATATCTGCCATAGGTAATAACCAAATCTCGATATTTCAAGTACAATTTGAAAACTAGGTATAACTAAAATATATTAAAATGTAAAAATCAAAGTGAATTTAAAATAAAATTGCTTTTTGAACGTCTTATGACGCTTTTATGATTATAAATGATGACGTCTTATGCCGTCAAACTTATGGGACTAATAAATATAATTTTAATTAAAAAAATTTAATATTATAATTTCAAAAAATTTATATTCAGGTATTAAAATATTAATGTTTGAATTTTTAACACTATTTTGTTTCACTTAAATTTTTCTTTTATGGAAGCAAAAATTTTTTCGAAGGAATTTGCCATACTGTACTGAATTTAAAAATTTTTCACACTTTTTGTAAGAAAAATGAACCATATTTCCTAAATTAAATTTTTTTACTATTATTGCGGCTGTGGTTTTAATTAAGACATTTTCCAATTTTGTTTTATAATTTAGAATTGTAATTATCGTAACTTTTAATACTTTATGAATTTTCTAAATTAACTGTAAAAAAAACAATTTTTTAATTTATTTCTCCGGTGTTCCCTTAATTTGATTAAAAGTCAAATGAATTCGAGTGGCCGATTTGGAAATTAATGTTTGAGATTTTGAAAATATCCTAAAAATTCACAGGCACTAATAACTGGTAATCTAGATCTCTTTAAAGGCTGATTTTATAAATTTTATTGAGTTCCGAATACATTCGGAGAAAATTTAAAAATTTGCCGTGAAATAAAAAATTTATAAATTTTCATAAGTTTCAGAATATGATTTATTTTGTAGAAATATTTCAAATAAGAAAAGGAAGGAAACTTAATTATTGAATTATATTTTATTAGATTTTCGTAATTCTTAAAAAATTCAAAAGAAAACCAAAAAAACTTATTATAAACTTCCAGAAAATCATCTTAATTTAAATTTTAATATTCCCAAACCAAAGGAAACGTATAAAAATTTAATGAATAAATAAATTTTATAATTTTATTATAACCACAATGTTGTAAATATAAATGTTAACCACATACAACAGCATAATGTGGGCAATGTTGTGAGGCATTACACCCTCCCACGAAGAACAGCTTTTGACAGAATTAAATTTTACAAATTTATTGCATATTTGAATACAACTGTATTGTTCTTGGTCGGTGGTTCCTTAGTTGGAAGGGGAATTCAGATATCGACCAGGTAAAATAAATTAAAAAATTTAATTATTTCGTTCTACTAATTTTGATAGGAACGGCAGGAAATTAAAATGGAAACAAATAAAATGAAAACATTATTTCATTCTTGTAGATACTCTACACTTTGATATTCGATTTAATGGCCATAAAAAAACATCTTGTTTTTATATTTAAAAATTAAACTATATAATTTAGTTTTTCAGTTTCATACACTTTATTTCAAAATACATTTTAGTATCTTACAATTAATTCTGAAGCACTGGCATAAAAAAATAATAAGACACGAGATTTTGAAATAAAATATTAATAGTTTTTCTATTATAAATTTGGCCTGCAATAGAATTCTGTATTTTAGAATTTATCAGATACTTTTAGAGTAATGTGAAATTATGGCCATAGAATAATTCTGAGGAATTTTTACTTTATAGAGCATTACACAAATTACTAGATTTTACTTTTTACTAAGATTTTTTTTGAAGTTCTTTGGATTTAAAGGGAGTTATTCCAACACATCTCATAACAGATATGTTAAATTTAGTTCAAAAACAATCAGTTATACAATACTTCAGTTTAGAACATTTAGTTTATATTATAATTTTATTTCTAATATGTAATTTTATTTTAATAAAAGATTTTTATTTTGTTTCAGGCATTAACACCTCTGATTAAATTGATTTTGTAAAACAAAATATGAACATTTTACATCAATTAAGTTCAAGTATAATAAGGATACACTAAAAAATCTTAAGATTCTAAAAGGATCAATAAAATAAAAATTCAATATAAAAAATACGCTTGATAATGAAATGGATTTGTTTGGATCCTCAAATCAAGGGTCAAATATTACAAAAGAACACAGGCTTTTATCAAACATATCATCAACATCTTCAATTTCAAATGTGCAATCATCAATTTCAACAGAATCAACAATTGCTTATAGTATGACAGAATCAATTAAAGATGATACAAAATCAATGTCATCTTCAATAACAGAATTAAATCCATCAAAGTTTTTAAATAAGTATCTGTGCTCAATTAATCCAACAACAACAAAATCAATTGCAACTCTGTCAACAACAACAGAAACCAATTCATATGAAATCAACAGTCGAATTTCAAATAGTCCTGAATTATTTTGTAAATTTTCAAATATTCAAAATGATTCATTTAAAGAATTTTCCAAATCAAATTCATCTGATTATAATTTTTTTAATGAAACTAGGACAAAAAATTTTTCAACATCATTTAGTAATTATTCATCAACATTTTCATCATCATCATCATTACATCCAGACACAAAATCAAATAGAACAAATCAATATTTAGTTAATGGAGAATCACCTCTAGATAATATTTTATATAATACGTACAAATGTAGCTTAGATTTATATGATTCAATATTTAAACAAGCAACATACTATTGTGAATTGATAACAAATGATTTAATAGATATTTTAAAAAATAATTTTAGTAACAATACTAATAATAATGATAATGATAGTATTAATAATATTAGTAATTATAGTTTAAATGAATGCACAACAACATCAAATAGAAATGTAATATTAAATAATACAAAATTAATTATAAATGATATTTTAAATCCAATTGATAATTTCAATATTATTTTACCAAAAATTGAAAATGAAAGTATTTTTTTAAATTTAACTAGAAATAACACAAATTTAAATAATTTATTTAATTTATTTAATAATACAATAAATAATATAACAAATAATAATAATAATAGTATTAATAATGATAATAATAACAACTGTGATTTATGGCAAAGAACAATTTATTGTGCAAATAATAAAAATCAATCATTCTTTGAACAAATCAAAATTGATCCTATTAATGAAGATCTCATAGCATCAACGGCAACATCAGTTAAACCAACACTTCATTCATTATTAAATTTATTTAATAATACGGTTAGTGCTAATTTAATGAATAACGGTATTACTAATAATAATAATCATACTATTACTAATAATAATGATAATAATAATAATAACGGTAATTATTTATTTGATAAAATAGAATGTATATTTAATTTTACTAATATTAAGAATGTGATAACAGCTAATAATACAAATACAATTGTAAATAAAAATGTAAATATTAATAATAAAAGTATAATAAGGGATGCATTAGATTCATTAGTAACAAAAAGTATTTTACTATTTAATGAAACAATATCAGTTGAATCAAATGATACATTTTCATCGGTTGAAATTCCTGGACTATTTAGTGATGAATTTAGTACAAACTATAATGGAACACTGTTTTATAATTATAACAATAATAGTAATTATTATAGTAATAATTCATATTTGGATAACTATTATATAAATAGTAATAACAGTTTATTAAATAATTTTGATATATCATCATTAGCAACAGCAGCTACAACAACATTTAAAAATGAATTTGTAAGGGGTTGGGGTGCTCGTACTGTCAGTAATATGGATAAAGGCGGTTATGATTGGGTTGTTTTATTTGTTATTATATTTATATTTGCTGGGGGTCTTGGTAATATACTCGTTTGTTTAGCTGTTGCATTAGATCGTAAATTACAAAATGTTACCAATTATTTTTTATTTTCATTAGCGATTGCTGATTTATTAGTTAGTTTATTTGTAATGCCACTTGGTGCAATACCCGGATTTTTAGGTAAGTTTTATTTGTAAATATGTTTTTTTTAATTTTATTTTTATATATAAAATATTTTAAGATTTTATAGTAACTTTTGCAGGATATAACCAGGTAGATTTATCTTTTAATATTTAATAAATTTGAGATTTTGGTATCTACATATTGTTCAAGTTTTGATTCACAAACTTTAGAAAACTAGAAGCATCAATTTAATTCTTCCAATTTTAATCTATTAAAAATATCATTCTATATAAATTAATTTTAAAATGAAATTCAGCATTTTCCATAAAAATACCTTTGCTAGAAAAGTTTGATCCCAATTTTAAAATTTAATAAATGATTGAATCTCTCCATTTTAAGGATAAAAAATCCATTAAATTATGAATTTTATAGATGATTTCTAAGATAATTTACAGTTAAATATTTCCAAGCTTAATTTCAAATATATATTAAATTAAAAATGCCAGCCCCCACATTAAATTGCCTTTTTCCAATTCCAAAAATTACAAATTAAAAAGTTACTCCATATAGAACATTTCTACTTAGATATCTATGAAATATGTAGGATTTTGGATTAATACCACACAAAAATATTAAACTTAGTATGAAACAAATCTGGAAAACCTAATGATCACAAATATATAATTTAAAAACTCTTTAATATTTTAATTATCTTAAGATATGTAGGGAAGATGCATAACTTCCTTATCATATTGTGTGTGCTAACAAAGTCGTAATAAATAAATTAAAATTCCACTCTTCTTTCTTAAGAACCCTTTCAAAAAACTTTTCAAACTTTTACTCAAAATTTACAAGTTTATAAAATATATATATATATATATATATATATTATATAAAACGAAAACCTATTTTAATAAATTGTTTACAATTTTTTTTTAATTTCTAAGAAAATGGAATGAATTGAATCCGCATTATTTTCAAAAAATATTTTTATATTCTTTACGCTCATCTTAGTATGACCTATTTAGTCAATTCATAATTTCGCTATAATAATTTTTGAAGGGGGAAGGAGGTGGGGGGAAAATGTTTAGTAATTATACTAAGTAATTTATGGCATATACATACATAATTTAAAAAACAACAACAAATATTATCATTTCACCTTAAATTCCACTCAAAAATTCATCCTTGAAAAAAATATTATTTTCATCTTTTATTTTTTTTGATTGTTCCCTTTTTACCTATATTTTGTTTTTTTAAATAACAAGAATATGGTATATGTCTATCCTTCTCTTTTCTTTTTTGTTTTTTTTTTTTTGAAGTTTGTTTCATTTTTGGAATAGTTTTGAAAAATATTTACAGAAAAAAAAATACCTAACAAGAAAACAAAGAACAAAACAAACGAAAAAAAAAACAACGAGTAAAAAAATGTACAAAAAATTATGTTAATAGCACTTAAAAGCCTACGACATCTATTGGGTAAAATGAAAAATAAAAAAAAATTAAAAAGTGTCTGTCAATTAAAACGTGTAAAAGGAAGCCTTAATTATAAATAAAATTTGATATAAAATCTGAATCTGGGCGGTAAAAAATACAAATTCGAAAATAACAACTCAAATATTGAGTGAGCTTAAGTTTAATTGCCTAATTTGAGTTAATTATTCAAGTCAAAGTTTGAGTTAGCTCAAATTTAAGCCAGTTTAATATTTGAGCTTAAGTTGAAAGCTCAAACTATCAGACAGCTCATCATTGGATATTTGTGTGATTTTGAGTTGAGTTTTGAGTGGATTTCAGCATTTGAGTTTTTGCTTTTAAAATCCTTAATCCTTTGATTTGAACTTATCTTAGCAAAATATATGAATTTAACTAAAACTGGGCTAATCGTGTTATTGTAGGATTTCCAGCGCAAGTTTTTACTTTATTAATACAATAAATTATGATATTTTACATAATTTTGAAATAGTAAATCAAAATTATAGTTTATTTGATTAAATGTATGTTAGAACTGGAATTTGGAAACACAGAGTGTCTTAGTAAAAGCTAGGAACTATAGTTTTGGTAATTTCTTTTCGAATTATATAAAATATTATAATAAATTGTGTTTTGAATATTTGAAAATTGATTCACGTTCTTCCTTCAAGTCGATAGACAGGATTTCTATAAGTTTAAAGAGCTTTTAGAGTTGTTTGGAAACTGGAAATGCATAGTGTATTTCAGGTATAAAATTTATTTGAAGTGAACGTCTTTACTTGAATACAAAAAGTTTTTTCTAGTTACAAGTTTTACTCTCAGTGGGCTGAAAAGAATTTAGTACAAAATATTTGCTATTATTCAAATAATCCGTTCTGTGTTTTAAATAATCATAAGGTTATCTGCCACTCATTTTAGGATGTTAACGTTTTTTTTTTGAATTAATGAATTGAAGATATAAGAAGTTATACTTTTTCTTATTATTTTTTGTTTTTGTTTTTTTTTTCACTGAAAGGGTCGTTTTGTTTACCATAGAAACCTTTCAAAATTCATTGTAAATAAAAGTTCGTATACTTAATGAAAACAAGGTTTTTTATTTTTGTTATTTTTTTATTTTTCACTGTTCGTTGTTGATTGTTAATGTTGTTGTTTTGTTTAAAAAAATGCGTATATATATTTTATGTATATATATATACAAAATTAATTTTTATTTTCGTTTTTCCAAATCAGTTGAATATCTATGTAAATGAGCATTGTAAAGATTGTTCTTATAAGATATTTGCATATACTAACTATTATTTGGGTCATAATTATTTTTATTATCATAATTTTTGAAGGAGAAGAAGGAGAGAATAAAGATTCGCTTCCAAATTTGTTAATATTTAGCATATTTTTCGAAACAGTTTTAATTCAATTATACTAGTAGATTTTTATGTGTCTGTTTGTTTAAAAATTAGTTTTTGAAAAATGTGTTTAGAGTTGGAACACTACAATAGAATTTTAATTACAGATTGTATGAAACAATTTTGTGATTTTCTAGGACTCTCGCAGGAGTCCTCATTTAAAATTATTTATAATTGATGTTAGTTTTATCAATTACAACCATTCTCAGACTTACCAATTTAGATTTTCAAAAATATTTTGCTCAATATTAGATATCTTTCATCCACCAACCGTTTTAACTTTTCAGCCGGACACTATAAGCTTTCAAAAGAAAAGTATGATAAAAGCCTAGTTAAAAAGCACGAGTATGAGTTATTTTAACACCTACTTCATTGATTCTCAAAAGCATCTATAATAATAATAATAGCTTAATTCAAGCTTTACCCAAAAGTTGAGTTGAGCTCAAAGTTTGAGCTACTCACAAACACTAACACGTTGAGCTAACTTAAACTATTTAGCTCAGTATGAGCTATCTCAAACTATTAGCTAGCTAAACTCTTGTACTTTTTTCTTTATTTCAAGGAACGAGGAGTTAGCTCAAATTTGAGCAAATTTAATTTCAGTTTCTATTTGAGAAAATTTGAGCTATTTGAGTTGATTTGAAATTTGAGCTTTTTTTGTAAAATTTAAGACATTTATATGTGAAAGTAAAAATAGATTTACTTGTACAAGTTTTTTTTAAGGTAAAAATATTTTTAACACTTCGGCTTTAATACAGATTTCCTTCAAATTAAAAAAATGTTTGAATTGTACTTGCTTTGTAATTTTACTTAAAGGATATTACCTGTAGGAAACTTATATTTAAATTTGAGATTATTTGGTAGATGTGTAGCTTTAAAAACAATTTGCATTAAATATTGTTTTTATATATTTAAAAATTCGTTTAAATGAATTATGCAAATTATGTATAAAAATTGTTCATTCAAAGTGTTTTAATTTTACCCCATTTTGTTGTGATTTTTATAATAAAATTATGAAAATAAACCATTTAAAAAATGAATATATTTGAATAAATAAAATCAAGGCACTAAAAATATTATATTTTTGTAAAAAGTGTACTAAAATGTGTAAAATATAGAAAGAAACTTTTGGATTTATTTTTTAACAATAGTAAAAATAGGGTTTTGAAATTTGTTGACTTTTTTAACTTCCGTATGTGACAATTTTTTTTACAGTATCATAGTTTTCTTAGCTAGGCTACCCACACCATCTTTGGTTCTCTTTCTATTATTTGATTACTTTAGTTCCAATTTCTTTGAGGTGCAAAGTCATTTCTTCGGATTCAAGATCATCTTTTAAGTATACTGTAGTTCCGAACGAGGAAAAGAATCATTTACAACCTGTTATTTATTTTGTTATTGATGTGCTTCTCTTAGGATTAAGGGCACATAAGGATCCTTGATTAATTCGCAGAACTAATTGAAGCAGTTTCCATCCTTTTTGACTTTAAAGTGTTTTAGTGAAAAATGTATGCGTATATGATTAAATATATTCACAAATTTATTTAAGAATTGTTTATAATACAAATGAAATTGTTTTCAATATTGATTTACAATGGCATTACAATATGCTCTCCTAACATCTAGGCCTTGCTGGCTGTTGTGCATTTCATTTGCAAAACTTTCTATTAATTTATAAGAAATATATTTAATTTATTTATGTAATATAAATTTAATGATTTTTTTTTTCAATTAAACATTCAAGGCCTGTACGGCAATAGAACTCGCACTCCTTCTATTAATGCTGCTCCAAAATACTACCGAGGCCTATTACTAATATTAAAAAATTATTTATTTTTCGAAAAAAAATCTGGTATTTAATCAAATCTTTCCCAAGTCAAAATAAATTATAACAAACATTTAAAAATAAATATTTCAATTATCAAAACAGATATTAAATTTTGTATACAATGCAATGAATTCCATTTTTCTATCCCAAATTTATGTCAATTCTATTGTAAAAATCTAAACAAAAAATGAAAATAATTAAAAAAAATCTTAATTTCTAAACATTTCTATTAATGTATTATTTATAATATACAATATATATATATAATATTATAATATTTCTAACAAATCGGTATATAATATATCCATCAACCTTTTATGCTTAATTAGAAAAACAGAAAACAAAAATCTATAATCATGATTATACGCTAAGCGAAAGAAATATTATATTTTTTCCTTTCTCTTAATAAATTAATCCCCAATCGCCCCACCTCTCCTCTCCATTCATATTTTGATTTTTCCATAAAATTCTCATTAGTTTTCTAAAAACTTCTACATAATATTTACAAAATATCTTTATACAATTTCTATAGATGACAGCCTCATTATTTCTTGAATTTTTTTTTGTTTTTTTTTTTTTTTTTGTATTAAATTCAAAAAATCATTCGTCTACCATTTATAGTTCTGTCTCTTTCGTTTCATTAACATTCATTCAATCTTTTCATTCATAATCAATTTCTCATAAAATAAAATACTAGGTAGTTGTACCTTATACCTATGAAGTTGTTATATTCTATAGGGCTCTTCTATTTTAATTCTAAATTTTGTCTGTGTATTATTTATATGTGAATGTTTTCCATGGGTTTTTCAATATATACTAGGCTCAATATACAATTAAGGTGTACAGATGCTCAGGTATTATAAAAAATTTCCAATATATGTAAGCTGCAACTATACAAAATTGAATTACAATTGAAAGTTATTGTGGTTAATTGTGTTTAGTTTATAAAATTTCAAAAATTAGGATAACCAATATTTTGTCAGTGTTGTGTGGTAATTTTTTGACGTAATTCCTGAGGAATAGAGTATAGATGCAAATTACGACCTTTGGTTACATGATGCACTATATTTAGAACGAATCTCTTGTTTAATCTTATGTCGCCCAAAAAAAATACTGAATTTATTTAATTATACCAAAAATAAAACCACAATTTTATTTCAGGTTATTGGCCATTTGGATTTGTTTGGTGTAACATTTATGTAACATGTGATGTATTAGCATGTTCATCCAGTATATTGCATATGTGTTTTATAAGTTTGGGACGTTATTTAGGAATACGTAATCCCCTAGGAACAAGACATCGTTCAACCAAACGTATAACTGGTATTAAAATTGCTATTGTATGGGTAATGGCTATGTGTGTATCTAGTTCGATTACAGTTTTAGGTAAGTAATGATTAAGCAATTCTGCTGTCTAGTAAAATAAATTATACAATAGATAATTCAATCAACTTCTTTCATCAGATGGGTACTCAAAACGAACTTATAAAGGTTCTTTTAAAAAGGTTGAAAGTCAACACAGTAGACACTTGCTCTATTGAGTTGAAATCAATAATGCCTTAATTTAAACGATTCCAACGTAACCTCAGGCAGGTCTCAAGTTCCCATTTCTATACAGTAGAAATTCCAACGTTAAGGGTTATGGAAACCAGTTTATTGTGAGCACTTCTAGAAAATGGAAGATGCTTCAATGCAATGTGTTCCCCTCTGATGGAAATAAACTATTATACAATTTACAACTGTTTTAAAAGAACCTCTATAAGTTCGTTTATAATGTTCCCCCAAACTCTTTTCTTCTATCATGTTTTGCTTCCAATTCCTTTTCCTCAGAGCCAAGCCTACATACCTGTTAACATTAATATAGTTATTTATTATGTAAGTGAAAATGACTATAAACGAATTCCACGAAAATCAAAAATCAATTTAATGAAGAATAGACCTAATAATTATATGAATTCGGGGAAAATATATTAAATTGTTTCGTAGAAATTGTATTCAATAGTTTACAATACAACTATTATGATTTTGTCTAATGAAACACTTAGACCAGCTTAATTCATTGTGGCTCATATAACAATACACATATTTACAATTCAATTGAAATATAATTTAAAAATATATTGATATTTTGTTATTAATATTATATTGTGGTATTAATATTTCAATTATTCACAATGTATTCAAAGTATTTCTGGCAGACATTTTTTTGTTAAATATTAATAATTGATTTTTTTTTCTATTTTTCAGGGCTTGTAAATAAATCGAATATAATGCCAGATCAAAATATCTGTGCTATTAATAATCGAGCATTTTTTGTATTTGGATCACTTGTAGCATTTTATATTCCTATGATATTAATGGTTGTTACTTATGGTTTAACCATACAATTATTAAGAAAGAAAGCTAGATTTGCAGCTGATCATCCTGAAAGTGATTTATTCCGAAGGTAATTATTAACACACATTACAATTTAGTTCTTCCATGTAATTTTTTAAGTACTTTTGTTGCATTAAAAATAAATTGGATCTTAGGTAAAATCTATATTTGATAAGTTCATTTAAGGTTTATATTTTATTCAAACCAGAACCGATGTAATCCCGACGCTTTTCTTTGTTGCAAGATTGATGGACTTTTTATCTAAAACTTAACATAACCCATGCTTAAATTATATTCAAGCAGGTGGATTTCTTTTTGGCTAGTGGTGCAAGATCTTTATGGAATAAATACTTTAGTGTCTGACTTGGAGAATCTGAAAGTCAATTTTTAACTAGTTCATTTTAAAGATTCAAAAGGATTATACTTAAAATCTGTAGATTTTATTAAAGTGTTTTAATTGATTGTTTCATTTACTATCGAGGTATTACTAATTGTTTAAATTAGTCTATATATGTATGATTTAATTAATTAAATAGTTACTAATTTCATTGATTTATTATGAATTAATTAATATTTACATTCATAATCCCAAAAGAATGGATTTTTCATTAAAAGGCAGAAGGGGAGTTATAATAATTATTTTTGTATTATTTTATTTCAATGATTTAAGGAAATAGGACGAAACCTCAGGGATTGAAATATTATTTTATAATCGATAAGTAAATAATGATGGCAATTTAATAAAATATAAAGAATATATTGTTGCACTTCCATTGTTCTGTTATACTGAGGTTGTTTTTGAGAATTACATCAATTAGGTCTTTGTTTTGAATCCATGATAAGTCCTCTGAATTACTTAGCAACCTCAAATAAAACTATTGCCATTTTTTGAAGTTTGTTGTTTAGAAATGGTTTATATGACAATTTTTACCTAATATATTGTAATTATGGACTTTTGCTATGAAAGTTTCCTGGTAAAATTTATACAATCCTCGTACGCTTTCACTTAATAGCTGCTTCGATCCGATTGTACTTTCTATACGAGTTTAGCTGGCAAGACCCGGTATGTCTTCAGCAGTTGTCAAAATTATTAATGAATTTTCATTTCCTTTCAATATTTATTTTAAATTTTTAATTATTATATCAAAATATTTCAACATCACCATTAAACACGTCCTATTTAAATTTAAAATTTTATTAAAAATTACAAATAATGTAAAAAAAAAAATGTAATTCCAAATCAACTTTATAGGTTAGGCGGAAGATTAAAACAACAACAAAATCAACATAATTCGAACAATGTAAATAAATTGAATCGTGAATCATCTGGTCGTTGTTCAAAATACGATTCAGAAAAACATCGTGAAACATTATCAGCACAACAATTGAAACATAACAATAATGATGGTTTTAATAATGGAAATAATTCTATTGTAAGTGGTATTGGTGGTAATGATGGTGGTGGTGGTGGTAGTGGTGGTAGTATGGGTGGTAATTGTAGTCGTATTTATGATGAAAATTCTAGTGGACCACATATTGGTTTCAGTGGAAGTGGTGGAAATAGTAGTGGAATGGGTAATAATAATAATCGACATAATAAGGCGTCAAGTTGTAATCGAACAAGTTTTAATTCAATTTTACGAAATGATTCAACAAAATCAAATCAAAATATTGTACAATCACAATCACAGCAACCTTTATTATATAAAACCCAAGGAAACAGTAGTGGATGTTTATCAAATGCAAGTGATAGGTAAGTGGAATATTGAAATTATTTTTTGATTATTTGATTAATTAATAATTTGTGTAGCTTTTTGTTCATTTGAATCGAATTTTTAAATTATGAAATATTAGTTGTGCAATGTTAAGTGGGAAATATTAAGCTACGGAATCACTTATCAAAATTTTCAAAAAAAAACCTTTTAACAATTCCACAATCTCTGTGAGGTTGTGATTGACAAAATTTAATCATAAGAACTGAATGCATCTGATGTTGGCTCCAGTCCCCCTTTAGGTTCCTCTGAAGAAATCAATAGCTTGGTAAAAATAATAAGTGATGAACTGAAACTTATTTTTATTAATTCAGAGTGATAATTTGGACTCCTAATATCCTTTATGCTATAGGGCTCTAAGTTCTTAAGAAATGCTCACTAAGCCCAAAACAGTGTTTCATGTAACTAATAAATATCTTTCTAATTCTATACTTACTTTAAAAGTTCACGAAACATCTAAGTAGATAATGTATATGTGTACGATTCAGCTAATTTTAAGAAGAACATTAACATCTTTCTTCTAAATATCCAATCCAATTTTTCCCATCCCCCATACTCCAAAAATCTCAAATAACTCCCACCATAATACCAATTCCATCCATATCCCCATTCCTGTAGCCAAACTGTACACTTGTATCAATCATAGGTTCCCTTCTAAAGTTTGGCTCAAAAAGGGTATGGTTTTGGTGTGTTAAAAACGTACAGTTTCAATGGGTGGATTTCGAGCTTTCCATTCCTTCGTAAAAAAAGAAAAAGATCCCTTTGAGTAAAATTGATTTGTCGAAATTTTTTCAAAAACGGATCATCCTCACATTCTATGAAACACTTGTTTTGTAATTTACTTGTTTTGTTATTTAATTAATTTATAAAGAAATTTTTACTTTAAATTTCAGATCATCAATGAGACGTAGTAATACGACACAACGTTCAAATTTACGTTCATCACGTAGTTCTAGTCTAATAGCTGAACAAGGTACCCAAACACCAGATTCAATAGCCAGAGATACAAGAAAATGTAAATTAAAAGCATTAAGATTTTCATTCAATAATGTTACACCACCAGCACTTAATTTGAATTTAAGGTAAGAATGAGTAGATCAATCTTTAGAAACACGTTGTGTATTTTTTGTATTCCCAGTTTTCAAATTTGAAATAAAATAAAACTTTAACTAATAGACATTTCATTTTACGCACTGGATGTCAAAAAAAAATATTTTCGTGGAATCCATTTTTAAAAATTTTCAAATTATTAAAATATTTTTTGATTTGAAGTGATTTCATTTTAATTATTTTTAATTGTGCAAATTGATTAATCAAAGTCTTTTTAATTTTAATGAAAGTCTAAAAAAGTTTTTTCGCAAAATAATTTTATTAATGAATCTTTGTATAGACATTTATAAAATTTAAAATTCAAATTGAGTTTTTGATAAAAATTTGTAGACACGTCAGACAGTATAGACTAGACCAAATTAAATGAGATAATTGAAATTTGTTTGAATACGAATTTATTAAGTAGGTGTCACCTGAATTTAAAACTTTTTGTGGCCATTAGAAATTTAATTTTTAATCAAAAAATTATAATAATAAATAAAATATATTATTAAGTAATTAACTGGACTCTAAGAGAAATTTATAGCAGACACTTTCTAGTTTATGAAGCATCTGAAATCCAAACAAATTATAATAATAAATGTCAAATGCTTTATACATTTTTTTTTTCCTGCAGCAGCAAAAGGGTTAAAATATTGAAAATTTACATATTTCGTACATCTGACAAATAGTGTAGTGGCAAAAACGCCGTCTTTCATGCAAAGGTCTCAGGTTCAAACCCCAGTCACATCAAATGTAATAAAGAATAAAAAATATATAAAAAAACTCCTATGTTAGATAAGAGATGGCGCAAATGTTAATTGTGCATGCATAATCTTATACAATAAAGCTACAGCCATGGAATAAACGCCTTAATGAATATAACGATTAAAGAAACTCAAACCTAGGCAAAATAGATTTCCTGAATGTCCTATACGTCTTTAAGGAGTGGAAACCAAAGATTAAAAAACTTATTTGGTACATATACAACATTGATACTTCAATATTTTTTATTATTTCTTTATTTGAATCGCTTTAACTAGATATATTTACAATATTTAAACATAAAGTCGAATCTAACGGTAATTCCTCATTTAATTCTTTTTCTTTCCTTGAATCGAAGAATCTTAAGTCGAAGTAATGAAATAAAAATATTTAATTTAAAAAATTTGAACTTCTGTTGCAAATTAAAAAAAATTAAGTTTAAATGAATTCCAATCCTTCCATCCAATAAATGTATGACCATTTAAAGTATTCCGAGTTGGAATGTCTTCACTGGTGAATTATATAAAACTGAGGTGATTGAATTTAATTTTCAATTACCAACATTTTTATTTATTTTTTCTAAATTTTCATTTTTATTATTTTCTTATTTTTTTTTTGGAAAAAAATTTTCTAATATTTATTTTTTGCATTTTGTATTTTCAGATTTCTTTCAGCAAATAAAAAACGTAACAGTTTATCAGCAAATGCAGTTGCAACTGAACAGAAAGCAACTAAAGTTTTAGGATTAGTTTTTTTCACATTTGTCTTATGTTGGTCACCATTTTTCATTTTAAATATAATTTTTGCAGCATGTCCTGTTTGTCATGTACCAGATTATGTTGTTGATATATGCTTATGGTTAGGATATTTATCATCAACAATAAATCCAATTATTTATACGATATTTAACAAGACATTTCGAGCGGCATTCATTCGATTATTAAAATGTAATTGCGAAAAGTAAGTTGATTTTCTTTTTTGATTACTTTTGCCCCGGAAAATTTAAAGTAAAATAAATTCTTGTACAATTTGATTATATTTCAGTTAGATTTTAGAATTGTGTGGTAGTGTGGTCGTGGGATAGTGTGACAGTGTGATAGTGATGTTACAAGTGTTTTATTAATGTTAATCTAAAAATATAGAGTGATAATTGTGTAGGGAAGAGGAATTATTCCGATTGAAGATTTAGTTTTATAAGTAAATATGAAATCTAATTAAAATATCATCATAGAGATCTGCGAGTAGATAGTCGTCAAGTATAGCAGTATATTATTATGGTAGAAATATTGTTTTTAGTTTTTCAAGATTTTCTAATAGAAAGAATCGTTTTCAGAGCACTTTATTCAAGAGGATTAGTATTGTAAATATTGTAGGTGTTCATTGGTAAAAAACTTATCAGATAAAATTCAGTTTTTAATCAATTGTTAATAAACTTTTATTGAAGCAATTAAAAAAAATAATTTGAATTAGTTTTTAATAACATTTCATTCACTCGATTTAATAGTTTTCTTTAGAGTGACTGTGATTAAATTACTGTAATTGATTTTCTCAGTTGGAATTAAAGCAGAATGTCATTTATCTCGAATTTTATAATTTAAAAAATGTTCATGATTAAATTTTATTAATTTAATTTTTCAAAAATTAATCGTTTTTCTAGAGCTGGTCATCCACCAAGATATCGTTCAGTAATGGAATCGAAAGGAGTAATGAATTTATGTGCACCATCTGCCCTTTCATTGGCAATTTCATTGCAAGGAGCACCACTAATGCCACCTTCCACAGAAAATGAAACACCAATGAGTGAATTTCGTGGATCTTATTCAATGAATGATGAAGATTGTTGATAAAAATTTGGTGTAAATTTTTTATTTAAAAGTGCATTGGTATTCTCAGTACTGAACTCATCTATATACAAGCTTCTTAATGTGATTGAAGCTTGATGAAAATATTTTTTTTTTTTGAGTACTGATTACTTAAAAATTTTGTTTCTCTATAATAATCTAATTAAGGGTAAAATTAAAAATAAATGTTAAGATAATAAAAAGTATTACTAATTTAAAATATATATAGAGTTTTTAATTATAATTTGTCTATATATATTGTGGTTGTACTTAGAACATTTCTAGGACATCTTAAAAGCCTTAAACATAGAATTTAATCAATTGGAGCAAGGCCATGAATAAGATCTAGATATAAAAAAAAGATTGAGTAAAATTGATATTTGGTACCGGGCCCCACCGCGTTAGAATAAAGGTAAGCATTCCCTATAACAATCTGTTTCCAATATGTTGCAAGCAGGTAGATGAGAGTTGAATATAAAAATTACAATCGCACATTATCTTCTGAGTTTGTTTTATTGTAATAACTAAGTTCAAATACATAAGTAAGTATATATATATATATATATAAAAAATATGTAATCAAAAAATATTTATAAAGAAAGAGATTATAATAGAGTAATAATTATATAGATTTATTAATATCTAGATAAACACCTAAACTTAGAAAACATTATTGAGGAAGTACCGTTATATTTATATGTTCATATTATATTTTTTATATTATTCTTTAAATAAACTAAAAGTTTTAGATTAATTTTCATCCCCCTAATCACAATATATATGTTATAGAAGACTATATTTTATGATAGAATAAAAATAATAGGATACAATAATTTTATATGAATTAAATAACTTGTCAATGTCAACACATTAATGTTGTACAACATTTTGACCAGAATAGCCATAATATTGTATGATAATGTGTTTTTGATGATTTGATTTTTTTTTTACTTTTGTATTTCTTTTAATGATTCGATTATTACAGTTTTCGTACAAATAATGACATCAAATTAATTGCATAAAGTTTCTGTGTTTCTCTTTTTTTTAATAATCGTCATATTTTCTTGGAGTTTTTGGGGACTAATATTTGTAGATGACATTAGGAAAATATTTATTATAGAGGTTATTTTATATTTTTAAAATAACTTTATATGACCTATTGATAAGTTTTCTGTTTTATATAAGTTTTAATTACTTTTAAGCAACTATATATTAAGGTTTAAAAAGAAACTTTAATTAAATTATTTAACAGATGATATAAATTGTACCAAAGTACCCGTATAGAGTTTCAGTTGACTTGAGTTACATAAATGTAAACCGACTAACTTAAGCCCATGTAAAATTGAAATGTTTAATAAAATATTTATGCAAGATGCAATAAAGTTAACCATTTGTTAATAGACTTGTAAAAGGGCCACTAAAATCTATTCAAATAACTGTAATGTTATACGAGTGTAATCGTAAACGAGTCTGTATTTAGAGCTTGACATCAGAAAGGGTTTGAAAAAAAGCTATCTCAATATTAAGAGCAAGGAATACATGGTGAAGAGTTTCTGTTGTATTCAAAATATAAAAAAAATATATATTAGTTATTTAAAAAATTTTAAATAAAATAAATTAATCGAATTGCTTGCATAAATATTTTCTATTATTTTGTTGTCAATTTTATGTAAATTTTAGGAGGAATTTTGGGATTTTCCAGGATTACAATGGAAAGCCATTGGGTTCAAATAAATGGCTTAATCAATAATTAATAATTATATATATTTAATATAAAAGTACATTAATTTAACAGTATAAACAAATGCAAAATATAAACAGATAATTTAATTGAATAATATAACTCACAGATATAGAATACCATAAAATTTAATACCAAATATTACAATATAAACAAAAAATAGAATTGTATCTATTGAAAATCTAAGACGTTTCTACATGTTATAAGGCATTGTATTATCTATATTTAAATTGTATGTGGAATTCATTAAGATCAATTATAATAACATGAATATAATATGAGCCCCTGTTCCAACATGTACCTATTTTTTTTTTTTTTTTTTTTTTTTTTTACGAGGGAATGGAAAGCTCGAAAGCCACCCATTGAAACTGTGCGGTGTTTCGCTGGGTAGTGTATGATTTTAACACACCAAAACCACACCCTTTTTGAACTAAACTTTAGGAGGGAACCTGTAATACAAATGTACAGTTTGGTTACAGGGATGAGGATATGGAAGGATTTAGGATGATGGTGGAAGTTATTTGGAATATCTGGATTATGGGGGATGGGGAAAATTGGATGGGATATTTAGAAGAAAGATGTTAATGTTCTTCTTAAATTTGGTTAAATCGTACATATATACATTATCAACTTTGGGGAACACATTTGGTGGAAGATGGTTCCATAAACGAGATGAGCGCATGACAAACGAATTTCCATAAGCCGTGTTACGCCATCTGGCTAGTTCAACTGTGTAGGGATGAGCATCTGTTGACCTCCTTGTTTCCCGTTGAAAAATCTTGAATGGAGGCATAAGTTGTTTGATTTCTTTAGAACAGGTGTTAGTCCCTACAAGATATCTATAAAACAAGGTCAGTGACCCAACAGTGCGACGATGGCTGAGTGGAGTGAGCGTTGAGGTAACACTGGGATCATTTATAAGACGAATAGCTCTATTTTGCACTTTATCAAGATATCCCAGCGCCGTAATGGGAGCACCAGCCCAAATATGTGCATAAAACTCCATTTTCGGCCTGATATAAGTTTTATAGATGTTAAGGAGATCAGAGGGTGAGAAGTAAGTTTTGCAGCGATACAAGAAACCCAAACATTTAGCAGCATCCTTAGCTACTCCAAAAATATGATTTGACCAAGTCAATTTTTGGTTTAGCTCAATCCCCAAAATGTTCAAGTCTTCCAAATGGTGCAAAGCCTCTCCTTGAAAAGTAAGGTTCGGAATAGTTGTAGCTATTTTTCGCGAGACTAGACAGCATTGGGTTTTTTTGGTGTTAAACTCAACTCTGTTGATTTCACCCCATTTTTGGATTTTAATTAAATCTTTGTTTAATTCACTTATAGTGAAATTTTTTGCTGTTGAATTAATCTGGTGAACCTATGGTAATAGACAGGCTTATTAGCCTACCAGTTCAACAGTTAGCACTTAGGAACAAAAAACTCTACAAGTTCTCTCACATATCACTTTTAATTTGTATTAAAGGTATTTCGTATTATAAAACCCTCAAAACATCTTGATACTATCAATTTAATTTTAAAACGCTTTTAAAACTTCAATTTTTATTATAAAAGTTCATACTTATGGTGTATGATTAGTTGTATAAGTTGCAAATTTAAGAATTTGAATAAAAAATACAGCAACTCTCCTTCCTTTATTCCTTGTTATTTGTTCTTGTAAAATTCGATTTAAATGAAAAGGAATTTTATTTTTATGGAATAATAACGGTTTCTTTTAAGATGTAACGGAATATGTAAAAAAATATTGCGATAAGAAAAAAAAAACTGTAATTTGCATAAACAAATATTAAAATTAAAATGAATGTAGTAATTCAAGGACGTAAATGTATTGTTCAACGATTCAAGGTAACAAAAAGGTAATAATAGCAAAAAAACAATATTTCTGGAGGATTTAACATAAGCATTCAACTTAAAGTTTGGGTACGTATCTTTTACTAAATTTGTATTGTTTTTTTTTTTAAATCTAAATTATAAATTGTATTTTTAAAGTTCCAAAACAGTTTAGGGTGCTTATAAGGCTTTTAGGTATTAAATTAATAAAATATGAACTCCTACAACTATATAATATTGCTTCGTAATTGAGAGGGGCATATTTCGGAAGGACAATTTGTAAAAATACCTATTAAACTTTATTAATTTGATAATTTAATTTTTAATTCGATAATTTGCCTCAGTATAAATTTTTACACTAAATATTAATAATTAAACCTTGAAAAATTAATATTTGAAACAATCTGATTATTGATATCAGATGATTACATAAATATATATTATGTAAAACCACTGTATGACGTCAGACATCATTTAACTTAACCCAAAGTATATTAAAAAAATTTATTTTCCCAAATGGATTTCAGATTAAAAATTAATTTCTAAAAATAGAAATTTTATTAGTGTAATAAAATTTCCGATTTCCCAATTAAAAATTGGGTGTTACAAAATCTTTTCATTTAATAAGTACTTCAAAATTACTTACATTTTTTAATTACAGTGCAGCATTTCGCGGTCATAAAATATTTTTAAGATAAAATATGAATAATCATTCTAATATTAAAAAATTCAAAAGAAAATTGAAAATTATCACTATTTAAGAGCGTTTAAGAATCTTAAGATTAATTTTTTAAATATAAAAAATAAACCCTTTTTTTTTAGTGGGTAATAACTTTTTTTTTTCATTTGAACATTGTGGAACAAATTGAAATGTAATTGTGTGGTTATGAACTAGTTGGTACTTAGTACTTAATATCTCTTATATAATTGTTAGAACTTAATAACACTTGATGATTTAAAACTAAACATGCTTCGGTATTTTTTTCCAAAAGCTTTGATTGCTTCAATCTGTACAGATTCTTTCTTTTAACCTTATTAATTTTTTTTAGAAATTTGATCTGAGTTCAAGTTCATAAATATTGACAAGCCACAATTTTTTAAAAGTTGTTTTTACAAAACCATTAATCTGAAATCTTTAATTCTGATCTTTAATCTGAACCTTTACTCTGAAACCTTTAATTCCAAACTTTCATTAACTTGCAGATATTACAACTTTGCGTCTGAAAATTGTCCAATTTTTATGAAAAAGGATACTGTTTAATATATTTTGTCCGACACTGTACTTTTGCAATTTTTTTTAACTTATAATACTATAAGAATTACGATGCTTATTTAATTAGAAGAAAAAAGGTCCAGTTTGGGATAAAAAAATATTTCAAAAAAAGGAGGGAAGATGTACCCTAAAAATTGTATTTCATCCCTGTTTAATTTTATCTTTTCCAGATATTAATTTTTTTTTTCAAAATTTTTTTTTTTTTAATATTAAACTTAAAATTATTTATTTCGATTCTTTACAAACTTTGAAAACTTAAAAAGGAATCTTTTTATTAAAAGTACTTTTTTATGTTTGTATTGTACTTGACTTTTAAAAAAACTTTTTTGGTCCTTTCTATCCATTAGTGGTTAAGGAAGAGTAGTGCTTATTTTATGTAAAACAGGTGGACTTTTCTGGTCAGGTGGACGGGGAAATACCTGAAACGGAAGTTGAATTTATGAAATATAAGATAATTCACTTGAAAGTTTCATTTAATGAAAAAAATATAGATTTTATTACACTCTATAGTAATAGTAGTAATAGAAGATCAAAAAGTAACCTTATTATAACCCATTTTAAGAAATCTTAAATTTAAGATGTAAGGATGAATAAATTTCCATTGTATTCGGGGAGACTTTTTACTCTGAGACTTTGACTCTGAAAATCACCATCTACGATACTATTTCAAAAAGACTTAAACGGAAATGAGTCCAAGTACTCGTTTATATTTCTGACTTATTTTTCCTTAATTGCAAAGAGCCTTTTAATCACTAATACAATGACATCCTTTTAATTATAAAAAACCAAAAAATAAATAAAGCACAATTTAAAGAAAGGAATAAAAATTTTCTTTTACTTCCACAACCACAGTGTTGGCAACAAAAGTTTTTCAAAAGAAAGTCCTAATTTTTACTTTGTCCTTGAAAGGATTCCTCTCCTTTATTGTTAAGATTGTTTTCATTTATTCAAACTTTGTTTTGTACTTGTGTCTAAAAAATAAAAGTTTAAATAAAAATAATATAAACTTTTTGTCTATATTTTTTCTTTACAAAGGTCCAGAAAAACTTTTTTTACCAGCTATTAAAAGATTTTTCTTGTGATTTCTTTATTTTATATTTTTTTAAAAATTTATTTTTATTGTCCTTTTTTTTTTTTTAAATTTATTTGAATAAAAGTTTTATGATGTCCTAAGGACTTTTTAAAAGTACAACAATAATGCGTTTTATGATTAAATTTTGTTTTATTGGTTTTGTTTTTGGTTTTTTAGAAAATTTTCCCACTTTTCATTGTGAGTGTTGAATATAAAATATTTCACCACATAAAATTGGTGAGTTAAAAAAGAAGAATTTAACCTTAACACCATAATTATTTATGTGAAAACTAATAGACATAAAGTTTTATAGGTAAAAGAAAAAGGTAATTGGTTTAAAATACCATATTATGAAATATTTTAGTTATTTATGGGTTTTGTGATTTGATTTTTTTGTAAATAAGGTTACCAGCTTGTATCCAATGAAAAAACGGGACATATTTAATTTGTTTGTTTCGCTGGTACGTTTGGTAATTTTTTAATTGTGACTTCAAATTATGACTATATATGACAAATTATGACGATAAGCTTATTTATTTAAATTTTGAAGGTTTACTGGAATTGGTTACGTTTAAAAAATTGGAAATCATGAATGGAGACGTCATTACTTAATGTAAGATCTATGAGGACTTGTAGGAATAAAGTACAGAATTATTGAGTTAGACTTAGTATCTTATTGAGGGGCAATACATCTTATCTGATGGACAAAACTTTAAATAAAGTCTGAGATGAATTCTTCAAAAAAAAGCTTTGTGCAAATTAAAATGTATCAGACCTTGATCGGGGCTTATTAGAATAGTATTTTTGAGATTGGTGCCAGTTTATTTGAACTAAAACAAATTTTTAAACTCTGCGTTACCATAGTGATACTATAGTATTTTAAAACAATATCTGGGATTTAGAAAGTACTTTGATTTCCGGTTTTCTTTATTTAGTTTTAAATTATTTAAAATGAAAGAACAGAACTAATGAAACAATATTTATTACTCAGTGCTAAAAGTTGGATTGCTATAGTTGAGTTGGTTTTCTACAGCTAGGAGAGCAAAATGGCAACAAAATATATTTTTACAAAAAAAGTTCTTCAAAATTTTGCACAACCAAAATGATTACCTCAGTTGTGATATGACAGTGTGTTAAAATAAAAAAAGAAAACGATTTTAGCACGTGCTTATCCTAAAAAATTAAAGAAGGTCGTTGAAAAAAGACCGCTTCCTTATTTTAATTAAAAGTGAAAAAAAAAAAACGTGATTTACATATTTTTAGGATTTTATAAGTATTTTTGTTTGTGCTTTAATATAATAAAGGTGTATAATTATTAAAACTTACAGGTAAGTGAAATGCAAATGAAATTTTTAATTTAAGACAATTTTTCCCTAGAAAACTTTTTTTTCCCTAGATTTTCAATTGGGTCTTAAAAAAAAACCACCTATTCTATAAGTTATAAAAAAAAAGTTTTAAAGGTAAAAATTTCTGTGTGTACCTTTGGTTTTTTTTTAATTTTAAGGAAAACAAAACATGTTTCAAACATTGTATTTAGAAATTTAAGTTTTAATAACCCAAACATAAGTTTTGGCTGAATAAAGTTATCCAAAAAAAAAAATTGAAATAATTTTATGCAGGATAAAAAGTTGGTACTTAAAATTATTATAAGCGTGGCAAGAAATTGGTTTAGAACATTTTTTTATAAAATGTTTATAACCCTTTTTTTGGATAGAGGAATTTTTTTCAGTGGGCTGTTAATAACAATTTTCAATATTTTTGAAAAATTATAATTTTTACCAGTATATAGTAAAATACACCAATCTGACCTAACCTAAATTTTAAGTTTAAACAATTTTTTTTAAAGAGCAAAATAAAGTTTTATTGGGCATTCCTATTGTAATTTTGGATTAAAAATAAATTTGATGACTTTTATGAAATATAAACTATCAAGCGCGTTTTGGAATTTTTAAGCCCTTTTTTTTAGTATTTTTTTAAGTCATGAGGAATATGAAGAAAGAGGAACCTCCGAAATTGTAAAAAGTTTTACAAAACATTTTATTACTTTGGAACTTATGTATTTTGTTGTTAGAGGTTGCATAGGATTTGGGAAGTCGACCTCGATATTTACACATAAAGTAAGAAATAGAACTTTGTTCTTCCGAAGCAATTATTATCAAATAAGGGAATTAGCTTTAAATATTAGAACAGAGCGCAAAATAATGCAAAGAGTCTCAAAATAATTTCGGCACATTTCAGTTTAAACTGCAAAATAAAATTTCAAAATGAATTTATTAATATTTTCAAACAATGGGGAAATACCGTTATTAGAACTTCGTTATTTTAGAAACAATTATTATAAAGTAGGTCATTTTCAACTCAGAGTCTTAAAACTTCGAGACGGGGCTGTAAGTAATAAAATTTTTCTCAAAATAATTTCGGCGCAATTCAATTTAAACTACAAAGTCATAATTCAATTTGACTTTATTAAGTTTTCGAAGCAATGAGGAAATACCGTTATTTTTTAAAATTTGTTGGTGAATGCAAGTGCTGGTCAAAAAAACATCTACTTCAGTCGGGTTTTTTACCTTTTTGAAGAGCGAATTTTTGGGGTTATTGCTAGATATATTTTTTGGACTAGGTAACAAGGTCTTAGAAAATATTTAAACTTGATAAACTTTCATTCTATTTACAACAAAAGTAATTATTCTCTGATTAGACCTTGAATCAAAATGTAAACAAATGTAACATAAAAAAAAAGAATTACTTTTGATTGTCGAATCTTTTGAAGTTGGAAATTCTTGCAATACTAATCGTTCAAGAATAATTATTCACAAAGTAACTTTGTTTTAATTTGGGTTTTTTTTCTTAATTTTGACAATTACATTTTTAAAAACGACCTTATTGTGTTTGTAATTATAATCAGTGATCCTAATTTGTTTCATGATTTGGGTTTTCATTCATTTGTTTTTTAAACTGTTTGTCAAAAGCCGCCTGGGCTTAATTTCTTTAATTTTTACTATAATTAATAAGTTAAATTAAATGTAAACTAATTTGTTTAATTCTCATATTTATTGAACTATCTACAGCAACTTGTTCTTCTTGCATATAGAACCTAAAGTTATAATAAAGTTTATAGGGATAATTATAGGGAAGCTGTGGAGGGTATTTTTACATTTTATTTGACTCTACATAATTATTAGAAGATATTAATTATATTTTTATTATTTAATTTAGAACTTAAATAAGTTTCAGTGTCATTAAATAAATACGATAATAAATATATTTATATAATTTTCTATAATATACGATTAAACAACAAAACTATCTTCAAAACTATCTATTTAAAAAAAAAAAATTTGAAATTTTATCATGTATTTCCTAATGGTGTTTAATTTTAATTTAAAGTCAACAAACAAAAAAAAAAACTTTTATTTACAAACTTTTATTTTATTTTTATTTCCTAATCAAAATATTATAGATTCATATCATGCCCAATTTCCGGTACAATCAAAAGGTCTACTAAAGTAATATAAAAGATAGTAGATAGTGTAACTAATAGATATCGCTATGCAAAGTTTAACCTTTTATTTTTCTACGCCACAATAATTCTAACTGTTATTTCCCCATTTTATATATCCTTACGTATTATTGATCACATTTGCAATGTCAAAGAGTTTATCTTCAAGAATTCTAACAAGTCAATTGTGAAATTTTGTTTTAGATACTTCCTTTTCGCACTAAAGAATTTACTTCCTTTACTTTCTATTCTATGGTGTATTAAGTTTAATCATCTAGGCGTAAATTCAAATTGAAGAGATTGTTTAATGAGAGATATAGAGGAAGAGAGGGAGAAGGAGAGAGATTCAGGATATATATGTAGAAAAGGCAAGAAAAAAGGATTTTCTTTAAGGTAGTTTCCTAATAAGTTTTCTCATAAAATTAATGTTCCATTCATAAGATAATAGAACTTTACAGTTCTAAAAATGTTTTTTTTTTTGTATTAGGTACAGATTTTTATTTTTAAATTTTTGAAAAGTGTTGCCAGCAGATTTGATATATGAAGTTTTGTTTTATTTAGATAGGGATTGTACATTAGAGTATTAGACCTATACCTTCTAAAACAGGATTTATGCACGAAGAATTGAGTATTTAAACCCTGCTCAGCAGTTTTGATAAAAAAAAAAAGTTTTTACGATATGGGCTTAACCACTTTTTCAGCGAAACCCATTTCAAGAAATTTTGTTTTTAATTTTTTTATTTATGTCGTATTTTTCAATATTAGTAGCATCATCTACTGGTGAAGCCCATTTTACCCGATTATTGATAGAACATAATGCTGTTTAACATTTTGATTTTTTGCATACTTTTAGGATTCCATAAATAAAAGATTAATGCCAAGATTACAAATTATTTTGAATTTTTCAATATTTCAAACATCTCAATGTGAAGAATGCAGAACCCATTCTACGCGATTGCAGACAAATGTAATCGTAATTTATCATTCACAATTTTCTTTGCATACTTTAAGGATTACATAAGCAAAATTGGACAATTAACAATGTAAAATAACTGTTTTAAGTTTAATTTAAGAATATAAAATCTTTGTTAAATACAAACATAATTAACAGCTTTAAAAATTAACTAGTATATTTATTTTAGCTTTTCATTTTCTTTTCTCTCACACAGATTACTGTGGTACCTTCATTCACATAGTAGCAATAAATTGTCTTGAATCCTAGGGGAATAAATACAGTTCAAATTTTTGTCTTCTAAAGCAAAAAAAAGATCAAATCTTTTAGATTTTCTGTTTTTTTTTGCTTAAAAAAAAATACATATCAATTATACTTGTACGAGTATATGTGCATTTATTGAAACTAGTAACACAAAATATACGTAAATAACTAAGTGAAATTTAAAGAAACCAAAAACATGAGGAACAAAACAATGTCTCAGTTGTAAAAAAAAATAAACAAAGTTTTTAAAAAAAAATTTATTTTGATTTTCAAACAAGAACATTTTTTCTACTTGAATCCTTGAATCAAAAACTATATTAGGATATTTAATAAACTGCTGTAACAGCAACAGTAACCGTACTATATCAATGTCAATATACAAAGGCAAATATTGTTTTCTTTTTGTTGTTATTTTGTATCTTTGTCTCTTTTACTATTAGTTTTTTTTCATATTATTTCTTTTATTTGCAAATTTAAGGTCTTTTTGGTCAAGTTACTATAAAAGTTTGAAATTTTTAGATACAAATCAATAAATTACCAGTGATCATGTAACTTTATTAAAAAATAAACGAATGGAACCTTAAAATGTGTATTTTAATTTGTATTTTAGACAATTAAAATATTAGATACTATGCCACCGAGGCCCCAACAACATCTATTTTGAACGATCAAAGTTTCAAGTAACAGCTAATTAGCATTTCAAATTTTGCATATTTTTAGGATGAACAATGCGAAAATTAGTCAGTTATGTTTTTTTTAATCTATATAAATGTTATATTCGAGTTAAATATTCAACTTCTATTTGATCCCAATAAAACATTAACTATTTCGCCACCTTGTCCTCCACAAAACTCATTTTAGGTGATTACATTTCCAAGTAACAGCTAATTAACATTTTGCATATTTTTAGGATGGACAATCCGAAATAGCTCAAGATGCTTATTTTAATCTATGGAAATGTTATAGTCGAAATTAATATTCCATTTTAATTAAAACTCATTAAAACTTAACTACTATTGTACGTTTTATTAATGGTGATTGAATATTGTAATTTTTCTAGTGTGTTTAACTTCTTGGAATTATGTCTGGAGGAATTTCATAAGAAATTGTAACATAAAAAATTTGTAACATACCCACACACATTTTTTAGTTCTAAATAATTTAGACGAATTTTTTTTGGTTTAATATTAAGATAGGTAAGTTACAATTTCTTTTTTTTCGGAAAATGGGGAATTCCCTTTCACTTAAATAATATTAAAAGTGTTTTTATTTTCATTTCTTTGTTATGATGAAAAAAGTTTGTTCTAAATTCCAGAGACGAATTCTTTTTCATACAAAGAAATGGAATCAAATGACATGACAGATTTATCTGCAAGATTTTTTCAACAAAAACAGTGAAAGAAAGTGATGGAGATATGAAGGACAATAAAATATCATATTTTCGATTAAGAAAAATTTTTTAGATTAAATTTTTTTTAATCAAAAAAAAACAAATACTTAAATATTCTTAAAGTTAATAATGAAGTCAAAACTAAGTTTAATATTAATAAATTTGATTAAAAAAAAAGATACTTTTAAGATTTATATAAAAAGTTAATTGATTTAAAAGTTTGTAAGATTTGTTTAGTATACCAAAATATTTAGAAATATTTAATTTGACCTTGAAATTTTATAAGTAGATCATAAATTTTATTTTATCTTTGATTTTAGTATTTTGGATTTTTAATCTTTTAAATAATTGATGTTTAAAATTAAATGAATTGCAAAAGATTAGATTATGATTTTATTATTTTAAGGATTAAAATCATTGTTGTAATTGCCTTGTCTTGTTAGGTATTTTAAATGTTTAATTAAGAATTGTTGAGTGTCCTCAAGTTGCTTAGATTTTAAATTACTGCATAGAAAATCTAGGGCTTTATGGTAAACCTGGTAAAAAATCTATCAGCTTTTCGAACTAAAGATGTCGCACTACTAACTTATATTAATTTATTTAAAAATTTGCTAATCATATTTTTTAATCAACTTATTCTCCTTATATAAACTTTTGGGACCATTTTAGGGAAAACTTTTTAATAGCAATAAATTGTCTTGAATCCTAGGGGAATAAATACAGTTCAAATTTTTGTCTTCTAAAGCAAAAAAAGATCAAATCTTTTAGATTTTTAATAAAATATCATTGAAAAGAAGCAGTTTTGTTTCTTTTTGGGGATAGTTTTTATTTTTTTACGAATGAATTTTCAGCTGGGACTCAATTGTTTTGCGCCACTTATATTTTTTGCTAAGTTTAAAAAAAATTTCAGGGTTCTTTTGAATATTATATGAAATGCGTTTGATTAATCTTTGAATTCACTTGTTAAATGCTGCAATGGGGGATTTAAATGTCCTTCAGAAATTAAGTAAGCTCTAAAACAAGCAACGAATCGATATTTGCAACTTCCGATTGTCTGCAAAAGTAACTAACAATTACTTACTTAGACGATTTACTTGATACATTAAACTCAATGGAATGACCTAAAAATTCCCCACTGCCTTGATTCAATTGGGTCTCTTTATGGTTAATCTTATGGAATTCCTCCTAAATTTTCTAAGTAAGTCCAAAAAAACTTTTCTTGGAAAAATTCTTGCTGATTTTGCTATAAATAAATGAAAATAAGGTTTGTAAGAATAAACGAAGTAAGAAAAACTGGTTTGTATGTCTGTAATTTGAAATTATATGTGTTTCCTATTGTTAAAAAAAAGGTAGGTAAATTCCAATTTAATGGACACAGTTGTAAGCAAATTCGTTTATTTACCCATTTAAAATAAAAAAAAAAAACCAAAACTTGGAAAATGGACCTTTTTTTTCGTATGAATAATTTAATTTATTATTTAAATGTTTGTTAAGTTGTTTTCCTTTCATCCAATCATTTCTTTGTATTTACTTTTAAAACTATTTCCTTCCACAATTCTAGGATTCCAAATTGGATGTAAAAATATTTTTTGATTTGAGGTTAAAATAAAAAAGTGTCAAAAGGTTAATTTAAAAATCATGAAAAATAATGTAAAATTAAGATTTAAGTAGAGATTATAAAACTTCGAGAGGAAGGGCAATTGGGAAAATTTCAAATTGGATTTCAATGTAGGATACAAAATTAGTTTCATATTAGTTTTAGAAAAGATTATTTGGGTCAAATGTAGTTGCTGTGTATATGAAATGGAACCTTTTATAAAAGAATAAAGAAACTCTTCCAAAAAAAATTCCAGTGGTTTCATATTTTTTCACTGGTTGCGAGTTTTAAAGAGAAATGTAAAAGTTGATATCCATAGTCCAACGTCTCAGACACGAAGGAAACTAGCGAGCGGTTTTTTCGGAAACATTTCAAACACATTGGGTTTTAAACAAGTGGCCGTATAGTAGAGTCTCGAGAAAGCTTAGAATTGTATGGCATTTTGCATGATAGAACATTCTCTCAGTTGCCTGCAGCCAGAGGCATTTATATCTACTATTCTTGACTCATTTATTTATCAATAATCTAACTTATATTTTTAATAAGAAGTCAATGGTATATATCAGGATAATATTTGAGTAGAAAAGATATTAAATGAAATGGTTAAAGATCCGTTCAAACAAGTTTAAATGAAACCGATTGAAAGGACGGAGCAAGAAAAAGCCCACAATCATTCTAATAATTGTTATGTCAAAACAACCAAAGTGTCTCATATGTCTCATATGTACTGTACGTCTTCATTTTCTATTTTCATTCCATTCCACAGTACAAATTAAATTATGTTTAAAGTTTTATTACAAACAATATTTATTTTAAATAAAAACCTTTTTTTTAATTCATGACATTCAAAAAATTTTGAAAAGAATATCTAACCTTGAATGTAGGTCCTTCATATTTATTATTAGGGCAAATAAAAATATGCTCTAAAAAATCCGTTTTAAGCGCTTAAAATATGCTCTAAAAAATCTATTTTAAGCATTTAAAATATGCTCTATGAAAAGGATATCAAATACATAAAAAAAGATCCATTTCTTAGAAAGCTTGAAATAAAATGAATATTAATAGGGTGGGCTAGTGACACCATCTTCAAAAGTTGTTTAAATTTAAGAATTAAAAGCAGATAGATTTTTACTTTTTTATATATTATTTTTATTATAATTTTTTATTTTAGAGTTAAATTTAATAAAGTAAAAAAAAATTAATTCATGAAATTAAAAAATTAAAACAAGATAAATTAGAGAGTAGAATAAGTTAAAATTAAAAAAAATAAATAAACATAAATTAAGTAAACATAAATTAAAATAAAAATTAAACCAAATAACGAAAATCTTGCATCTAGTAAAATTATAAAATAAGTTTAACTGAAATTTTAGTTGCAATATATCCATTTCACTTAAATTTTCAAATAAGAACTTATTCCGGTTCGATCGCAGGACGCTTTTGTACAATTAAAAGCTCCTTTCTACATTAACTGAGTTGATTGGTGCGAATTTAAATGTATAGTTTCGTTTATAGTGTAATTAATTGTAGCATTGTGTATCGCTTCACCAGTCAAAGCTGCAGCAGACATAGTTTTTAATCAAGTTGAAAGTTTCTGAATCAAGTTGAAAGGAATAATAAAATAAATATGTATATTTACATGCATACATAGAGATTTCTTTAAGTACCTAATACCTACATGTTTATTTTAAAAGAATGATATTTTAAATAAATAAATATCTAAATAGTGAAATTAATTTTTATGTTTTTTTATGAAAAATATTTTAAATGCAAGAAAAATAAAAAAATTATGATCTTTCGAACGAAAATTGTCAAAATATACCAAAAAAATGCTCTTAAAAGTTAAAATATGCAAAATATGCTCTAACAAAAATATTTTAAATGCAAGAAAATTAAAAAAATTATGATCTTTTGAACGAAAATTGTCAAAATAAACCAAAATATGCTCTTAAAAGTTAAAATATGCAAAATATGCTCTTAAAAGTTGAAATATGCAAAATATGCTCTAACAAGTGAAATATGCAAAAATATGCCCTAACAAAACTAGCTTAAAATTCATAATTTTTGTTGAAACGAACTTCTATCTTATTCATTTATCAATAAGACATAAGGAAAAAAACATGCTAATGCATATTTTTATTTGCCCTATTTATTATATATATACAATTTATATAAATGCAAAATTTTTTATATAAATATATTTATAAAAAAAAAATCATTATTACTCCAATATTAAAAAGTTAATGAAATAAAGGACAATGTTATTTCAAGGATATTATAATTCAAATTTAAACATCACCTTTACTTCACATAATATAAAAAAAACTACAGATAAAATAGAATAGAATTACAGATAACATAGAAAATTATGTCAAGGATTGTTTAATAAAACTTTATACAAATAAAACAGTTATATGTAAAGAAAATTTAGTCTTTTATAATGATTGATAGAATATCTTCAAGTTTATCCATTTATCAACTGATGGATAAGATTTAGAAAGGTTTTATTTAGTTTGAATATTGCTAATATTAATATTTAAGAAAATATTTGCAGATTAATTCAAGCAAATATAGGCATAATGAATTTTCTAATTAATTTTTTTTTTATAACACTAGTAATCATTAACTCACACTTTCAATTTTATAGTACAAGATTAAAAATCTAATGCATGAGTTATAATAAAGCCAAATAATTAAATAAATCGTCACAGAACCAACCGCTATTACAGGAAAATTGTATTATGATGGTTCAGACCTGAATAAAATTTGACTTAATTACAGTTGTAAGTACCTTTATGTGATACTCAATATTTTGTCAATTACCACATTTCGATACTTATAAAATTTAGATATAAGTAAAATAATAAAGTAAAAATAGTTGTAGTTCCCACAAAGTAATTAAATTTTGATTTAAATTACTTTTGTTATTATTCTTTGATACTTTAGTATTTTCGATTATTTAAGTACTAAGAAGTACTTAAGTATCAAAATTTCAATTATTTTCCAAGTACTCAGTCCTTTATTTTATAATGTCTAAAACAACTAGAATTGAAAATCATAGAATATTTTGAAAGTCATGCTGTACTCTTGTTTGAATTTTGTATTTATACTTTAGTTTCGTCAGTATCAAAATATAAGCAATACTGGTATTTGACAAAGTAATGATTGTCAGGTAATAGTAATGGTACTTGAAATTTACAGGTCAGATAACGTTTAATAATTACATATTATTTTTTCATGAGTTACACGTTCATTTTTTTCAAATTCGATTTTTGTCATTGTGTTTGTGATTCGAAAAAAACCTATCGCGTAATCTATTACATATAAGCGGTTGTGTAATAATATTTGTTAGCATAAAGTATATACGTAATGTTTAAATAATTAAAATTGATTGATAAAATTGATTGATACTTCTTCCATCTATTTGAATATTCAAATAATTGAAGATAATAAATATCAATCAAATATTACAAATATTATTATGTAAACATTATGACGTATTATTACAAAAAAATTTCACTTCGCAGGAAAATTTCACTGTGTCTGTATATGTATATTACTATAAATAATTTAGTACTTTAATCCTTCAAAAGCCTATACAGTATCTTTTATTTACAATTTACACCGAAGAATTAATATTGAACCCATATGTTTTGTATAAAAATTAAATCACTAAGGAATTTTATGGTCACCCATATGTTATTCTAAATAAATCCTGGATATAGAAACTAAATGCAAATATAGGATAAAGAAACAAAAATTATGGGACTTAATCTGTGTTCTATAGTATCTTTTGTTATTTTAGAATTTAAAAGGAGGGCTTATGGGCTTTTTTGGTTGGAAAAATCAATTTTGTATATTTGCTATAAATAAACAAAGTATTTTCATATAGGAAGATTATAAATCGGAGGAGGGAATTTGATTATTAAACTTTATTGTAAATTTTTTTACAATGTTTGTATGTGTGAATGTTGTTTTATAAAAATATTTTATTTATTTACAATATTTAACATAAACACTAAGGAAGTAAGGAATATTAATCAAGCCCTCGGCTGCGAAGTGTAATGTACTTATGAAATAGCTGTCATGATAATATATTTAAAAAATTGCATACTTATAGGCATAATATACTATTTGATTATTTATTTACTCATTTCTTTTGTATTTTCAATGTAAATTAATATATAAAAATTTTTTAAGGAGAATTTGAAATTTATTTCATAAATTTAATGGATATTTATAAAATTAAAGGATAAAAATGTTGGTAATATTTATTTATCTCTTTAAATTAAAGATGCCTTAAAGCCAAGCGATTTAATATTGGATGATCTATATTATCTATATAAATATTTGTAAATGACCCTTTCTAATAGGTTAAGTACTTATAACCTTTTTAGAATTTGATTCAATTCAATTTCTTTAACCAAATCTTTAACCTATTTTTATGACAATATTACACTTACAATGTTGTGATGTGCTATGGGAATAAATAAAATGAGATTTTGTGTTAAGTGATACTTAAGAAAGATTGGGTTTACCGATTAAAACCCTAATACTTTAAGTGGTATGGAATTTCATGAAATTTTTTTCAAAATGGAGTATATATTTATAAATAATTTGTACAAAACTTAAATTTCTAGTTTCAGATTTTAAGTCTGGATTATTTTTTGAAGGAGATCATAATTGAAAGAATTTATGTAACTCTATTTATACTTTAAGTATACCTAAGAAAATAATATGAACTTGCCTTTAAATAAGTGATATATAAAAGATTATACTCCTACACTAAGTGTTTACATTACTATACAGTCATTCTTTTAATACAGTCTAAAGTTTTTTTAACTTTGCATTTATCAGCTCCAGAGTTCACAAAATCTTAATTTGAAATTAAAAGAGCTCAAATTTAATATTATATTAAATAATTTAATATTTTATGGTATAAAATTTTTCCAATTTTTTAAATAATATCTCTTTTACATTTTAATAACTCGTTTGTCCTTTGATATAAAAATCTCGTAATGCAAAATTTATTCTAGATTATAAAAAATAAACATAAATGATAGAATTGCAGTCATCCAGTTAATTCATTTATTATTATCTATTTATGGATTCCCATCAGCTACTTCCTTATATTTTTCAAGGGTAGTATTGTTTCGAGGTCCTTTTTAAGTGGCTCATATTTTATAAAACTTAAATAAAACTTAAATTGCAATAATATTATACATTTAACTAGTCTCAATTCTGTTTACCTATGCTCTAGTTTATTTATTTATTTATTTATTTATTTATTTGAACCAAAACAAGGTTTTTACAAAAAAATTCTTAAAACTAAAACTTATAATTAACATGAAATTTGATTACATTGCCAAAAAAATTTTAAAAACATTAAGAATCAAAAGTATAATTATTTGTTTATTTGTAGAAAATGCATACAAAGCAAAAACACAGTTGAAATTAAATTTATGAATACTAACTGTATTAACTAACTGTATAAAATAACTAAATTAAAAAAAAAAATAATATGAACTTGAAGTGTAATATGATATAATGAAGGTTAAAATTATTGTCTTAGGTCATGAATGAATTTTAAGTTTAATTTATGTTTAAAAGTGTATCGAGAAATTTGTGTAGAATAAAGATGACTGTGTTTATTGAATGTAATGCAACATCTATTTATTGGTTCATTTTTTCCATATTCAGTTCTATGAGTATTTTCAACTAAGTATTTAGTGCTTCTCGTATTTCTCGCACCATTGTTTATTTTAAAGCTATCCAATAAATACCGAACGTCAATGTTTTTTCTTAAGACGTCAAAAGTAAAGCAGGAAGAAAGAATTTGCCTGCGTGAGGATAACGTTAACATATTCAATGAATTAAGTCTTTCGAGATAGCTAGGCAGAATTGAATAATCTCTAGGATTATATTGATTTCTTAAAGCGAAAAGAAGAAATTGCTTTTGTACGGATTCTATTCTATCAGAATGTATTTGAAATGCAGGATCCCACACAATATTACCATATTCAAGAATAGAACGTACTAAAGAACAATAAAGAGCTTTAGTTACAGCAATGCTGCTAAATTCTTTAGCTCTTCTTTTTATAAAGCCGAGCATTTTGTTTGCCTTGGAAATCATATACTCATAATGGAGATGGAAGTTCAGTTTATCATCCAACAGAATCCCTAAATCGGTAATGCTTCTAACCCTTTCAAGGGTTACATTATTTATATTATAACCGAATGAAATGGTAGATCTCTTACGTGTAAAACTTATAACCTTGCATTTTTCAATGTTTAGTTCTAGTTTATTAGAGAAGCACCATTCTTGTAGAGAATTAAGATTTGTCTGAAGTAATGCAACATCAGAGCTATTTTTAATTACATGATAAATCTTGAGATCGTCAGCAAATGCAACATGTGACACACCGAAAAGTTTACTAGAAAGATCGGAAATGAATATATTAAACAAGAGTGGTCCTAAGTGGCTACCTTGTGGTACTCCTGATGTAACATTAATTGGGTCCGACAAAAATCCTTGAAATTTGATATTTTGCGATCTATTTGAAATATAGGAGAATATCCAGTAAAGAAAAGAGCCAGAAATACCTAAAGTTGCAAGTTTGTTTAGTAGAATTTTGTGATCAACACGATCGAATGCTTTGCTAAAGTCCGTGTAAATAGCATCAACTTGGTGCCCATTTTCCATTTCATTAAGGATTTCAGAAGTATAAACCAAAAGGTTTGTTGTTGTGGAACGACCTTTTCTGAATCCATGTTGTTGTTCGTTTAGTTTTGTATTAATGATGGGCGTAATTTTGTTAACAACCATTTTTTCGAACAACTTTGGAATAGTTGATAAAATAGCAATGCCTCGGTAATTTTCGACGAATGATTTATCTCCCTTTTTATGAATAGGGGTAAGATAAGAAGATTTCCAAACAAGAGGGAAAATACCTGAAGAAAGAGATTTATTAAAAATATAATGAAGTGGATAAGTTAGATAATTAACACAGTTGTATAAAAAAGTCGGTGGGATTAGGTCAGGTCCTATACCTTTTTTAGTATCAAGTTTAGTGATTGCTTCAAATATTTCAATTTCGGTAAGATATAAGTCCGTAAAAATAGGATTTGAATTATTAATTAAGTTAGAGAAATCGAAATTAATTGGAGACTCGTGTGGACGATAAACTTTTTGAAAAGACTTAGCAAAGAAATTGCAGATCGTTTTAGGACAATTAGAAAACGTATTGTCTTTTGACATTACGCTTGGATAACCATAACTTTTACGTTTTGTGTTAACGAAGTCAAAAAACTTTTTAGGATCTGTAATTAATTTTTCGCCTACGTTAGTGAGATATCTATCATAAGCCAAATTAGATTTTTGTTTAAATTCAAAAGCAAGATCCTTGTACTTGTTTAATAAGTCATTATTAGGTTCTTTTGAATTTTTAATTATTTTGTATAGTTTATTGCGTTGGTTACGCAATGTCCTAAGTTCACTGTTCAGCCAAGGTTCGGTTGTCTTGTCCTTTTTGCGAATTTTAGGAACAAAGGAGTTAATTATCTCAAATAACTTTGCATAGAATTGAGAGATAATCAAATCAATATCCTGTTCGATTAACAGGTCGTCCCAACTGATGACTGATAAAGCATTATTAATGCTTTGATAATCAGCATTAAGAAAGTCATATACAAAAGTATTATTGTAAGATTTGGTAAAAAAAGGTATAGCAGTGGAAAATTCGAAGACGATTGCGTTATGATGCGGAGTGTTTGTAAAAAGGTTTTCTGAATCATCAGCGAGCTTTACCACCACTTTATCATATGCATTCGTGAATGCAAGATCTAACCACTTGTAATAATTATTCGGAAAGCTGATAATTTGTTGTAAATCGTTACCATAAAATACATTAATTAGATCGAAATCTATTTCGTCCTGAAAGTTGATTGGTAGTAACAAATTATCAGATTCGTCAACAATAAAAGATAAAGAAGGACGGTTAAAGTCCCCTAAAATTATAATTGAATCATCCTCATTCATATTTGATATAACCTGCTGGTATATCTCGAAAAATTCCGAATAAGAGGAATTGTCAGAATTAGGAGGAAAGTAAACAATACAGTTGAAGTTATAAAAATTTTAAATGGCAAAACAAAATTTTAATTTGTCAATCTCCTATGTTTTGTCCGTTTAAAACAAGATAAATTCCATTATACTAGACTGACTCGTTTGAAGAGCAGCAGGGTGTAAGGCAAGGGTGTATATTGTCATTTTTGGTTGTGATGGACGAAATCTTAACCGCAACCGTATCGTAGATGAGAGTTAATGGCATTCAGTGGCGACAAGGAAAACATTTAAGCCACTTAGATTATGCTGATGATGTAGTTTTCATGGCACACAACAGAAATGGTCTGAACAAAATGTGCCAAAATTTGAACAAATTCTACTAGAAGAAAGTCAAATTGAAGAAGTGGAGCATTTCAATTATTTAGGAAGCATGGTGACATCAAATAGGGGAACGGAAGTTGATGTTGACAGCAGAATAAATAAAGCTAAAGTTGCTTTTGGAACACTATCAAACATATGGCAGTCAAATAGTATCGCCCTGCGTACAAAGTTAAAAATATTTAAAACAAACGTCAAATCAGTACATCTATACGGCTGTGAAACATGGAAGGTAACCGCCAATATCACCAAAAAGTTGCAGACGTATATAAACGTCTATGCCGCATCTTAAGAGTACGTTGGTCGCAAATCATTATCAAGACCAACCTGTGGCGAAAAACGAACCAAAAGATGATTGAGGTTGAGATCCGAAAGAGAAAATGGCGATGGATCGGATGTAGCTTGAGGAAACCAGAAGAAAACATTGGAAGACTATTTTTTGAGTAGAATCCACAAGGCATACGGCGAGTGGGTAGATCAAGGAAAACATGGATACGTACTGTTTTGAAAGAGGCAGAAAACAAACGCAAAACGTGGTTACAACTAAAAGGAATGTTAGTTAGTGTTGACGCCCTATGCTCTACCAGAAGTTCTAGGATCCAGTGAGTGAAGATCGGAAGAAATAATATTACAGTATGCATTTGATATTCATATAACAAGAATTAATGTGCTTGCATTTATGATGAACAAAAGCTGAACTGATCTGCATTGAACGCATAAAGGATTTTATAAAATTTAACCATCAGCTAAACAAAAGCATTTTTTAAATATTTTAGTAATCCTACAATTCCATTTTTTTTAAATGGAAAACTAAAAACTTTACCATCGACTAAGTACCTAGTAGCTACAGATTTTTCTTTTTATATTCTTTTACTTCTTATTATATTAAATATCATTTTGATTATGCTCTTCGTTATTGTTTGAATATCTTATTAGCTATAATTGAATTTAAAATTGAAGAAAGGTAATACAATTATTGGCATAAACTGAGTCAAAGCCATTTTAATAATAAAATAATAAAAAAAATTTGAGTAACTTAAATATAAACTAATAAAAATATTCTTTAAAATAATTTACTGGCATTAAATAATAAATTGAGAATACGAAAGAATTGTCATTTAATAATCTTCCATAAATTTATGTAGGATACTTTGATACTAAAAGTAACCATCATGAAAAAAAAAATTACAAAAATTTTCAGAATCTAAGAGTCATTAAAAAAATTTGATTCTCAAAATACTTCTAGTATCAAGCATAGTTAGGTACCCTGAAATAATCAGATCATAATCCTTCAGAACATAAGACCATATCGCTTTTATTTATTTTTCAATGTATTCGGTATTGAAATGATTTTTTCAACTTTAACTTTTTATTACTTAACCTATTGCGACGCAAGGGCTCTTTTTAAATTTTGTTATTATATTTTGCTCTAAATTAAAACTCTTTTGTCCTTATGCCTTTAAGTTTTTATAGGGTCTTGGAGACAGTCGAGGTGATTTGAATAACAGTCTTATAACTTCTTAACTTCACTCGTTTTAAAATTTAACCCATTTCGGTGCAAGAGTTTTTTTTATAAATATTCTTTTGTTTTTTTTTCCTCTCAATTAAAAATCTGTTGGGGCCATGTTTGACAATTGAGTAGAGATATTTGAGATAATTTTAATAACTTGAAATTTATTAACCTCTTTTGGTCCGACGGTTTTTAGACAATTTTTCTTAGACAAAATATTTTTCTTAAAATAATTTTTACGCTAGAGAAATAGAAGATCCCACACAATTCCCAAAACAATTATCAAAACAAAAGTTTACAATATTTCACTTACACACACACACATTAGTATATACAAAATAGTAAAAGATGAGTGACATTTTTTTTACAAACGATTTTAAGTTTGTGTGTTTTTTTCGTTTTAGACAGTAACAAAAAAAAAATCCTTGGCAATACGTTTCGACCTTAAAAAATTATCCGTGACCATGACCGAACAAAAGTTTCGATTGTCGTATTAAGTTTTTTTTTTCTGTTTGAGATACGTTTTTGTCCTTGATGTCTTAAAGGATATCATAATGACATTAATTTAATATTCATAGGTATTCATAGATACGTAATAATGAGTAACTAAGGTATGCATAAGTAAATGTACCTAATGGCAACTGTACTGTAACTACTAAAAGAGAATTTTATAAAGTGAATAAATATTATAAATATTAAAGTGATTTTAATCTAGAAAATATGATGGATGGATTTCAGTATTTGATTGTTCTGATTTTTAGGTTCCCTCGCGATACATTTTAATTTTTAGTAGACTCTTAAGGCAAACACATAATATTTTACATGTATATAAATAATGTATATTTTTTCGTATACTAAATGGTAGTAATTATTTAAATGATGGTTAAAGAAAGCAAGTAATTGTATATTTTAAAATGAACGTATCGTTATTGTTCTCCATTTTGTTTTTTTTTTTTTGTAGTTTTACAAGTGTCTCCATTTTTATTTCAACTATTTGTATTTTGTTTTTTATGAAGCGTTCGTTGTGTGTATATTTAAGGGAAGTTAATGTATAGGGTAAAAATAGGGAGGACACTGTATTTAAAAAAAAAAAAAATTTGAATTGAGTTAATTTTTCAGTACTATTAGCAAGGGTATAAAGTGAATAATTGTTAATAAGTTTTTTTTGAATAAATTTTAGTTAAAAGTAAAAATCTCTTGAGAACTTGTTTGAGTAAAAAACTATTTTATGAATTTTGGGGTATAGAGTAGTTGCAATAAATTTAAATTACAAAAAGTCATTTTACATAATTATTTGACAAAAAACTGATTTAACAGAAATTTCGGAAAATTAAAATCTTTATTTTGTAAAATGTGTATATGACAAATTAAATAAACATATTATGATATACAAAAATTCTGATAAAATGTAAAGCTTAGATTTTTCATTCGGCTTAGCTCACTTCTTAATTAATTCAATCTTAGGAAACGTACCTTTACAAAAAAGTACGTTTGTATAGAATAAAATCATCGAGAAAAGAGAATTTGACAAAATACAAAATTTGACAATTGAAAAAAAGTACAATTGTCATTGTGTATAATTAATTTATAATTTGACAAAATACTATTACAATAAAATATAATTACAAAATACTAAATTAGACTGGAGTGCTCGTATTTTTACAATTTGACAGCTACATTAGGCTGGAGTTACATTGTCAGTAATACTGGGTGAGGGTTTAAATAGCGAGATTTTGTCAATACATGATTTTGAGATGTGATCATTTAAACTGGATAATATTTATATATATATCACATATATGTTATAAATTTAAATATTAATATTACAGACGTTGAGAATTATTTGGTAAAAAAGAAAATCCATTAGCTAAAATTGAAAATTTTGTAAAATTTAAAATGTAATTTACTTCAAGATATCAATTATTATTAGATGAAGCAGCACTCTTTAAAACTTCTTCTGAAAATAAAATAAAATAAAAAAAAATATTTTTTTCAATATATTCTTTTAGTAAAGTAATACTAGCCCCCTAAAACGTAGAAAATAAAAAATTGAAGGTAGATGTTGGGAATTTGTTACTGTTTTAATATTAAAGTAAATTGCTAGTATAAGAAACAGTTCTTGTAATGTTTGAAAACTTTTAAGCTTAAAATGTTGAAAATTTTCACTAACCAAAAGTTGATAGTAGATCTTTGGATTTAGAGTGTTTTAATATAAAAGTAAATTGCTGAAATGAGAGACAGTTCTTCCATCAGTTAGTGTTAATGCACCAAGTTCATTTAAAAGTATATAATAAGTAAATAAAATATTATGAAAGTTGCATATAAAAGAATCTTTAACTCTTACCTATTCAAATCAATTGGTAAGTTGTTAAAAGTCTATTCCGTGAGCGTTTCTTTCTTTTCTATAATTTATCTAATAAAATAAAACATACAAGAAATAATACAGTATATTAAAATAAGTCATTATATAATACAAAAATTTCTAACAAATAAAATAGCAAATCATTTTGTTTTACATTTAACAGATAATTTGATTTTTTATTTTTAATTGTGTATTTTATGTGTATCTCCTGTATATTTTTTTTTATTTTTTATTTTGTACAAAATTGTGGAAAATTTACATTATAAATTTGCAATAAAAATTTTAAAATTTAATTGCATAAATTGAAAAAACAAACAAAATTATAATATATAAAAATACTTTAAATAAATAAATTTAAATAGCCATTTATGTAATAAATTTTTATATTATTATAATTCACATCTTTGTTATTTTTTTTATTAGTGACTGTGTAATTAAAAATCGAAAGATTTGTTTAATTTTTAACCTATATAAACTACAATATCAAAAGTAATTTTAATTAAAATCAGATTTGGTGCATTTAAGCCCCATTTGTCTTTTATGTTAATTCATCTGTATTAGTGAACCTATCTGTAAATTTAAACAAATTTTGAATTGTATTTAATAAAATTTTTTCTAAAGTGTTGAATTATAAAACGTTCTCTATACACTCAACAATGGTGTCTTAGGTTTCCTAGCATTAGTTATTTACATTGTCTATACAGAACTGATTTAATTAGATTAGACTCATATTTTTGCCTCTACATGGGGGAATCAAAGTTAAATTAATAAGATTGATTTTAAGTTTTTAAGAATTCATTTATTTTCACAATTTTATTTATAAGTATTTAAGTTTAATATTTAATTTAAGTTAACAATTTTAATTATTAACGATTAATAAAGTTTTTTTTATTTAGAAAAGTATTTTAATATTATTAGTTGATTGAAATGCATCTGTCCATGTCCACGGCTTAAACAAGAAGAAACTAACAAAAGAAGTTGAATATAATCTGTTTTCAGAAAATGTGGTTATCAGCTGTTTGTGACATTGAACTTGTTAGTGTTAAAGTTATGATCCTAAAGTTATCGATAAGGTAGGCATAATTACTGACTCCCACATACAATTTTTTTCAGACTTTCTATTGTTAAATCAGCAATTGGTTTTATTTATAATAAATATCTTGGATACAACTTGTATGTTAATTAAAATTAAAACAACGTAATTTTTGTTTATTTTGAAATGATTTAATTAGATTAATAATTGTAATTATAAATTGGTATTTTGATTATTGGATCATAAATAGAAATCAAATATATTTTTATGTTAAATAATTTTTTAAGTACAAATCATTTTTAATTAACCATGAAAAAACTTTAAAATTTAATTAGAATTGAAAAACAAAAATAATTAATATCTAAATGTTGTTTAACTAGAAATCTTTATTAACCCATTTAGTACTGCCGTTGTATTTTGCAATTTATCAGTGAAGTTTATATTGAGAAGAAGTTCGACCGCCACAAGTTTTAATATGATTCATAGCAATTTAATACGATGTTTAATGTTGATTCCGTATTTTGATTCTAAATTTACTTGAAAGAATCAACTTTTTTTTTACGTATAGGAACTTCATTTGAAGTAAAGTGTTATAAGGTGTATAACGATAATTTATGGGAGATTTAAAAAATTGTTGTAATGCGTAATACTCGAATAAATAAATAAATAAATAAATAAATAAATGAAATGTTAAATCGGATTGTTAAAATGTCCAACGTAAATTATAAAGAAAAAATAGCACTTCTCGTCATATTAGTGATTACTAATCAGAAAATCGATCACTAGGTGCTCCAACAGTAAAGGAAAGCCTGTGTGGACAACAATTTATAATCAATTCAATAATTATAATCTCCATAATTAATACTTATAAAATGACTAAGGTGATTCGATTAAATTTTGCTTCGAAAACACAAGTTTGACGTTTTTTTTTAAATTAGCTTCGCCTGTAATCTTCTAAAAAAAATTCTTAGCTACTTTTGGAACTAAAGTTTGGTGGAATGTAGTTTTAGGAGGAAGCTTAACAATTTTCTTGTATAAGGACGTACATAACTACCAGTATTACATCACTAAGGGTTGTAAATGACAACTATTTTAGTGATGTACTTTAAAACTTATCTTAAAAATACAGTTTTGAAGGAACACCTATAGGTCAATAAGGTAGGAGGGATTGTCAAAAATATGTATTTCGAAATGCAAAATCGAATGTTATTTGAATTAGTTTTAAAATAGTCGGATAGGATTTCGAAAATTATTTGAAAGATAACTAGATACAGATTAGATACACAAAACTGAGATCTAAGAATTATTTTATTTGTCAGCAGATTGTTGGGTTAAAAAAATTATAGAAATTAAAGAACATTTACTTTTACTATAAAGTTTCCCCTGACATGGAGCTCCTTAAATTATACCATAATACAAACCTTTATTGTTTTATAAGAAATTTATTGATTTTCCTGTGGTTTTTATATGGTTTGTGAACAATTCCAACATTTATTTGAAAATTTTTATTGTTATTTTGCGAGAAAAAAACCAAATCTACAAACAATTAATAATCCAATCAACACTTTATTATTTTTACAATTAAAATCAAGAAATACTTTGAAATACTACAGGTCTAAATGGGGTCTCCACCTTCTTAATTGAGGGAGGCAATTTTCTTATACCATAAATCAGTTCAAAAGTTGACAATAATAAATTTTATTCCAATATTTTTTTTTATTTAATACCAGGGAATTCATTACCATTGATATCGTAATACTTAATTTTGGTTTCTTATCAGTTATCACCTCCGGGTATTGAATGTAATATTGACAGGCAATCAATATAAAATCAACATATAGTTAAAGAAAACGAATATTTAATTTGAAAATAATATATTATACATGTATATATGTATATATATTATTTTTCTATCTGGAAGGCAATAATAACGTTTTATTTGAGTTTTTTTCCTCAAGTTCAAGAAATGCCTTAGAAACTTTAATGAATAATTTTAAGAGTGAGAATCAATATAAATGACTCAGAACTTTCAAATCAATTGGGAGGAAAAATTCTGTATTGCTTTAGCCTTTTGGAATGACATGGAAAATAAAAGTTTTAATTATCAACATTTATAAGAACATAATTTTTTGGGTTATTAATGTTTGTTTTGAAGTAGTATAGTAAATCAAGGCAATAATAGCATTTGAGCAAACACAAATTGTGATATGAGCAGGGAGTTGAGAGTGACTCAAATCCATTCAGATAAGATTTGTATTGCACGCATTTACTTAAAAGTAAAGTAATTATTTACTTATTACGTTTAAAAAGATTTTTTGACGAATTTGAGTTCCTAAATTTTGCTCAATATTTGAGTGTTTCAAAGAGCACATTTTTTTTGGCTCATAGCGTTTGTAGCCTAGTTATTTGAGCTAAGCGATGAATTGAATTTAAATTTAAGCATTTATAAAATTTGGGCATGACAATATTTCAATAACAAGAGAGAAGTTTTGGCAGTTGTAATTTTTAAAACTAAAGTTATTGATTTTATATGAGTAGAATGAACCCACACTATGATTGAAATGTGGGAAATGAACCCACACTCTCTATTTATCACTCTCATACTATCATTACTATTTTATATATAACTCAGTACCAAGTAACTTAGATTTATTTTTGTTGTAATGCATATTATAATCTTAGTTGCAGTGATTAAAAGGCCTTTTGAGTGATTTTACTTTTGGTTTTGAGTGATTTTTTTAGTGTTATGATTTAAACTGTTGAATAAGTAAAAATTATTCTTAAAGATTAATTTATTTCTTGAATTAATTTAAAAAAAAAATAATGGAATTAACTTAAATTATAATAAAAAGAGTAGTAGGACGTTTCAAAACTCATAAGTTGATTCACTGGTAGAAACTACTCCGATTTTTTTAATCGCATTTTAAAATAATAAAAATAACATGTTAAATTTTTAATTTATCTTTAGCTAATGTTTTTAGTAATTCTAAAATTAGTAATTAAAAAAAAATAGTAATTAAAAAATTTGTTACATTTAAATTAAAATAATTATTGTGAAATAAAAATAATACAATACAAATTTAATAAATTTATTACTCATAATAATACATTTAATTATTAGTTTCTTTAAACTAATTAAAAAATTTTGGCTATTAGTCAAAAAAAAAAAAAATTAAATTAAGTATATTATAATAAGTTTAAATTATTTCAATTCATGGTAAATTAAATTTGAAAACATAAAAGTTTTTTTTAAATTAAAAATTAAAAAAATAAAAATAATGTGTAAATTAAATTAAACATTGATTTTAATAATTAAATTTTAAATTTTTATTTCCTAAAAACTAATCGATTCCATTAATAAAATCTAAATTATTAATTTCTAGTACTTTTACATGCACATAAAAATTAATTTAAAATTATAAATTGCGTTTCTTTGTTATATTTGATGGTAGCAACATGTTGACAAAGAATATTTCTTTCAACATGTTGCTAATAAGTTTGTTTTAGAATATTTATGGTATCTTCCGAATTCTGTTGCAAAAAGATCAAAAAACTGCTGCTCTTAAATTCCAGTGAGAAATCATACAGCGGTCTATAAGTTTAAACATCTTAGGTATGCAGCTTAACCAAAAAATATTGTGGAATGACTATCTTTTTAATGCAGCTAACAGTGCTGCAAATATTTGGGTTTTCTCTCTCGCTGTAAAGCATATTTTTCTTCCAGCTATCTGTCCAATATCTATAAAGCTTAGATACAACCTAAGATGAAGCATAATTCTTACATTAGGGCTGGCGCTCTCCAAACTTCACTAAGTTACCTGGACAAATCCCAAAATCGCGCCTTACGCCTAATTGACGACCCTGGCGTCCAGGTAACTTTAACTCCTCTTAACACTTGTCGTAATATCAGAACTTTAACTCATTTTCATAAATATCTTGTAGGTATTGACACTTGCTCTATTGAATTAAAATCAATAATGCTTATTAAAAAATTTGAGAATTTATAAAACCCTTATTGAACCCTTAATATTAGCAAACAAATTTCAGTAAAGATATAATCGGAGATAATCGAAAGCTTTATTTTCGAATCAATTGATAAATATTGGGAAAATATGGATTATTGTCATATTAATCCAAATGAAATCTCTGGCTGAACCATTTAGCCCAAACCTATGTAAAATACAGTTTTACTTAAGGACCCCATAATTTTTTATGGAAAATAATTAAAATAATGGAATACTTTTTTGGCCTGATATACTAAGTTAGGCAGCGGATTCTATACATTTTCTTAAAAAAATTTTCAAAATATGCTAATAATCATTTCTTTAAATTATTATTAAAAACTTAATATATAACTATTATTATTAAAAAAAAATTTAATTAATAAATTAATATAATCATAAGTGTATTATTAAAAAAAAGATACAACCCAAACCAATTTTTAAGGAAGGAAAACTTATTATAATATAATCTTAATATAATTATAACCATATGGTATCTTATAAATTTACATTAAATATTTCATGACTGACCATAGGTTAATTATTAAAATATTTTCTCATATATATATATATATATATATAAATATATATATATATGTAATATCTCTTAATATTCATTAATATTAAATGGTTAAAATACAAATGGAATTAAATTTTTAGATATGACTTAATTTTGAACTATCAGGAACTGTAATGCACTCTTAGTTAAATATGATATTAATCCATCCATAGTAACTTTTTAGGTTCATATAGGTACGATTAATATTAATTCATTAATTAAATTTTTTTTTTTCAAATTTTGTACCCTAATTAACCTTTTGACTATCATCATATCATTTTAATTGTTAGCATGTGTACATTTAAGATCCCTTATATTATGACAAAGTTGAACTATTGTCATTTTGGAAACTTTGTTATTAGTTTAGTACTAATTACTATTTAGATACCCTTTTAAACAGATTATTAAGTTATGTTTCAATGGATTAAAAAAGTTGAACTTCTCAAATCTGCAATCCTTCAGTAAAATTTAATTATTTATGTGAAAAACCTATACTTGATTCAATAATGGATTATGAGATTATTAAATTTATATAATTAATTAATTAGTCCCATCTAATCTTTATATATTACGCTCTAAGCCCCTAATGTTATTTTTATTATTTAAAACTGTTATTAAGTGAAATTGAGTGAAATTGAGGGTAATCACCAACGGACCCTCAAAAAACAATATACTCGGATACAAAAAGTGCATAATTTAAAATAGGTTTACTAAAGGGAAAGACCGAGGCTCGTTCTAAAGTTGAAAGATCTACAACTGATTTGTGTCGATTGTCATATGAAATTTTAATAATATATTAAGTTCTAGAGTCTAAGGTTGTGAACTCCACAAACTCGAACAATTGGAATGCATTTACACAAGTATATTATTAAGTATTTAGAATTTGGGAGATTTTGTGAACAGTTTTATTTCGATTACAATACTATTCTAAAGTTATGCATTTAAAAATGTTATAAATATTCTTAAAAGTTTTCGATTGTGCATGGAAATAAAATATTGACCTAAAAAAAATTGTGCAAACAAGTCAATTATCTAAAGATCAATAATTTGCAACTTGACCTATCATTTTTTATAAATAGATATTTTTATTTATAACTTTTCTTTATGGTTTTACTCAACCATTTCAGATTTTAATTAATTATTTCATATTGGATTACAGTGATTAATCTCTTTGGACTCAAATTTGAATATGAAAAACTTAACGTTTCGTTAGTTGCACCATTATATTTGCAGAAGAGTAGGCATTATTTTTGAATTAAATACAATATGAATTAGTTAGAAGCTATACCTATGCATATTTTAAGCAGTTTACTGTACATAGATAATCATAGGTACAGGCTACTAAACCAACATATACTTTGATGGTGAATGGTAGATGGGGCAAAGCCCTTTTATTTGAAGATTACTTTTCACAACACGTTGGATATTTTCTTCCAGGGGACCGTACGTGGTTTTCCTTTACATGGAAAGTGTCTTACTGTACCATGTTGTCGAAAATTTCTAACCAGGCGGTTTATTGTTGATGCTAAAGGTCCAGGTCCAGCTGAAAGAAAAAAACGACGATAAGCACGCTGTTCTATTGTGTGCTGTTCCATTTCCAATTCCCCATGTTTTATTCACAAAATTCTGAAATAAAAATAAAAAATATAACTAAATTTAAAAAGTTATTAAACATTCAAAACATATCGGTCGTTTTGCGCCGCCCTGTATATACTAATAATACAAAAATACGGCAGATTTTTAAAATTTTCAATCCTGTTTATCAAATAAAATAGTAAATATAAATATCTTACGTCTAAAACTTTTCATTCAATCCAATTCTCATATTTTTTATTATATTCCTCAACTTCCAAAGAATAAATATTAGAGGTTTACACAAGGGGTTTACTATTCGTTCATCTCAAAATTCTTTCATTTGTATGAAGTACACTTATGAACTCTTCAAATACAGTTCTAAGATTTTTTTCTATTTTTCGTTTTTGTTTATTTTTCCTGAAACAAACAACTACATATAATATGTGTTATATATATATGCAAATGTATTATATAATAGGCATATATGAATAATTAGTTCATTGTAATACAGATTTGTTCAAAGATTTATTGTTCCATTTTGGAATTTATGTTGAATTTGTTACAATGCATGTGCAGTCACTCATAAAATAAAATTTATTTTGAAAATTGAAATTGAAAATTGGACTTTAATTGTTTTGAATTAGTGTATTGGATTACCAATCCAATCTGGATATATATGAGAAGATATGAGAAGATTAGAAATTGAGAAATTGCAAGTTTTTCATAGTTGAGACAAAAGAAAGTTTTTATTTTTTTTTTTTTTAATTTGTGTTTAAATAAAATCAATTTAAGATTCTGGGGAATTTATTTTGAAAATAAATCAAAATTAAATACTTTAAACAAGATGGATAGATTTAGTGAAAATATTTTTAGTATTTGTTTTAGACAGTTCAAAAAAATCTATATTGAAGTTTTGTATGACGTAGTATGTATTTTTCGACAGCTAATTATGGCCTTTTAAAAATTTCGGGAAAATATAATTATTTAAGAAAACGGATGTAAGGCTGATGGAGTACTCTAAATGAATGAAAGCTCCATTTTTTTAAATTCATTAATATTTAAATTAGTTATAAATTAAATTAATTAACAAATTTAATATTAGCCTTATATTATGAATTCCGTAGATAATATTGCCTGATATTATAATAGTCTTCTGCCTATTTGGAACTTGGGCTTCTTAAATTAAATATTTTCTTATTATTTATAATATTGCAATATTAATTATTTTGTTTAAATTATATATTTTTATATTTTAAATTATAAATGGTCACCAAGTACAGATTTGACATTTAACATTTGATATATTGATGTTAAGAATTTTTAAAACTAAGTTAGCCACCATTTAAAATTAAAATTTTTTTTATTTGAGTGACCCAAATCGTTTTTTTCAAACCTTGATACTGATCCGGAAGAAATAACACAACTAATAAAATATTTATTAAAACTTAAAGCTCACAGATACAAATATAAATTATTACAATGTATAAGGTGTAAAAAATACATAAATTAAAATTCCAAATGTCAAAAGACCTTTCATTCTCTTAAGTAGTAAATGTATATGAAATTCATAAGTGGTACAGAAACGTTTGTAAGCAGTACAGTGACCAATTAGCAAGTGCTAGATGTAAGACACTGGCAAAGTAATGATATGTAAAAAATTATGAGATTTGCGACAAGACCCTTAATAGAAAAATCATTTTTAAAAATAAATTTTATTCCATTAATTGAAAATGAACTATTAAATTTAACAAAATTTAAATATTTTAGAATTTGTATAGATTTTTTAAAAATCTTTTCTATTATTCGGCCATGAAACTTTAATAAAAATCATTTTTTGGAGAAATTCCAATCACTGTATTTTTGTAATGTTTTTTGCCAAAATAAAAGTTTTGTTAAACCTTTCAAAGAATCTTCAACTTTGTACTAAAAAAAAATTATAATAAATTTTTGTATCTATATGTATGTAAATGTTTTTTATATTATAAAAGTTTATTTTAGTTTATTCTTATTTGTGTTTTCTCTTTTCACCTAATAAAAAAATGTTTACGTTGTCCCTTTTTTTTCCTAAACATTGTTTTTCAATGTCATAATAGGTATTACATATATATATATATTTTTCCTTTGCTATATTTTCCCAAATGTTTTTTTTTTTTTTGTGAAAAACTTTTAGTAAAATAAAATTTTTTATGGTTTAGCGGTCTAAAGTTGTTTTTATGGGTTCTAAATATTATGAAAGTCATCAGAAAATTTAGAAATAAATGAAAAAAAAACTTTAACGGTCGAATGTCTACGAGAAACGAGCTTTAAATACATATTGAAATAGTTTTGTATAAAACTTAGAATTAAAATTGCATATGTATAGGGGTTACAAAATTATACAAAGGTTTTAAAAATAAGCTTAATTAACCCATTAGAATCCAATGGCTTAAATGACTCGAATAAAGAATTTGGTAAGCAGAGTTAAAGTATACCAAAGATGCTAGTATTTTAAGAAAGATATTAGTTTGGCCTTGCTCGCCTGACCTAGTTATTCATTTCAGTGAAATATTGATTTTTTTCAGTTTTGGGAATAATAAATTTCTAATTTTCGGTTGTAGTTTTATTAAGCTTGGAAAAAAAATTTCAGATACTAATGGGTTAAAGTATGGGTCTAAAAGTTTAATTTGACTCTGAGTTTAATACATATTTTTATTACATAAGGAATTTTTAAAAGACGATCTCATTAAAGCTCAATGACTTCTATCTCCAATGATAAGATTATTATTTTTCTATTCGATATCATGTTAAAATAGAATACTAAAAATGTTTTATGAAACTTGTAGGGTTAAAAGAGTTTTCAATATACATTTTTTTTTCAAGTAAAATTAAAAAATTATTTTTAAACTGAAAATAACAAGTGATGAAAAAAAACCAAGGGTTTTTAAAAAAGCACATTTTCAAAATTATATTGTATTACATACTGAGTTTAACTTTGGAAATATTAGTTGGAAATAGTTACTACTGACTTATAAAATTTACTGCTAAAAGTAAATTTTTTATTTAAAAGTTGTTATAGCCCTTCAATGGGGAAGGTTGCCAAATTTCTCAAGAATCTAACTTCAACTCCCCCCCCCCCTCATCCTCTAGTTTTTTAGGTTCTAGGAATTAAATTGTGAATTACACAAAAATTTGGAATTTTACTTAGAATTTTATTATCTAAGCAAAAATGGGTAAAATTAAGAGACACTTTCTTCAATTTAAGGAACCCTTTATAAATTTAAGAAAAACCTTAAAACATATGTTAAAATATAATGTTGGACCTTTAAATTTTGTATATTAATAAAAAAAAAATTGGACAGGTATTCAAGTTACAGGTGCTTAAAAATAGCATAATTTCAATTTTCGGGCCCTTATAGCTCCTAAACAGGGGGCTTGACAAAAAAATTTTGTTAACTGACTCCTACTATTTTTTTCTAACTTCTCCAAAAATTTCAAGGTCCTAGCTTGAACCGTTTAGAAGATATGTGGGGCCAAAAATTTTGCAAAAATTGAGTTTTATATAATGCTAAATTTTAGTACCGTATGGCAACTCTATACATTTAAGCGACATATTTTTGTAAAGCCTATAAAAGCAGCTCTCTAATACCGTTTTTCGATGGAAAATAAACCTAACAGAACTTTTGTTATATCAATTTAAATATAGGGCTTTTTTGGAATTTTCAGGGGCTGTAACTTCGTCACCCTTCAAAATTAAGAAAAACCTTTGACACAAGTTTTAATATAATTATAGAGCTTTGAATTTTGTATATCACTAAAAAAAATTTGGACAGGTATTCAAGTTACAGGTGTTTAAAAATTGCAAAATTTCAATTTTCGAGCTCCTAAACATGGGGCTTGACAAAAAAAATTTGTTAACCGACTCCTACTAATTTCTAAGTATCTAACTTGTCTCAAAATTTCAAGACCTTAGCTTGAACCGTTCAGAAGATATGTGTGGCCAAAAATTTTGCGAAAATTGAGTTTTGCGTAATGTTAAATTTTAGTACCGTATGGCAACCCTAAACATTTGCCTTGTAAAAATTTATAAAGTTTATGAAACCAGCTATCGTTTGCCGTTTTCAGATTGAAAATATATGTAACAGAACTCTTGTTATAACAATTTAAATATAGGGCTTTTTCCAACTTTGGGGGGCTGTAGCCCCGTAACAGGTGGGGCTACAGAAAAAAATTCTTCTACGAAATTATTTTTTTTGCAAAAACTACCCATGGTTCAAATTTCTTTTCTCTATTTCAAACGGTGTAAAAGTTTTTGTAAACATACGGACGGACGGACAGAGTGAAGCTATATAGGCACATTTTTACAAAATTTTTTGAAAATGTGCTAAAAAGGAGTAAAAATTTAAATGAAAAGTGCTAACACTAAAAAAATCTGAACTTTTTAAAAATAATAGTTCAATTAAATTGCAATACTTTTGTGATTAAAAGTTGTTTTGATTTTAAACAATATGTAAATTAAATATTTTAACCTTTTTTTAAACTGTCACGGTTTTTTAATAATTTTTGGAATTATATTTTTTATAATACACAATTTAATATTAAGTGAAAACTAAGTAAATTATTATATAATCATATTTAATATTTATTATTATAACTGATTTGTTCCAGATTTAATTCAATTTCAGTATAAGGTTTCACTGATTAAAACGATCCAAAGGAATTGAACTTTGATTCTTTTAAGAGTATTTTAGGATTGGAACCTATTCACTAGATATTGGATATATAAAGAGAAATATGCTACATATGATAGGAAGTTGGATTAAATTCTTAATAAACATCTTCTGTGTTCATTGTAATCCATTGCTATGGTTACTAAATCACCAATGTTTGATACATTAGTTCAGTTCCTGATGTTATGTAATTAAATTTTTGTTTTCAACTCATATGTCTGGAAAGAATATGATAAATTCTCCATTAAAGTTTTAAGGCTATAGTAAAAGCCGATAAGTTGATATTTAACTTCAGAGATTATATTTCACCCATACTACAGAATAATTAATTATTAATCCTAAATTGCTGAAAGATTAAGATCTTATCCTAAATTGTTGAAGAATTTACCCCTGGGAATTTTTTTTCCGGTTTATCAAGTCATAAGTCGCCGGGGACTTTCGGCCCACTTATTGTGCATTATAAATCCCCGCCAACTTTTCACTTTCGGGATAATGCTATAGCTAATTAACTTTTGTAAAAAGAAATGTCGAAGATGCCTTAAAAACTTTATGTGAAACTGCCTCATGTACTTTCAAACCACTTTGAAACGCATAAATAAAAGTGTTCCATTAAAACTATCAAAATTTAGTTTTCCTACTTAGGCAGCAGTTAAAATATAATCCAAGTTAAGTTAATTTTATTCTGATTTAATTATTTCATCTTCTTAATTTTCATTCTTTCATTGTTTTTGTTTTTTTGGTATTTCAAATATTTTTGATTAAAAACAAAGTTTTCTTATTTGAAATTTAATTATTTTTGGGTTCTAATTTAATTTATAAAACATTAAACTTAAAAAATTAAATATAGATTGAATGAAATAATAAAAATTTACCTTAATGAAAATCTTTTCAATTATTTAAATTTAATTTTGAAAGTTCAGTTTTTTAGCGAAAATTCCAAAATATAAAATAAACAAAAGAAATTTAAAACTAATTTAATTTTAACATTTTTTTTTTCAATTTCAATTTCATTAGAGTGAAACTAAAGAAGAAACCGAATAATAAAGTTAACAATCGAATTTAAAAAAAAAACTTAATTATTAGTTTTAATTTTAAATTAAATAAAAATTTATAAAAAAAACAAAAAAAAACAAGTAAAGAAACAGTCAGTCGGTGCAACCGACTTAGAAATACCCTACACCTATTTGGTTCAAATTTAAGGACATATCCATAAGTCATTTTAACACCATAGAAGCTGTTATTAATTTGATCGTAAGACATAGCTAACTAAATTAACTGTATAATACTAAAAACATTTTCTAATTACCCTATCTATTAAAAAATACTACAAATTCTTACTAATTTATCTATTTAAAAATATTAAAAAACAAACAAACTTGAAATAAATGAAAATATATTTATTCCAATTCAATTACAAAATGAAAAAATTCTAATTATTAAATTTTGTGATAAAAAGATAATCAAAGCATAATATATTTAATAATCCAAATTTTTAAAAATTGCAATTATTTTATAATGGTTAGTTTATATACCTAATAGCAAAGCTTATAAACGCAAAATATGCAATAAATGTATTTCTAAAATACAATTAAAAATTTACACCTTTTCATATAATTCATTTAAATATAAAAATAAATTTTACATAAATGCAGCAAGTACCTTTGAACATAGCTGAACCACTACAATTAAGTCTAGATTTCGGAGACACATAGGACATAGGAAATATATTCTTTGGCTTCGAAATTAAACTCGACCACAACCAATTCCCATGGTACTTTCATTACTAGTAACCTACTGTTAAATTTCATCAAAATACCGGCATTATTTTTTGAGTTATGGTGTTTGTAAGATATATGTTTGTTAGTCCTTGAACTTTTCAAGGGTTCCAGGACCCGAAATTATGGTACGATTTCGCCCATATGCAGTCCCGTCATACTTTCAATACTAGTTAACCCTTGTACACAATTGGAACGCTCTATCTTAATTTTAAGTTACTAGTTTTATTAATTTCGATGATAAGCTTTTACACATTGGGGGGTCTAAGAGAGGTTCTGAACCACCACTCCAATTGATCCCAAATTAGGGGGGCACGGAAGAAATAGTAAAGAACACCCTTGTGGCAAATTGGAAGCTTCTAAATTTGTTTCAAGTTACTATCTTTATTAATTTCGAAAATATGCTTTAAGGGCCTAAGAACTGAGTGGCTGGTCCCCGATCCACTACTCCAATGGGACCCAAATTTCAAAGACACTTACGAAATAGGAAGGGACACCCTGATAACAAATTTGGAGGTTCTATCTTCATTGGTTTCGGAATTATGCTCGTTTGGCCTAAATTCGATCAAAAAGTTCTAAGTTCCGAACCCATTGTCCAATCCTCACCGTACGTAATCACCGCCGTAGTTTCGCTGCCAATAACCTACAGCACAAATTTCATGAAGATAGCCTCATTAGTTGTTGAGTTATCGTGATTTTTTATATATGTTCCTTAGCCCTGACATCGATTAAAAGGTCCGGAATCCGAACCGTTGGGCTGATTTCGCCCTTATATAGTCCGCGCTGTACTTATAGTACTAGTTAACCCTTGTACACAATTTGAACGGTCTATCCTAATTTTAAGTAACTATTTTTAGTAATTTCGATTATAAGACTTTAAAACTTGGGAGGTCTGAGAGGGGTACAGAACCACCACTCCAATTGATCCCAAATTAGGGGAACACGCAAGAGATAGTAAAGAACACCCTTGTGGCAAATTGGAAGCTTCTACATTTTTTCAAGTTGTTATCTTTATTAATTTTAAATATATGTTTTAAGGTCTTCGGAAATGTGTGGCTGGTCCCCGACCCACGACTCCAATGGGACCCAAATTCACAAGACACTTAGGAAATAGGAAGGGACACCCTGATACTAAATTTGGAGGTTCTATCTTCATTGGTTTCGGAATTATGCTTGTTTGGCCTAAATTCGATCAAAAAGTTCTAGGTTCCGAACCCATGGTCCAATCCCGACCTTACGCAATTCCCGAAGTAGTTTCATTACTAGTAACCTACAGAACAAATTTGATGAAGATAGCGTCATTAGTTGTTGAGTTATCGTGATTTTTTATATTTGTTCGTTAGCCCTGAAACCGATTAAAAGGTCCAGAATCCGAACCCATGGGCCGATTTCGCCCATATGCAATCCCCGCCGTACTTTCAGTCCAAGTAACCTACAGTTAAAATTTCATCAAGATAGCTCCATTATTTTTTGAGTTATCGTGCCTACGGACGGACGGACGGACGGACGGACGGACGGACGGACATGGCTATATCGACTAAGGCGGTCACGCTGATCACAAATATATATACTTTTCCATATCTAGCTCGCTTCCTTTAGGTGGTTACAAACACCATACCAAAGTTAATATACCCCTTTACCTATTCTATAGGTGTAGGGTATAAAAAAATGTTGGTTGAGTTTCTTTTTAAAAAGTATATTAGCTAATTAAAATTAAAACAAGTTATTAAACAACAGTAAGTCGATTGCATTCGACTTAGTAATACCCTAAGCCTGAAAAGTTAATTGACAGTTACAAGAGCCATCACTTCAGTTCATCTCAGATTTTCGGAATATTAAGTAAATAGGGCAATATAACCTTGTATCAAATTTGAAGGTTCTTTTTTTGTCTCCGAAATATGCTTGTTTGCTCTTAATTCGATCGGAAGCTTCAAAAATCCGAAAACATTTTCTAATTTCACCTATTTGCAATCCCGTATAATACGTACAATTACAGTATAAAATTCATTAATTTAGAAATTAATTTAGCATCATTATTTATTAAGCCGATGGTACAGTGGTTATGGCGCTGACCTTTCATGCGAAAGGTCCCGGGTTCGATCACTGGCTGGGTATACTCAATAAATAGTATATAAGATTATATAAAAATAACTTATAATTAAATAATAGCCTTAAAATAGCAAAATAATAATTAATAAACAAATAAAATATAAAATATTACCTATAACGGTGCCCCCGAAATAACTTATAGCTTAGTATTAAATAAAAAATTAACTTTATCTATATAAACATATGCATCTGTCAAATTGACACCATTGACGTAGGCATATGCGACATGCCATAACTCAACAAATATCTATTATGTACGTCAAGAAATAGGGGTATGCAAAATTGCAGTCAAACCTTGCTGGAAATCTAGGAAAGCACACATCTTGCGGAGATATTTGGTGACGTCTTTTCCACAAGGCGTTAGATTAAAAATCATGTAGAATAGCCACAGCAGACCAATCATTTAACTTAATGAACAAACGATTAACGAAATGGAAACAGAGGGTAAAAAAAGAGAGGAAAAGTTTTTTAATATATTGCGTTCACGGAGGGACGAACGGATGGTTTAATCGACTCAAAAAATATATGTAGTTTTCTATATCTTGTTTGCTTATTTTTCTTCTTATACATATTCTAGGTGTAGGGTTTAATATAATTGAGTTCTTTTAAATAAAAATAAAAGTTAACTAATTAATTTAACACAAAAATCTTTACTAAATGTAAGTACAGGTGAAGTGATTTTTAACTAAGTGAATTAAGTTTTTTGTTTTGAAATAAAAGTTTTGAGAAATTTTTTCGGATATTTTGAAAGTTTTTATCTAATTTTTGTTATATTTTTATAGGTTACCTGTTCGAATATCTATTTAATTAAATTAAAACACCAAAGTTTTAATAACGTAAATTAGATTCTGCTCTAGGTATGTCAATTATTAAAAAAAATTTGATCACAAGTGCAATCCCTGTATCATGACTTAAATTGAAAATAAACATCATATTAATGTTGTTTTATAATAATAATCCAAGCATGAGAAAGGGAGATAGAGATATGAAGTCGATAAAAAAAAACATGTTTATATCTGTCAGATGTCCAACATTTGTAAATAAAGGGTTGAATACTCTTTGTTATTTTTTTTTTTGTAAATATTTACATATGGAGTGTTTCATTCGTTTATACTGGATACAAAACCCATTCAAATGAAAGTAACGTGGGTCTATTTTAATAATTTTTTTAAGATGATTTATATCATCCCACGTGTTTTGGATTTTAAATCATCCTATAAGGATATGAAATATGAACCAGGAAGCTGTTTATTTTATTTTTATAATTTTTTTTAATACTTAAAAGATTTATGTAATAGGTTTAGGAATTTTTAAAGAACTTCCATTGCCAAAATATTGTTAGACAACAAGAACAACAAATAAATTTTTGGTTTTTTTTTAAATCTGTTGAAAAACGTGACTATAATTCTAATAGAAACCGGTAGAATTTTAAATATTTTCCATTCTTATGGTGGATTCTGTTTAAAGTTTATTTTGGGGAACTATAGGTTGTTATCAGATCTCAGTTTACTTTAAAATTATTTTTAGAAACAAAATTTAGATAAAAATTTAAAACAGATTTTATAGGATTTTAGCATATTGTTAGAAATAGAACAGATGTTGTTTAATAGAATTCTAGAATCTAAGTTCTCTGGTATTCAAATTTTTGGAATTTAATTGTGATTTTTAAGGAACTTACTATCTCTGACTTATTTTGGGAATCATAGTTTTATCCAATCCCATCTCTCAGCATATTCAAATGTTACAATAAAATTTGAAAATTTAAAGGTTTTTAATTCATTTATTCTTGGAACCATTCCTAAACTTGAAATTTTTTTCTAGTATCTTCGAGTTAAAATTGTCTAGAATACTGACAAGATTATAAGAATTGTCTGGTATGTCTTCTTTGAAATCAACTCTTGGTCAAATCAACACCTCCTTACATTTTTCTTTAAATTTATTTTTTCTTGGAAAAAAATGAAATTCTAAAAAACAACAATTTTCAAAGAAAACTTAATTTTCCTGAAAATCTTGAATGCAAGGTCAAATGTGTCATCCCACTTTCCAAAAATCAATAATTAATAATTGACATTTTATTGGGTACTATTAAAAATTTAATCAAATCGGAAAAGGAAATTAATTATTTGAAATAAATGCAAAATACAATTAATTTGAAATCATCTGAATTCACTGAATTCTCTGAAATCTCATTCCAATCCCATTGACTAATCTATGGGATATATAGAACAATCTATTCCCTGATTTCTTTCTGATTTTGAATCACTAAAAGATTGGTATAGAATAAAATTTGAAAAATTTTTAATTCGGAATTTATGATGATTTATCCATTTTAAATTTGATTTCATTTAATTAGAGAATCATCATTGACTTTATCACCATTTTTGATTAATTCATTTTCTGCCAATGGTCTTAATTTTAAAAAAATTTAAAAATAAGACGAAGATAAATTCCTCTTTAATTTTATATTCGTTTTTTTTTTAATTTTACGGGATAATTAAAGGTTTAATTTATTTTCTGAGGATTCTCGACATTTTATCCAATCCATTTTGAAGGTCAGTTCGATTTATTTCGCCTAAAAACTTAAAAAACTTTGTTCTCCAAGAATTTAAAAATAAATCTTAACCAGCTGTTATATTTTTTGATGGAATCTTTTAAGATGGACTAAATTTCTAATTGGATAAAGGCATTAGGATTTAATTTTAAAGTGTTCTGTCAATTTAATCAATTATTGGGGATGATTTGGAGGGAAGAAGAAAATCTCTGTTTTTTTCCCAAAATTTTTTTAGGGATCATTGAAAGTGTCCTTAAAATTTTATTTAATTGACACAAAAAATGTCTTTTTAATAAGACTAATTTAATTTTATATTAATTGTAGATTACGAATTTAATTTGATTTGGATCTTAAGAAAAAACTTTTGATTTAGTGTCTATACGGATTATAGATTATTATTTTAAAATTTAAGATGTAATTTACTGGAATATTTAACATTCCTTTGCTGTATGTGAAGTGAGTTATTGAGCTTGTGATGTTAATGTGCGCTATTGGTAATTAAGTGATAAATGAGTAACAGTAGGATAGCCATGGTAGAAATCGCATTTGAGGATTGGAAATCAGAGGCTAAGTAAATGGATAGTCTACAGTTTTAAAGTACTTACATACTGAAACACAAGGGTGCTACTGTCGACTCATTTCCAAAGGATTAAACCTACAACATATGTCTTAAACTTAATTTGAACTATCCGATACATGAAACCTAGGCAAATTTAAATGGAATAATGCAAAAACTGAAGTTGAAAAGTTAATTTTTGTTCACTCACCATATCGAGGATTTAAGAATTGAGGGTGTCGGAAGTTGCACTAGAACAAGCTCTTGGAAAACTTATATTTATATTTGGGTAAGGTTTTGAATGTATGTAACTTGAGGTCATTTTGGTATTGACATGCGTTTTAATTGGCGCTGCATATCCAACTTTTTTAAAAAACATCTTAAGCTATAAATAAGTCCAAAAATAATTAATTTATTTTTTAATGTAGTTTAAAAATTTAAAGTATAATTAAACAAAAAGATTAAAAATTAATTAAAAAATTTAATCTTATTCAATTTGCTTTCCCTAAAAATCTGTATTTAAAACAGATTTAGCTTTAAAACAATAGTGTTTTCTATATTTTTTGCTTCAAGAGATTTTTGATTCCACGAATTTTGTATCTGAGAGATGGTATTTTTGCTAAAGGGAAATTTTTCCCAGAAACTTTTTAAAATTTGGGTTTGATGAATGAGAATTTTTAAGTTTAATATTAAAGTGTGAATTTTTATAAAGTGCCATATTAAGTATCATGTAAAGTGAGTTCTTATCCCAACAAATTTCTCTTATTTTAGTTATCACTATTTTTAAAAAAAATTATTTAAATATTTTCAATTTATTTCATACCAAAAAAATAAAAACATTTTTCTAGAATACGAAAAATTAAATCCGTAAAATTTATACCCCAAAACCCAAAATTTTTACCTTTCCTGGAAAAAAAAAAATAAGTGTAGAACATAATTAAATTTCAAACTTTTGGTTTTTTATTTACTTGAAAAAATTTTATTAAATTTTTCACTGCTCGGTTTTTTTTGTACATTTTTTGTTTTTTTTTTTTTTTTAGAAAATTCAATTCGTAGTCCACCATAATATTTTTATGACCATAATTTTATTTTCTATTTTTCCTTTTATTTGTAGTTTTCTCTTAAGTTTGTAGCAAAAGTTGTTGCATTGGAGAAAAAAAAATAATTGAAAAATAGTTGAAAACGAGGAAGAGTGTAGTAGAGTAGACTGTGTCAACTCTGGGATACCCGTATGACCGTAACATATACATTATATCATTCGGTTAATTACTTTTGGCAAAATTTCAAACATTCAGCTTTATTAGGTGTAGAGTAATGCTCATATAAAAGAAGGAGTTGTATGGCAGCTACTCGAACCCTTTGCAGTAGACCAACCAAATTTTGCAGTAACTTTGGCCATTACACTAAACTATTTTTGGCAAAATTTCAGACACTTAGCTTCATTTGGTGTAGTGTAATCCTCATATAAAAGAAGGAGTTGTATGGCAGCTACTCGAACCCTCAGCAGTAGACCAACTAAATTTTGCAGTAACTTTGACCATTACACTAAACTATTTTTTGCAAAATTTCAGACACCCAGCTTCATCAGGTGTAGTGTAAAGCTCATATAAAAGAAGGAGTTGTATGGCAGCTACTCGAACCCTCTGCAGTAGACCAACCAAATTTTGCAGTAACTTTGGCCATTATACTAAACTACTTTTGGCAAAATTTCAGACACGCAGCTTCCATAGGTATAGAGTAATGCTCATATAAAATTAGAAGTTGTATGGCAGGTACTCGAACCCGTGGACCAAAATGGCTGAATTTAAAACTCGATTCCGTTTTTTGCATAAAAACGAATTTGTGAAAATTTCATAATCCTAGCTCCTTTACTTTTTGAGTTATCGTGATGACGGACGGACGGACGGACGGACATACATAGCTAAATCGATTTATTTTTCGATTCTGATCCGATCCATACACTTGAGTTTATATCTACCCCTTCTCCTTCTCTGCGTCACAAACGTAATGGCAAATTTATTATACCCTTGGACTATATAGTCATACGGGTATAAATATTTGGGGGATTTACAGTTATGTGGCTTAAGATAATTCAACAAAGTTTCACGGGTATCTGACTGTCTAATCTTTCCCGACACAAAGTATTGATCGAATTAAAAATTAAGTACTTTGTCTATGATTGCTTCGGTTTGGATCCGCATATTTTTGGAAAGAGAGTTGTTAATCATTGGTCGGATTAATCACCTAAGCGAATTGAGTTGAAATATTTTGTTAATTTTAATCACTATTGAAAGTTTGAGGGACACTGGAAAGTGACACTGAGGGACACTGGAAAGTGATTCAAAAATCAGAAAGATAGAGACTTTAACACATAAGTTTTAAAATTTTTAACAAATCTTAAGGTAGATCCTGTGATTCGAATGAATGGTGTGGTTTGGAGACTAAGAATATGAAAAGATTTTAGGGAATTGGGTTTATTATATTAACTATCAACTTTAGCGAACACTTTGGATGGAATATAACTCGAAAAGCATGAGCACGTGTTGCATCTCTTGGACAGTTCAACTGTGTAGGAACTGCGTAGAACATTTTTTACTTGTAAGTCACAAATAATTTGATTTTTAAAACAATACCTTAGGAGTTCTTTTTAAGTCATATATTTAAGATACACACACACCCTTCATACTTAAATTCTTAAATTTCTCTAAAGAATGATTGGATATTTTATCACCATAATCAATAATGAATCAATTCATCCAATTAGGACTAACAAATTTTTAAAACCTAGACAATATATCTTCAATAAGGACATCAATTTTGTCTCTCTATTTTCCAAACCTAACACCAGACAATTTTCTAAAAAAAAAAGACATCCCATAATTTTACGTAATATCGAAACAAAGAATATTAAAAAGCAAAAAAACTTTTAACAGAATTTTTTCTAAATTTATTTTTTTTTTTCAAATTACGGTACCTTCTCATTTTTCTACCATTTTGTTTTTTTATTAAACATAGTTTTTTTTTCGCAGGAAGTAATTTATTTTATTTGAGCGGAAAAAAACTTGGACTTGGGTTATATAACAATAGTAGTTTTTTTATGTTTTTGATATCAAGCTGTTAAAAGAACATAAAACACGATTAGGTGAAATAGAAGACCTTGTAAAATAGAAGAACCTAAATACTTTACAGTGTCTTCAGTTTTTTTGAATTAGAAGGAGTTGAAAGTAAATATCTGTAAATCAAAGATATTTTAAGAAGATTGAATTATTGTGCGATTGAATCAAGAATTGAGGAACTAAAATGGGTCGAATATGTGAGATTTTTCAAACAATTTTATTTTAAGTCCCATATTTTATTAAACTGGAAATATTATTATTATTGTGGCTGCGTGGATCAGTGGTTAGAATGCCGACCATTTATTTGAACGTCAAAGGTTAGGTTGGAAGGCAAGGTTGTTACAGAGCTTAGAATACCGACCAGTATTATTTGAGTGGTCCAGGTAGAAATTTCCGTGAGATCTAAAATCTTTTATCTGGCTTTCGATTCCACGCAGCTACCAATGCGCCAATTGGTTCAAATTGAGTGTTTACTACCACCTAACGAAGTATTAATATGTGGAAATCATTACACCAGTTCATTAAATAGTAGCAGAAAATAAGTGCATAGTAGTAAGTTGCATTAGCTGAATTCATTATCAGTTATAGGTATTTTAGTTCCGAAATTTGGAATAGATTAACCTCTATAGAGGGAAATCTCTCATATCCGCTGTAGCCTCCGAATCATGTTTTAAGAAATTTAATATGATTTATATTTATAGACGACTAATTAAAATGTCCCTTAATGGAGCCCAGTTAACTGCCACCATCTTTGAATGCAATTCTATTGAACTCAGCAAATGTTTCCCTTGGAAAATTTCAAAAATCTAGTGAGGATTAAATACTTAAACCTTTTCTATATTTGCAATTTTTCTAAATCTTTATCCATATAATCCCAAAATTTATCGAAAAAGTCCAAACAATTGCCATAAAGTGATTTCTGAAAATAAATAAACAGTGTTGCCAAAATGGAATAAAAAAAAAATGACAAAAAATTAAAAAAAAAAAAATTTCATAAGGAAATGGTTGTCAACTAAAAATTGAATATATTTTTTTTCGAGTACAAGTTTCTATTGCAAAAAATTTATTTATTTTTTTTTTTTGTTTTTTCGTATGAAAGATAAAAATGTAAAAAAAATATTTATTAAAATATTTTTTTGTTCTTTGTTCATTTTGAAAATTTTTCTCATAAAAAAAAGGGTTGCATAACAAAGCACTGAATTTCTAGTCTAACAATCTGTATAAATTTTCAAAAAGCAAAGAAACAATTTTCATAAAATTTCTAGCAACTTTAGTTGGAAAAAAAGTTTCTTTATTATTAATTTTAATTTTTTTTATCTTCAATAGCTAGATTCCAGAAGCAGCATTCTTTGAAGTAGAAGTTAAGCTAAACATATTCATCAAGAAGCAAAATATTGTTTAGACAGCCTACGGCTAATTTATTGACGACTATATCATTGGAAGACGTTGTTTGGTGATTTCTTGCTTTGTGAATTGGTTCACAATTGTTCTAAAGTCGGTCTGAGGGTTTATATTCCTTAGACCCAATAATTTTGAATTCAAGAATATGGTGCTTATTTTGGTCCTACATCATTTTATAATGAATGAAAATTCCTAGATCATTCGGAAAACATCTTGGTTCCTTGCTTCTATAGCCAGCTTCTACAGTCAGTTAATTTTATTTAAAGAAAATAGTAATAAAACAACATTTTTTAAGCATATATCTATGAAATAGTTTCTACAGGCTATTTTATGTCAATTCTTCTTGGATAAATTACCATATATGTTAATTTATCTACAAATAAAACGTCAACAAGGTTCAGCGTCAACCAGGAGAATATGTCAAACATTTTCACTTAAATTTCTACTATGCCTTCTGCTCTCTATATCCAGTATTTTTGCCTGTAAATAATTTAGGATATAGCAAGTTCCATGAATAATGGAAAGTTCAATACTGTTGTGAAATCCAGTAGGATTTATTATCAACAAGATTCAATGAAAACCAACTAATTTTATCTTAAAAGTTTTAATTGGAAAATGTACTTCTGTCTTCTACTGATATTATATAGGTACAGACTACAGAAGCTTCCTTTACACTTCCTTGTCAGCAATTTTAAAAATAAATTCAATCTCTAATCTCTAAAGATATAAATCTATATTTCATATTTTAGTGGTCCGAGGAAATCTTTAGTTATATACATATATATCTTATTACAATAGATTAATTTATAGATTTTTTTTTCATTTTTATCGAACAAAATTGATTCAATATTGTCCATTCAGAAGCATTAAAAACCTGAAACCATTCATATTTTATCCCTAATGATGAAGATATAGGAAACGGAAGCAAATAAAAGAAAATTTGTGGTGATTGATGGCAATTAATCATGTAGATTATTGTATATTTGTTAAATTTAGATAATGAAGGGATTTTAATCATTCGGAAAAAAAATTTAGTTTTTAGTTTTTTTTGGATAAATTTTGCTTAATTCAAAATTTAGTTACCCTACATTTAAGACCGGTAGAGGTTGGGATCTATCAATACACCGTTTATGTATTATTTGTAAGAATCTGCTCAATGTATAATATGTAGGTATCCAGCAGAGCACTCTTTTCTGATTAAAAATTTGAAAAAATCTTATAAGATCATTGAACTCAAATACAAGACTCTGGCCTCATGTCATAATATTTTCTTTTGAAAAATTAATCGAAGATCCTCTAAAAATTTTTTGTAAGTCTTTATTTAGAAAAATATTTAAGAAGTTTCTTGGTATGTCACTCTTAAACATGACTAACACTTAAAAATTTTTGGAAAAATAAAATTACAAAGAAATTCTTAATTATGTCCTTGGAAAAATTTCATTGTAAAACATGAATATTGGAATTTCTATTGTGAATCAATAGTCTCACAATAAAGTGATTGTTTAAAATTTGATGCCAAAGAAAGAAAATTCAAAATCGATATTAATGGTTTTTAGAATTTTTCAAGTATATTATTAGAGTATGAAAATATTGTGTTCACTTTAAGACTGATAATGACACAACACATTTAGGAGGATATCAGTTTATCAAGGATTAAGTATCTTGTTAAGATATTGTTAATGTTGTTATTGAATTTCAATTTAATGGCAAAATACCAAAAATATTTCCAATTTAAATTATTTAAATCAGGATTTTTCTATATTATATACATACATGGTATGGTATACATGGTGTATTTAAAATATGATAATATGCTAATGCGAAAAGATGTAATGACGAGCAAGAAGGATAATAAAGATAAAAATCCTTAGAGGTTTTTAAATTACGTTAGGTAAACCTTAAAAACTGGGGAATGATTGTTTTTGGAAAGTATTTGCCCAAAAGGAAAATTATGTTTGTTATGGGAAGATTGTAAGAGTATTTTTTTATTTTTAATTTATACTCAATAATATCTACTTACTTAATTGATGAGTGGATTGGAGAGCGTGTTCAGGTGTTTTAAGTTAAGGTATGATTCAATGTAGGAATATTTCAAATAAAATTGAAATCAAGCAATGTTCTTATGGGTTAGGTTTGTTTAAGAAAAATTCTTTTGAAATAATGTTTTATTAAATTACTAAGTTAGTTGTTACGATTATTGCACATAATAGAATGTGTAACTATCAGATACTACTCACCTTTTTTCAACTGCATTTTTTCTTAGAAAATTTTCAATATTATGAAATTATCTGTTAATTATTATGTTTGACATTTAAATTCGTGTCAAATATTTTGTGATGTGATAACCGTACTTTATAATCGCATTTAATTTACAGCATGAGCTCTTTATTTAAATTCGTATATTTTTAAGAATTACGCAATAATTCATAACTTATATTGGTGACATACAGCAGTTCCATTGTCATTATCCATGTATTGTAAGTGTGATTGAAGTTGGGAGCGTGCCATATGCCTCTAATATTTTTTACCTATATTTCTTGATCATTTGACTGTATTTCATTTGTCTGTGTTTTCATTGGTCTGTATTTCAGTTGCCTATGAATTTGACAAAAGCAAGGTTATACGTCTGTTTCAGAACATTTATGTATAAACGCATATGTGAGATTCTGAATTAGAAGAGGTTTTAGAGTTGGTTACAAAATTAGGGTTTCAATAATTTGTTTAGCGAGGGTTTGAGAACGGGAGGCCTACTATCGGAAGGTCGTGTTTATTGAAAATTAATTCAACATAAAAAAATATCTAGGAGAAATTTTATAGTTGGTTACAAAATCTGGATTTTACACTTTTTCCAAAATATTTATATATATGCTTTATATCTTTGTATACATGCAAATAAATACAGGCAAATGAAAAACAGTCAAAAGAATTACAGGTTTGTGAGGAAATATAGATGAGGAAATACAAATATTTGGATAATTGAAGCTATGCATGCAAGAGAATAAAGATGTTTATATTTTTTGTCAATTTATTGATTCTGAATATATTATTGGATAGTATCATGCTACAAAACTATTAACTTTTGATTAATATATATATATATATAGTTTAGAGAGAGAAAAATTAAGGTTCTTATTATGTTGAATCGCTTTTATTTTCTGATTTATTAAAAGTTTATAAAATGTACAATAGGTATAAAAATTAGTTTACTAAGCATATTTGAATTTTAATAATTAAAACGCGATGCAATGTGATCACTTTATAACGTGGTCACTATGCAATGAGTTTTGTGTATGTTAATTTATGGGAATCAAAAAAATAGAAGATTATACCGGATGCGCATGTTATTATTAATGCGCGTGGGAATTTGTTTAGGGAGGAAAGGTGAACGGATAATTTTATATAATAATATACATATATAATACATTTCAAAATAATTAAGAAACAAAGAGAACGAATAAAAGAGAAAAGAAAGAAACGATAAAGATTTAAATTGAAGATTTATTTACAAAGTTAATGAGGAAGAGTCTAGAAGAGTAGACAGTGTCAACTCTGGGATTTCCGTATGATCGCAATATAAACAATATACCATCCGGTTAATTACTTTTGGCAAAATTTCAAACATACAGTTTTATTAAGTATAGTGGAATACTCACATAAAAGAAGGAGTTGTAGGGCAGCTACTCCAACCCAAATTTACTTGGGACCCAAGACGAACCAAATTTTGCAGTAACTTTGGCCATAAAATTAAAGTACTTTTGTCAAAATTTCAGCTTTAATATGTACGGAGTAATCCTCATATAAAAAAAAGAAGTTCTATGGCAAGTACTCGAACCCGTGAACACAAATGTGGAAATATTTGACGATTGACGATATATAATTTATTACATTTTGTTTAATATAAGTCCAATCATACAATCACAATTTTTATAATCTTTCTAGCACTGAAAAAGAATGCAAGTAAACAAAGTTTTAAAAATAAAAATAGTTTTAGTGAAATTAAACGGAAACTACTCGGCTTTATATCTAAGACTTTTGAACTTGAAAAATTTTTTTTTATGTTCCACTACTGGAGAACATAGGGCTTCAACTTGAAGGCTCAATATATTTTTATTCATAACTTTTTCTACTATTTCATTCCAGAATACTTCGCATCTAGTTAATTTATCAAGCATATTTTTTTCCATACTGTTCTCGGTCTATCCCTAGACTTAGATCCACCTAGAAAATTCCAGGCTAACGTCATAAACATAGGGCTTCAACTTGAAGGCTCAATATATTTTTATTCATAACTTTTTCTACTATTTCATTCCAGAATACTTCGCATCTAGTTAATTTATCAAGCATAATTTTTTCCATACTGTTCTCGGTCTATCCCTAGACTTAGATCCACCTAGAAAATTCCAGGCTAACGTCATCTTGTTATACATTCCTCATTTTTCCTTACTGTAATTTTCACAATCAAAGGAGTTTAATATTATAAAAGTTTTCAAAAGGATCTCAATAATGTTCAGTAGGCGTTTACTATTCACCTAATATTAATTCTACTAATTCTCGTAAGTTCAATTCCAAAATTCTAAAACTAAAATATAATATATTTTCTTCTAATTAATATTATTAAATTTTGTTTGTTAACAATATTACAAAAATCTATACATATAATTTATTTAATTCAAAAATATTATTAAATTTTATTTATTGATTACTATATTGCCATTAAATTCAATTAAAATTCATTTAGTAGACAAATCATTACAAATTCAATTTTTTTAAATTGAATTTATTTCTGAATATTTTCAGTGGAACACATTCAACCCACATGTAAAATTAGAAAATACAAATTTTTATTGAATGAAATTCAGTTGAATTTTATATTACTAAAATTCATTTGAATTTTAAAAATAAACCTACCTAATTTAAAACAATTGTAAATTGTTTTATATTATAATTGTAACTACTGGATACAAAATTAAATTAAATATTATGAAAAAAATTACTTTTAAAATTTTGCATCTATAGTTATATTGTAATTGTGATAAAGGGTTTCTAATGTTTCCATATAAATGATTTACAAAATATTGTCGTCAGATTTTATATTTAATAAAGAATTTATTGATTTTTTGAGAATTTTTTGGAAAATTTATGAGTATTTAAGATTAAAATTATTTTAAATTTGAATATTTTTATGACAAAAGAATTTAATTTAATAAAGTTCTTCAGTACATGTATGTATGTATATGTTTAATGGAATTTAATATGCAATGACTTTTACTATTGGGAATTAAAAATATTATTGGTTTTTTTAAACATTGAATATTGCTGTTCAATTGCTGTTTTATTTTATTATTTTTTAATTTTTAATTTGTACAAATCGAATATATTCTACAGTTAGATATAAAAGTTTTGGTACATTTTTTTTAGAAGATTCTAAGAATGACAAAGTTGCTACTTAATTTATGATAAATAGTACCTGTAAATATTTTAACTTCTTATAAAATGCAACTTGGAAGCTTTTTTGAGCTTTTAAAATTTATCTCTTAAAATTACATTAAACCAAAAGTAGGGTTCATGTACACAGCATATTTTAAATAATTAAATATTAAAGCATGGATTACATCCATGAAGACGGCACTGACAGGGAAGGGAAACCTTTTTCATCTTTTCAATGTTAAATATTTTTGTAAAGGTTAAAATACAGGTAAAAAGTGGCAGATTTGATATATTTTAAATTTTATTCTATTTTTTGGTAGATATTGAGGATTTACCGTTATTTTTAATTCCCTAAAATAGATTGTTACTTGAAGACATACGGTTACAAATGTACAGTTCTTTTATAATCCTCATTTTTTTTTAGAATTAAAGCTTCCCCATTCGCAAATGATAATAATTATATATCGTAATTACTTTTTAAATAAGTTTTTCTAATATGAATACATACAAAGTATGTCAATTACCTGTAATTACTACAATACAAAGTTAATCATCATAATAGAGTTGACCCAGTTTTTTTTTATATGTTAAGTTGCAAATTAATGTGCTTTTTTTAAAGTCTTCTTATATTTTTGTAATCATCTTAAACACTTTGATGTTAAAAAATATAAAAATATTAGAAACATTTAAAAGTTATTACCTTCAAGTACTGTAATCCACAGTTCTATTAAAGTATTTTTTGTTTCAAGTATTTGAAAATGAAAGAATATTCTATTATATTTTTGAATAATTATCAAATACTATTTTTTGTGTATAAGATCAAAAATATGAAGATGAATCATTCATACTTAGAATCTAGATAGTTGAAAGTTAGCTTCAATGTACAAATATATTGGAATGTTTGAATGTTAAGACATACAGCTCTTAGAAAATGTCTAAGGAAGTTTAATGTATCATGGAAATTTTAAAATTTAGGATCTCATTTCTGCCTTACCTATATTATTCTATTTATAGACTCCTGATTTTAGCATTTGAGGAGAATTTGTATGACACAATAATTAATTGATTCGAGGTCCGATGAAAAAATATGATTCCTGAAATCCTTAGCAATTATAAAAGTTAAAAAGAAGTTCTAAAAATTAAAATCCAACGAATGAAAGATAATGCTCCAGCAAGAACGGTTTTTGACTCCAATCCGGGAGGTAGACGCAGTAAAGATCGATCACATCTTTCATGGAAAGACGGTGTTCAGTTAGACGTAAGAGTGCTTAATAATGTTGGAAGCTAAAGAGAAGCTGCGCAAGATACAAGCCAATGAAGAAAGGCTTTGGGCTCGTCTCGAAAATTAAAATTTGTTATGCTGATAAAGTAAGTAAAGTAAAAGGAAATTCTCCCGTATCTCTCCCCTTTTTTCAATAAATACATATTTTTTCCTGCGTCTTCATACCCAAGAGTCTTCTGCCCCCTATGGGAGGTTTTCTAATTTCATATTTTACCAAAAAACTAAAAATTGAGTCACTTATATTTTTTCGAAGAATTCCGTAATTTAATAGCTTATTTAAGTACTTAAATTTCGCCATATTTTATATTCTATATTGTTACAGACTTTCATTTGTATTATTCAGTTAATGGGTCATAGCTTATACCAACCATTAAAATATATCTTTTTATTAGGTATATTTTTCCACGTACATATATATATATATATACACTTTCAAAAAATAAACCAATTCGAATTTAATGTAAGTTGAACATGCAATTTTCAAATTAAATGCAATTCTTAAAAAGAATTTACTAAATAAAATAAATTTTATAAAGTTTTGTAAAAAAAAAATAAAAAATTTTTTAAAAATTTTCTTGCACATGATAAACGGTAGTAAAGTAATCATTACTAAGAAGAAAATTTTTAAAATAGTGATTTATTCTAAAAACCCATTAAAAACACTCCATCACATTCCTTTGTTTCGGTTTTTCTTTTAAAATCAAAATTTTTATTTCTTATAAAAAATTTCAAAAGTAGTTACGGTTCATTTGGTGCAGTTTTACAAATTTTTTTAAAAGAAAAAAGCGTGATTAATTTTACACTGAACTTTTACATTTTTACTATGATGATGGCTCCCATAACGAAATTTAAGAAAAATTTATTGGGGGAAATTTTTTTGTTCTTAAGAATTTTGTAATGAAAACTGTAATAAACCCCATAAATAAGTCATGATGATGAGATATAAATTATAAGAAAATAAAGTTGTTGAACAATTAGTTTCGAAGAGTTTGAGTTCAATTACGAAAATCCAAAAAGTATATCTGATATAATGTATATTAATCTTATAAGTTTTATTGTAAAGGAATGTACATCGTAAAATGCATTTCAGGAAATGAACTATAAATAATAATATACTCTTGATTCTATATATTGATTCTATTTTTCATTATTTTCTTCTTAAACTTTTATTTAAAGACAAAAAATTGTTTAAGAAGTCATTAACTTAATCGATTATTTAAAAACTTGGGTGGCTTGATTATTTAGATTAATAATTAAAAAAATATTTTGAGCTGTAAAGGTAAGCAAGATCAACTTTACATAAGATCTAAATTAGTTTTAGTCTTTTCTGGTAAATCTTTACAAATACAATATATGCATGCCATGTTTAATTTGCCTCCAATACACACATATGTTTGAGTGAAAGATTTGAACTCCAGATTCGTGTTTTCTAAAAATCGTGTTTGTTATAAACCTGTTTTCGAAAATTTTTTTTTTTTTTTTTTAAAACCGTGATTTTAAAATCTAGTTTTATAAAAACGTGTTTTATAAAAAATCCTGTTTTTTTTTTTAATTATTGTTTCATATTAAATAAAATAACCTAATGGCGGCTAAATAATATATCGGATTCCTGAATTTGTATCCATTTTTAAAACCGCTTCTAATTTTTTTTCATACATAATAAGGTTTTGTAAGAACCAGATTTCGTATCATTGCCACTTTTTTCCAATTTTAATTTTAAAATAGTGCAAAGATTATGTAAATCGGGATTAAAAAAAAAAAAGGATTTTTAGAAACAAAATTTTTAAAAAAATATAATTTTTAAAAAACACGATTTTAAAAACAGAATTTATTAAAAAAAAGGTTTTTTAAAATTAATATTTTAAAAAAACCGAATTTAAAAAATTGGATTTTAAAAAACTGGAATTTGAAAACAGGATATTGATTTGTATTAAACCTAGTCTTAAAAGAATTGTTTTGCATTAGATAATAAATTAAATTTATTTCTTAAGTTTTAATATTACCCCAACTAACTACGTTATCCTGAATTTATCCTAATTTTCCTCAATTTCCCTCAAAATTAAAAAATGAAGATTTCAAATTTATTTTAAAATTCACTTTTTTATTTGAAAAAATATTGATTTTTACTGGACTTTTTTTAAACCAATTTAAAGAAAAATGTTTTATTCCTCCAGTGTAACAATTTTATATAGACAGTATTTTCGTTGTATTCAATTATTCATATATTGAAGATTGTGCATTATTTGCAGCCCACCATCCAGATGGAAGGATCAGAAGGAAGAATAAAAACTATTTTCCATTTTTTTTTGTGGTAAAAATTTTGTGGAAAAATTTACTATATAATAAAGATGTATAATAGATAGTTTATTGTTAAATACAATGTTTTTAATAATAAACAAAGTGCATTAAAATTTAATAAAAACTATTTTTTTTTTAATATAATTTTGTGGTTTTAGTGTGGTTGTAAACCGGTCAGTAAAAAACTAAAACAAAAATTTGCAAAAAAAATAACTTTTAATCCTACCATTTTCCAAATTTTGTACTAAACGAGGAAGAGTGTAGTAGAGTAGACTGTGTCAACTCTGGGATACCCGTATGACCGTAACATATACATAATATCATCCGGTTAATTACTTTTGGCAAAATTTCAAACATTCAGCTTTATTAGGTGTAGAGTAATGCTCATATAAAAGAAGGAGTTGTATGGCAGCAGCTAGAACCCTTTGCAGTAGACCAACCAAATTTTGCAGTAACTTTGGCCATTACACTAAACTATTTTTGGCAAAATTTTAGACACCCAGCTTCATTTGGTGTAGTGTAATCCTCATATAAAAAAAGGAGTTGTATGGCAGCTACTCGAACCCTCAGCAGTAGACCAACTAAATTTTGCAGTAACTTTGACCATTACACTAAACTACTTTTTGCAAAATTTCAGACACCCAGCTTCATCAGGTGTAGTGTAAAGCTCATATAAAAGAAGGAGTTGTATGGCATCTACTCGAACCCTCTGCAGTAGACCAACCAAATTTTGCAGTAACTTTGGCCATTATACTAAACTACTTTTGGCAAAATTTCAGACACGCAGCTTCCATAGGTATAGAGTAATGCTCATATAAAATTATAAGTTGTATGGCAGGTACTCGAACCCGTGGACCAAAATGGCTGAATTTCAAACTCGATTCCGTTTTTTGCATAAAAACGAATCTGTGAAAATTTCATAATCCTAGCTCCTTTACTTTTTGAGTTATCGTGATGACGGACGGACGGACAGACGGACGGACGGACATACATAGCTAAATCGATTTATTTTTCGATTCTGATCCGATCCATACACTTGAGTCTATATCTACCCCCCCTCCTTCTCTGCGTCACAAACGTAATGGCAAATTTATTATACCCTTGGACTATATAGTCATACGGGTATAAAAACTACTCAAAAGTTGTTAAATTTAACATTGTTAATTCATTGTTAAAATTTTATTCTAAAAATTTTTACTATGGTGGTTTTTAAATAATGAATTCAAATTGGGGAAAAAAACTTTTCAAGGAACTAATTTGTTGTTTTAAATTTCCCAATATATTTTAACCTTTTGTTGCCCCACATTTTCGGTTTTTAAAAGTTGTTTAGAATTTTTATTTTGGTTTTTCGTGGAAATTTTATTATAGATCCGATGCTGGTTAACCAATTTTCTTTTGTGACTTGAGATGGAGTTTTTGTAGATTTTTTTAATTGAAAGTTTAGTCCTGGAAAAATTTTCATAATTTTCAGGATACTAAAATTAATGGATAAAGTTGAAAGTAGTGTTAATATTAAGAAATGTTTTTATGAGGGAGTTGTTCCAAGTATTGTTATTACCATTAATTGCAAGATTCTGAAAACCAAAAAGTAATACTTTGAAAAGTTACCATCACACATCCTTCTTAACGGCTGGTAGGCGCAGTGATAAGACTGCTAACCTTTTAATCCAGAGGCCCGGATTCGAGAGAAAAATTGATAAGAGAGTTGTTACTAGTTTTGGACTAGATTTATCTTTCATTTGTCATAGCAACATGTACAAAATGTACCTATATGTTGTAACTAGGGAATGTAAAATTGAAAGCTTCATTAAGGGTTAATAATCTTTCACAATTTTTTCAATATTATTTCAATTAAGTTTAACACTTTGTGAGATTTATGATTTATTAATCCAAAATTGATGGAATTCGTATAGTGGTTTCCTGAGATTTCCTTATATAAAAATGTAGGTGTTGCAAAGTCTTTTATTTGGGTTACTGATATTGACGAAACCTTCACAAAGATTTTTATTCGGAACAGAATATTTTAGCACATTTCCAATTAAAAGCCTTCAAAATTAAGGATCATGGATTAGAGATAGCTATTTTAGTTGTAAGAAATTTCAAATTATAAAATCTTATTTAAAAAAATTACTTAATGTTCATAAATATTACAAAACTTAAATGTATGCTTAGTATTAGTAGAATGTTATATAAAGGATTGGAAGGATATGTGTTCTGACGTAGTTTGGTTATTAATTCAATTATACTCTCACTCATACACCCACTTACTTTAAAGCAACATTATCTAAAAATAGCAGAAAATTAGAAGATGATGAACATAGATGTTAATTACAGTATGATGAGTACATTTTTGGAATCATAATATTTTTCGAAGATTTTTAATTTTTTGGAACAAGAAGAATTTTAAGGATTAATAATTAATATCCTGAAAATAATAACATGTGTAATTATATTTTTTTTTAATAATTAACAAAGAGGCATCAAGATGTAAAAAGATTTATTTATTTATTAATTAATTTTTTTGTAAAGTATTTTTTTTATTTTACAACACTTTTGGTGATAAATAGAAAATTTTTAATTTTCTAGAGGAATTTTTGACAATATTTGAGGATTAAAAAAATCCTTAGCCTCAGGGGGGAAATGGCATGCATATTTAAGTTTGGTTTTAAAATGAATTAAAATGAATTTCTATATGAAGTTCATCAACATGTTCCTGCCCCGTCTCCTAATCTAGACTTCCATTTGTCTGTTAGTTTCCGTAGTTAAAACTTCAACCATTTTGTAAACCTTCCTTATATAGTGCTCTAAAATCTGAGTAGTAGACTATTAAGATTCTCTAATAAACTTCCTTAAGAATTATGTTTAAATGACTTTCGAAATAACTGCCTGGATAGTTTTAAACTTTAGAATTGAAGCTTGTCTTTTTAGATAAACTGTTTTATTTAAAGTTAAGAATTGCTTTACAAAGTCAATAGTTTAAGATTGATTGATTTATTAAACCTGACATCCCAGGATCCATGGTACAAGTTTTAAATTAAGTTCACTTTTCTTGATGGTCTGCTTTCTTCTGCTTCACCAACTGAACACTTCGACCATCTTTTGCTTCTAATGAGCTTCCCTTATTTACCCAAGCGTGATAACATTTTTATTTCTACTTAAACATATTCCATTCATATGTGATATAATTACCTATTTGTTTATTTAGATTTCATATTTGTTTAATTTTTTGTTTATTTAAATTTAATTAAAAAGTTTATTTTTAAAATAATTTTCAAGAGCAGTAGACTTTCTTACCAGTCTACCTTCAAATTTATTAACATATAATATTTTGTCGAGGCTTGTACTACAATGGCAATGAATAAATTAAAAAAAAAAACAAAAATCGTTTAAAACGCATATTGGATTCTAAAGGTGTGTGGGCTGCTACACGAATACAAAAAAACAAAACGAGGCAGTAGGATGCCTTTAATAATCAGATAAGGAAAATCTAGAAATATGGAAATAAGAAGTTGTTGAAAATAATAATTTTGTAAAATGAAAAATTTTTGATAATGCGGGAAGTAAAATAAAAAGAGGCAATTCTGATTAAATTATATTGAAAAAATTTTTTTAAACATTTGTTTGTTGAGTGGAAAATGTGTTCTTTTGTTTATTTTTTAGCTTTTGTTTTTGATGTAATTTTTAAACAAAAGAAATTTTTTTGGATAATTAAAAATACCATCATAATCCAGAAAAAAAAAACGATTGTTCACCATATGCTTACAAACAATTAATTTAACTTAATTTTACTTGTTTGGCAATGAAAACTGTTGTGCAGAACCATGTTGAATTTAATATGAAATTATAAAAGACAATTTTGGAAAAATTTTAAATGCTCCAAACATTTTTTTAAAATTTTGGAAGTTTAGTGGATTCTGGATAAACGAATTTATTTAAAGTTTTATAATTTTTATTTGAAAGTTGCTCAAACCATTTCAAAGATTCACTATAGTCTTTGGCAAATAAAATTTTGAAGATACATTCTAGATTTAAGTTAGTGCTTTGGCATTAAGAAGAGTTTAAAAATTTAAAGTTTTTTTAAAATTTAGAAGAATCAAAAATTGCAAGACCTGTAGTGAATTCAAATATTTATTATTGTACATAAAGTACTGTCCTTAGATTGTTTGGACCCAATTTGTTTTTAGGTAAATAACTAGAATATTCCAAAATTCTTTAGTTAAAAATAAAATTTGTGGTTTTAATTAATCTCTAATCACCGAAAGGGAAAACACTTCTTCAAATTTAAGGAAATACCGTGTTTTAAATTTAAATAAAATTAATTCTGATCTAACTTTTTCGAAAACAATAATTTAATTTTACATTAGATAAAGTAACAAAATGATATAAAATTTTATAATATAATATATCAAAGACCTACTATTTCAAGGAGTTGATATAATTTAATTTAAAGTAGATACTTGTGTATTAAAATTCAGTCTCAATGTTGTAAATTTATTTAAATTTTTTAGTTTTACTACAAGTACACAGTTAATTTTGAATAAATAATTTATCCTATATGCCAATACATATATCCTATACATCCTATATACCTAAATATAATCTTATAAAATAGTAAAATTATGTGTTGGATTAAAGTTTATAAATAGATTTTTTATAACCCTAATCTTGTAACCATTACTAGAATGTGAGTACAATTTACATAGACTGCTCTAAATTTCTTCATGATGAAATCATACCTAAACTGAAAATTATATGATGTATAAGTTTATAATTTAAAAATCATCACTTTAAGGTTAATAAAGCCCACGAGACTTATTATTTTAAAATTATTATAAATTGCATACTTCTAGGTTTAGTTTTTAATTTAAAGTAGATTTCATTACAATTAAAGTGCAATAAATAATTTTATAATGATTAATGATCTAAAATTTTTAAAATTATAATTTTTTTGCGTCACAATATTATTGTGCAAAATATTTGTGGGACTTTTTTAAACAACATTATATAATTTTCCAGCTTATTCAATCAAACCATATATCGTATATATGTTTCAATAACTTGTAATTTTCATTCTCCTCATTTGCTTGTATTTCTATCTTCCTGTGTTATTCAATTATTTAACCCAAGTTTTATATTTTTCAAAATTACTAATATAAAATATATATTATATGCTTATTTTTATTATTTTAATGGTTTTTTTTATTATTAGATTAATTATAGTTTCTACCTTGACAACATAACTATTTTTTACATAATTCAATTATTTTATGCATATCTGTTTTTAGATTGATTACAAAAAAATGCTTTGATGACGTGAAAAACTTTTTTTAATAGTTTAGAACAAAACTTTGTTGGAAGTTTTTCAAGAATCTTACAAAATTAAAAAAAAAGATACTTCGTGATTTTGATATAAAGGAAAAAGGAAAAAGGAAGAAATAGGAATTTCTATTTGCTAAAGGTATTTTCTATTAGTTGTTTTAAGATATATGAGCTTATAAAACATATTATGTTATGTTGATGGAATGATGTGATGATGTAGAGTAGAAAAATGTAATAAAATTTCCAAATATGCTACATAAACTTCTTTGAAAATGACTTAATGCTCTCAACTCTCTTAGAAAATTTAATTTTAAATATAAATGTGAAAAATATCTAATAAGCTGTATTTCTTTGATGACATTTTCCTTGTCAGCATTTGACTTCATCTGAATTGTAGATTTTATACATGTTATTGTATGATATCTAGGTGCAAAAGTATAGAATTGTTAGAAAATTGATTTTCAATATAAAGTATTAATGAAATTAATTATGACATCGTTATTGTTGTTCTCGATAGGAGATAATTGAAATTTACATCTCTTATCCAATTATGCAACCGCATTTCCAATACATATATTTTACAATAATTTATAAATACACAATTTATATAACAAATCATTACCCACCTAGGGCGCGTAAAATATAAAATTAATTTTCAACTTAAATAAGAGATAGAATATTTATATTAATTAATATAATTGGGCTCTAAAAATAGGCAAATAATCAAATGGTCATACTTCTAATATTGATAAATCAGATATTTAATTGACTGCAAGTGCAAACTACTTTACTTTGTACATTTTTCTCTCATTAACAAGTGTTTTTGGTTTAGTAAAATTTTTTGCATACATTTAGGCGAATTAAAAATTTTTTTATTGTAAAGAAAACGGTTTTAAAACTTTCATGTTTAAAAATAAACTTTTTGAGTAAAATAAATAAAGCTAAAAAAACAGCTTTTAAATAATAAACAGATTCGTGTTCTGAACTCGAATGTGAAAGGACGTTGTCGACAAAAAAAAAAAAATTAAGGAAAAAATTCATAAAATAAAAAAAATAAAAAAATATTAAATAAAAATAAATAAAATATATTATATCTTTTTTTTTGGTTATTATAAAAACTAACCCTTGTGTTATATAAGTGCTTTCTATTTAATTGGATTCCCTTAAAAAGGGATCTCAATTATGGAAAACAATATTATAAAAAAATTAAGTGATAACCCACTAAAAAACAATATTAACGTTAAAATGAATCAAATTTTAAATAAAACAATAACTAAACCATGCACTAAAATGAAGCTTGATAAAGAAAATCGTGAGTTAAAATTAATAATCGAAAAACTACAAAATTATAATGCAAAACTGTTAAAAATGTTAAAAATTGATAACAATAGTGAAGGAACAAGCACGGATAATAATTTCTTTTCACCATTAATGGATGTTACCGATGAGGAGGAAAGCAGCGCCTCAATTAATGAAAACCAAATTAGTAAAAATTCCACTAGTGTTCAGCCAATGGATAATATCGAAGAACCCGAAGCTAACACCTTAGAACTGGGAATTCTAGAGTTGGCTAAAAAAACAAAAGAAAAAAAACAAATTATAGAAAAAAAACTTACAGAAAAAAATCCACGTGCCTCGTCCAACCAAAAGGAAGCTACGAAAAATGGCAGTAAACGGATGCCACCAATTAATTTTGGTAAAACCGACATCAAATTGTTAAAAGGATTACTTTCCAAAAATTTAAAAATAAACGATTATTTAATAAAAGAAGTAGGTGATAACAATGTCCTTTACACTTACAACATTGAGGATTTTAAAAAAGCACGTGGTTTACTTGAAAAATCTGGCATAAATTATTACACGTTCACTCCAAAAGAAGATAAAAAAATCTCCCTGGTGCTTAAGGGTTTGAACAGCTCGTATACATGCGATGAGGTTTTATCATTACTAAAAGAATGTGATAATGATGATGTTAAATATGAAAAGGTGTCGAGACTTACCACAAAAAATGCAGCCAAAAAAGGTATAACATTACCTCACTTCATTGTGCAGGCATCATCGAGTAGCTCAATTAATGAAATTCATAAACTAAAAGCACTTGACCACCAAATCATCAAGTGGGAACGTCTCCATAAACCAAATGTTTTGCAATGCTTACGATGTCAGCGTTTTGGTCACTCTGCATCAAATTGCAACATGGATTATAGATGTGTAAAATGTGGAGAGAGCCATCCACCAGGCCAATGCATCATCAAGCCAGAGGATCCAAGAGAGAAACTCTTTTGTATAGTTTGTAAAAATTTTGGGCACCCAGCATCGTATACAAAATGTCCAATTTACGAAGAAAAAATCAAGAAACGCATGGAGCACAAAGATCAGCTCAAAAGACGAATTGAAACTAAACACATGGCTAATAGTCTCATACAGCCAAACGTATCATATGCCAATGTAGTAAGTAAAACTAACAATAGTAATAAGAAAACTAACCCTAGTAGTAGTAATGAAAGTAATACTGATATTTTATTAGAAATACGTAATAGTATTGTAGATTTAAACAAAAGAATGAGCGGGATAGAAAAAAATATGAGTAATTTACAAAAACAAAATAGTACTAACTCTAGTAATATAAAAATCTTATTCAATCATTTGAAAATTGAAACCAACCAACAATATGAATATTAGCACAAATACATATAAATTAATTTCAGTGAATGTTAATTCATTACTCTCCTACAATAAAAAATTTGCACTTATGCACTTTCTAGAAAGCAATAGGCCGGACATAATATGCATGAGTGAAACAAAACTAAAGTCAGATGACCATATGGTTATTGACAATTACCACTTAATTAGAAGAGATCGCAAAATTAATATTGCTGGTGGAGGTGTTGCCATAGGCATTAAAAAACATCTTCAATTTAATATTGTAAATAATAAAGCGTTCGACGAATTTTTATGTATCGAACCATGTATAATTTCTTTACAATTAAAGCAAAAAAAAAAGTTATTTATTATTTCTATTTATGCTTCAAATAGGAATACACATAACTTTATAACAGAACTAGATAAAATATTTCAAATTCTAAATTTAAGTAATCTTAATAATTATTATATTCTAACTGGTGATTTTAACGCTAAACATACTGCATGGCTTAATACCGTCAACAATTCTAGAGGTACACAACTACACAAATGGTTGCAAAAAAATAAAATTACATATAAGAGCGATTTGCTTCTGACAGATGCTCCAACACTACCACGCGCTAATTCGTATATAGACCTTACAATTGTAGATGTCAGAATAAATGTAGGGTTCTCCCAATTTTCAAATAAACTCACCACACTACCATACGATAGTGACCACAATGCTATTTGCTGTCCCTTCACAATTAATAACAATGAAATTCAATTAGAAATGTTGCCAGATAGTTATAATTTTATATTTTCAAAAACTAACTGGAATAAATTCAGAAATAAACTAGATCAGAATTATGCTTTAAAATATACCTCTAACAATAACAAAATCGTAGATAATAGTAATATTTCAAATCAAAACATAAATTATCACCTACTCCAGTTAAATGAAATAATTCTAGAAACCATGAATGAAGTTATACCTAAGAAAAAAAATTCAAACAATTTAAATAAATTTTATTCTGCAAAATTAAAAATTCTCTTAAACAAAAAAAAAATCTTAATGAAAGACATTCATAAAATTCATAGACAAAACCTAAATTTTACATCTCAAAACATACAAATTCTCAAAAGTCTTTTAAACAATATAAATACTCTTATTAAACAACAAATAAAAATAGAAATAAACAATTACTGGCACCACCGTCTCCAAAGCATCACACCTAATAATAATTCCAATATGTTCTCAGAAATAAAAAAAATATTTCGAAGTAATAAAAATAATCAAATCTCTACCTTACACATAGAACCAAATGACACTTCACTTCTCTTTGAAAATAACATTAATATTAATAACTTAAAAAAAACAAATACAAACAAATATATTCTTCACAACCAAAAAGATATTTACAATGTATTAGGTTCTTATCTAAAAAAAACTCACACCATTATTATACCAGCAAATAATAGATTTCACATCAATATATCAAATAAAATTAATCTATTTCACCAAAATATTCAAAATATGCATACAAATAACATTACCCTCAGCATTTTTAACAATACAAACAAGTCATCTGAGCAACGTGGTGAAAATAGCCAGTACACAAACCATCACGAGCTTTGTTTGAAATTTAAAGCTTTAAAAAATAAAACTTCATCTGGTATTGATAATATACCAAATATAGTTTTAAAAAAGTTGAGTAACTTAATTATTTCGAAATATGTCATTTTATTTAACAATGCAATTAATAACTCGTATTTTCCAGATATATGGAAAACTTCGAAAACAATATTGCTAAAAAAACCAGGCAAAGATCCAACTAATCCTAGTAATTATAGGCCAATTAGTTTAATGCCAAACATAAGTAAAGTTTTTGAAACCCTTATAAATGATAAAATTCAAAACTTCTCTAATTTAAATAAATTAATACCTGATAATCAATTTGGGTTTAGGTATAAACATGGAACTATTCACACCATAACTAAACTCACATCTGATATTTGTTGGTATATTAATAAGAATTACGGTGTTGGTGCTTGTCTTGTTGATCTTGAAAAAGCATTTAATTCTGTCTGGCTCGATGGCTTAATGTATAAGTTAATATATAAATATAAATTCCCATCTAACTTGAGTGCTCTCATATATAACATGTTATACAACAACAATTTTGTTGTGTATAACTCACGAAATGCATCAAGTATGACCTTCCCAATTGAAAACGGTCTGCTACAGGGAACAGTCAACGCACCAATCCTCTTTTCACTGTATATAGCCGATCTATTAAATTTATTAGAGCGTGTTAAAGGATATACCTACACATTAGCTTTTGCTGACGATATTATAGTCTATTCTGCGAATGACTCAGTAAGTAGCATACAGTCCAAAGTGCAAAAAATGTTTAATATCATTTTGGACTACTGCAAAATCTGGATATTAAAAGTGAACTTCAACAAATGCGAAACTATATTATTTCGCAATACGGTTGACAAAACAAGTTCAGATATAAAAAAAAATTGGAAAAGCTATATTATAAAATCACCAGATAATTCACCTCTTGCAAATAAAAAAAGTGTTAAATACCTCGGAGTTTTTCTACATCGTAATTTGAACTACTCCGAACATATTAAATACACAATTTCAAAAGGAAATAAATCCTTTATGGCAGCAAAAAAACTCTTTTACAATAAAAATATAAGTAATAGAGTAAAAATAATATGCTATCAAACATTAGTTAGGCCAACACTTGTGTATGGTGTACCCATATGGTACAACATTAGCGCAAGTTTAATGGAAAAACTACGTAAGCTAGAAAGAAAGTGCATAAGAACTTGTACTAATATAAATAAAAAGCCCGACTCCGATTACAAACATTTCTACTCAAACAAATATTTGTATAAGGCATCAAACATACACAGAATTGACGGTTTTATTATAAAACTTGTCAGAAAACACTATGAGAGAGCACAAAACACTCCAGAAAATGGTCTTATATCACATATATACTACCACAATGAGGAGTACATAAGAAAAACCTTGCTCACGGGTTTTATAGCCCCTGAGCATTTCATTTTTCTTGATAAAAATGGTTATATCCAAAACCAAGATCATGTCCCCATACTATACCACTATAGTAGACGGGCCACATGCAAGGCAATAGAGTATAACCCGGGCAATATTAATGGAGAAAGTTTGATATACGACATGTCTATTACTAATAAAGATAAAAAAATTAAAAAAGAATATTGGTGGTTGGTTAACCCGCAATTAACATAAATAAGTATTATAATTACAAATTAGGTTTTAGTTTAGGCTTAGTATAGTTTTAAGATAGATTAAGTAGAATAAGGAATAGGTTAGGTTGTTTTTTAAAAATAAGTAAGATTTAATATTGATTTTTTTTTCGCCATAATTTTTTACAATACTACATAAAAAATGGAATAAATAGAGTTTTTACTCTAACTAATAAGAAAATTAAAATATAAATTAGAAAAACAATTAACGTAAAAATTAAATATTAATTTAAATGTTAATAAAATAATTACTAATAAGTCAATTTTTTATAAACTTTTTATAGGCTAAGTTATAAATAAGAATGTAATAAAGGCAATAATAAAAGTTTAATACAAAAAAAAAAAAAAAAAAAATAATAAACATATAAATATAAATTGTAATAATTTAAAACAAAAAAAATCTCAATTTGTGCAGTAATTGTGCAGCTTTTGAAATGTAGAGAATAATTCACAATAGAAAAATTCTTGAATAAATTCTTTCAATTTCTTTTATATATTTGTGTATATAATATTATATATGAAATAACGCGCTGGAACTGTACGAAATTGTAATTGCATTGACGATAGAAATGCTTATTTATTTAAAAATATTATTATTCTTTATATTTAATTCATAATTTCCCCTAAGTGTATCATTCAAAATAATGAAACCCAAGAACTGAGGTTTAATATTGTATGAAAATTTTAAAAATTTCCAGAACCAGAACCTCAGTTTCATCCTAAATAATAATGATAATGAATTGAAAATTTGAAACAATTATAAAAGAAAATTAATAATGATAAGATGTAAGGGAAGGTAATATAACAACACGGATTATGTAAAAAATAATTTAACATTGAAAAAAAAAATATTCCCCCGAATATCAGTTCTTTTGTTCAACTTCCATGTGAATGAAATGAGGAAAAGCTTTAAATAGGAATATAAAGTATAATTAATAATTTTAATTTAATTAAAATCTTTAATATGCAAAAAAAATTGTAATTTTCATTTAAAATTTAATGATATAGATTTAAAGAAAATTAAGTAGAATTGTGCTTAAATGGGTTGGCTATAAGCTTTAAAGAATTGCCAAGCACATTACTAGGGCATAGAGAACATATAATTTATTTAAAGAAAAGGAATTTTAAAAAATTTCAATAGAGGATACTGGATTGCAAAGGATAATTCATCTATTTAAAGTTATTCTAAGTTTAGACCGCTAGATATTGGGCATTTCATTTGCAAACAGAAATCCTTTCCGTTTGAGGTAAGCATTATTTGTAGCATCATAGGATAGGTAGATATCACAGATAGGCAGAAACAGACATAATTCTCAATTGACTTTCTGTTATAGTGACTAAAATGCACATCCGTAACATCCGTAAGTCTTTAACTACGCCTGTTATATTTAAGTGGTAATTTGCCGGTCTGTGGTCAATAAATGAGACATATTGAAGCTCTTATACACTTTTTGCCGAAGAATTTTATATAATATATCCTGTTATATAATATATTTGGATATGATCAACTTTTTGTGTTTTGAGAGTCCTTTTAATTATCCCTAGAATTCTTCTAGTCTTATGAGTTTTACAGGCAATTTAAGGCCGATTTCTGGTAATCGGCCCTGTCGCTGCCATATCATTTTCTTAAACCCATAATATATGTTCTGTGTACACATCAGGACCACTTTAATTTATTTTATAACAATTTTTAAATTAAGAAAGCCCCAGACAAGTTATTGCTTCACAGAAAGTATTTTTCTGATTGGAAAAATTTGATATAAAAAAATGTGTAATAATGTGAATCAGATACTTATGATGATGAATCAGAAAAAGATTTACGATGATGGAGCAAAGCATATATTTACTCATTGGTCCACCAAATGAAATAACTGTATTTCCTTTCGGGTCTTCCTATAATATCAAACCATTCATAAAAACAACCTACACAATAATTTATTGGAAAAAAATTTGATGCCGTAATAACTACTAATCTTTTATTAATATCAGAATTAAAAGAATTCAAAAGAATTGAAAATGTACAAATTTTTTAAGTACTATAGATTTTCAAATAAAATAAGAAAATTAACAATGAAAATAGTATTCAATTTAAATTATAATAATAGCTTATTTTTGAGAATTTTTTTTTTCAAGGATCCAATAAAAAGGATGCAGGATATTTTAAAAAAATTGAATTGAACACGTACCATTGTATTGACATTTAATTGCTTTAAATCTTTCAATTTCAACAATTTCATTATTTAACTTTTTAAAAAAAGAATTTGTTTTATTATTTTATTTTTCAATTTAAGAAGTTCTGATGTCAATAAAAGCAATTTTTTATTTATTTTTATACCCTACACCTATAGAATAGGTAAAGGGGTATATTAACTTTGGTATGGTGTTTGTAACCACCTAAAGGAAGCGAGCTAGATATGGAAAAGTATATATATTTGTGATCAGCGTGACCGCCTTAGTCGATATAGCCATGTCCGTCCGTCCGTCCGTCCGTCCGTAGGCACGATAACTCAAAAAATAATGGAGCTATCTTGATGAAATTTTAACTGTAGGTTACTAGGACTGAAAGTACGGCGGGGATTGCTTATGGGCGAAATCGGCCCATGGGTTCGGATTCTGGACCTTTTAATCGGTTTCAGGGCTAACGAACAAATATAAAAAATCACGATAACTCAACAACTAATGACGCTATCTTCATCAAATTTGTGCTGTAGGTTACTAGTAATGAAACTACTTCGGGAATTGCGTAAGGTCAGGATTGGACCATGGGTTCGGAACCTAGAACTTTTTGATCGAATTTAGGTCAAACGAGCATAATTCCGAAACCAATGAAGATAGAACCTCCAAATTTAGTATCAGGGTGTCCCTTCCTATTTCCTAAGTGTCTTGTGAATTTGGGTCCCATTGGAGTAGTGGGTCGGGGACCAGCCACACATTTCCGAAGACCTTAAAGCATATCTTTAAAATTAATAAAGATAACAACTTGAAAAAATGTAGAAGCTTCCAATTTGCCACAAGGGTGTTCTTTACTATCTCTTGCGTGTTCCCCTAATTTGGGATCAATTGGAGTGGTGGTTCTGTACCCCTCTCAGACCTCCCAAGTTTTAAAGGCTTATAATCGAAATTACTAAAAATAGTTACTTAAAATTAGGATAGACCGTTCAAATTGTGTACAAGGGTTAACTAGTACTATAAGTACAGCGCGGACTATATAAGGGCGAAATCAGCCCAACGGTTCGGATTCCGGACCTTTTAATCGATGTCAGGGCTAAGGAACATATATAAAAAATCACGATAACTCAACAACTAATGACGCTATCTTCATCAAATTTGTGCTGTAGGTTATTGGCAGCGAAACTACGGCGGTGATTACGTACGGTGAGGATTGGACAATGGGTTCGGAACTGAGAACTTTTTGATCGAATTTAGACCAAACTAGCGTAATTCCGAAACCAATGAAGATATAACCTCCAAATTTGGTATCAGGGTGTCCCTTCCTATTGCGTAAGTGTCTTTGAAATTTGGGCCCCATTGGACTAGTGGGTTGGGGACCAGCCACTCAGTTCCGAGGACCTTAAAGCATATTTTCGAAATTAATAAAAATAGTAACTTGAAACAAATGTAGAAGCTTCAAATTTAGCCCCGGATGTTCTTTAATATTTCTTCCGTGCTAATTTGGGATCATTTGGAGTGGTGGTTTCCGGACCTCTCTTAGACCCCCAAATGTGTAAAAGCTTATCATCGAAATTAATAAAACTAGTAACTTAAAATTAAGATAGAGCGTTCCAATTGTGTACAAGGGTTAACTAGTATTGAAAGTATAACGGGACTGCATATGGGCGAAATCGTACCATAATTTCGGGTCCTGGAACCCTTGAAAAGTTCAAGGACTAACAAACATATATCTTACAAACACCATAACTCAAAAAATAATGCCGGTATTTTGATGAAATTTAACAGTAGGTTACTAGTAATGAAAGTACCATGGGAATTGGTTGTGGTCGAGTTTAATTTCGAAGCCAAAGAATATATTTCCTATGTCCTACGTGTCTCCGAAATCTAGACTTAATTGTAGTGGTTCAGCTATGTTCAAAGGTACTTGCTGCATTTATGTAAAATTTATTTTTATATTTAAATGAATTATATGAAAAGGTGTAAATTTTTAATTGTATTTTAGAAATACATTTATTGCATATTTTGCGTTTATAAGCTTTTCTATTAGGTATATAAACTAACCATTTAAAATAATTGCAATTTTTAAAAATTTGGATTATTAAATATATTATGCTTTGATTATCTTTTTATCACAAAATTTAATAATTAGAATTTTTTCATTTTGTAATTGAATTGGAATAAATATATTTTCATTTATTTCAAGTTTGTTTGTTTTTTAATATTTTTAAATAGATAAATTAGTAAGAATTTGTGGTAATTTTTAATAGATAGGGTAATTAGAAAATGTTTTTAGTATTATACAGTTAATTTGGTTAGCTATGTCTTACGATCAAATTAATAACAGCTTCTATGGTGTTAAAATGACTTATGGATATGTCCTTAAATTTTAACCAAATAGGTGTAGGGTATTTCTAAGTCGGTTGCACCGACTGACTGTTTCTTTACTTGTTTTATTTTATAAAAGTAAACAAAGGAAGAGAATGAAATTTTTCCACCACACCGAATTCTGTTTAGTAATAAAAGAAAAATTTTCGTTATTGTGTAAATTTTTTTGAAAAGGACAACGATGATGATGTTGAAAAAAAACGTGCTAAAAAATTTTCTTATCATTTTATCGTTTTTTATACCCGTATTACTATAAGTCCAAAGGGTGTACTAAATCTGACATTACGTTTGTGACGCAGAGAAGGAGGGGGAGTACATATAGTGTCAAAGGTACGTATCGGATCAGAATCAAAAAGTAAATCGATTTATGTATGTCCAACCGTCTGACCGTCCGTTCCCACGATATTTCAAAAAAATAAAGGAGCTAGGATTTTGAAATTTTCACAAATTTGTTTTTTTGCAATAGCCGTCATCGCTATAGCCATTTTGGTCCACGGGTTCGAGAACCTGCTATACAACTCCTTCTTTTATATGAGCATTACTCTAACCTATTGAAGCTGTGTGTCTGAAATTTTGCTAAAAATAGTTTAGCGATTAGCCATTATTTTAGCCATTAAAATTTCTGTAAAATTTGGTTGGTCTACTGCAGTGGGTTCGACCACATGAGCATAACTTATATATGATAAAGCTGAACACGGTTATCTCAGAGTTGACACAGTCTACTGTACTACACTCTTCCTCGTTTTTTTTTTGGTTTTGTTTAGGAAAATTAAAAAAAAGAAAGCGAGGAAAGCAAAAAAAATTAAAAGAAAATTATTTATAAAAATATTAAAAAATGAAACAGAGGAGAAAAATGGCTAAAAAAAAAAATAATAAACAAAAAATTGTATCAAAAAATAGGGGGCGAACAAAAATAAAAAATTTGTAGAAAAAAAAAACAATAGAGGGTTAATTTATTTTCTGAGTCAGCTAAAAGGCAATCAATTCATTTTATTTTACCATTTTATTATTTTCTGGTTTCATTGTTCGTTCTTTTTTTTTCCTAAAACTTATTTAATTCTAATAAGTGTATAAAATTTTTGAAATCAAATCAATTAAAGTCTCTAATTCAAAAAACTTTTGATTGTCCTCTAAAAAGACTTTTAATATTATGCCAGCAAAACTTTCGGCTTTGTGGGTGCTTTGTGTTAAGATCCTAACCGGTCCCAAGGGGTTAATGAAAAATATTTGGCCAAACCATTTTTTTGAGAGAATTGAGAGAAATTCTTAGAAAATTAAATTGAGAGAATGTTCTGTGTAAAACTTCTCGGCCTGAGAAATACTAAAATCAGTTCAACTACATCAGTAGTATAATGACCACTGATGGAGGTGCGGGCGCAGATGTCAACAAGAGACCAAACAAAGCGAGGTCAGTTTTGATTATATTTAATACAGAGAACACCCAAATCTCTAGAAAAACTAAGTTAAGCATATTCAATGCTTGTGGAAAAACCATGCTTATGTATACAACTGCGACACATTAGTGACACCTAACATCATTAGTCAGAAAGTGCAGATATTAATTTACATATTATGTCTACGTATCATATGCAGAATATTCAGGCCTGCCAGAATAGTTAATAAAGATCTGTGCAGAATCAAAGAAGTAAAACCAATACTGAGGCCTAAAAGAAGTTAAAAACTTTGAACTCATAAAACTTTATTACATTTAAGTCTGTTGTATTATGTTAACTTTGCCATATAAATTACTTAAACTTTAATTGAAGATGGAAATATTAACTTTAGTAAATTTTTGTAATTTTTAACATAGATTGTTTTACTTTAAACTGTAGTATATAATTTAGAATTCACAGATCACAGTTAATAGTTATTAAAGGCTTTTGATTTCTTTTGAGTTAATCCACCAGTTTAATCCTAAGCACACCTTAATCCACATCAATTTCAACCAATAAATTTAATTATATCTTATTAAAAAAAAATGGTTTTTTTTTCAGCAAAATTAAATTTCTAACTCTTTGCTTTATTTGCTTTAAAATCAATTTAAAAAATGCCCCTAAACGATTTAAGATATTAAATTTTAAAGTTTTTAAGATAATAACACCGAATAAAACGAATTTAATTTATTCAAAGTATAATAAAGTAATTTTAATTGAACTTTAAAATTTAAATTAAAGGATCTTGGATAGTAATTAAAACTTAAATAATCAAATTTCTAATTTATTATTCTTAGGATCCAAAACCATTTTTACATTTTTACAAGTTGTACAATCTAAATGACAAAACACAGAAAAGTATTTAAAATAACAATCGCTCATTCTTCAATATTTGATTAGAATTTTTCTAGGTAGGTATCATTATAGGAACCCATAAAAGAACAACTATTCTAATTGGTCGATAAATGATTTAAGGATTAAAAAACCAAAAAACTAAATACAGCAATAAATTTCTAATGTTAAATAAACTTTTGGTAAAATTTTATAAAAAAAAACAAAACTTTTACCATCAAAATAAATTCTGTAAATTTTACCTTAAAATATTCTCTTTCACTTCTTAGATATGTACATAACCTATAAATTTGTTTTGTTTGTGAAAAAAGAAGCTTTAGTCATTATTTTAAATTAGAATTTCAGGTTTTGAAAAAAGTTGAAGAAAGAAGGAAATGATGGAAGAAATAATGCCGTTAGTAGGGTAAAAGTAATTACTACTACGTGTATCATACATCCAAGCTGAAGATGGAAAGTAATTAGGGTTAACATTGAAGCTGCAAGATTGTAGTATAATCCTTCTTTTAAAGCAAATACAAGTTTGATCAAATTTTCAATTCTAAGTTTTGGTAAGGACTGTTATGATATTATCCCGAAATTCATATCAGAAATCCGACAGCCACAAAAATATAATATACATTAGATACGTAGAATATTTTTATAACGGCATTTCCTACATTTAAAATGAAGAAGAGTTATCAGTTGTAGGATACCCGAATTAACGTAATATAAAATATTTATTATCCAGTTATAAAATTTGACAAAATTTAAGGTACACAACTCATTAGACTCTGAGGTAGGGGTAAAAGCAGGTCTCTGAACCATATACACTATACAAACTATATTTTGCACAGTTATTGACCATTATAGTTTTTAATTACTTAGGACAAAATTTTAAATTCTCAGGTTGATTAAGTACAGACTAACTTTTGGAGGTGCGTGAAATGTTATAAAAATAAATTTGAAAATTTTATTACTGTTTTATGACAGGCATTCGAAAATTAATTTGATTCCGGACGATTCAAATTTTAATTATTTTAGTTTATTGCTTTTTAATATTTTTAAAATGATGTTGATGTTGTTTTTATTTAACCGTTAATTGCTTTATTTATCGTCATATTTAAATGATGAATATATATTTTTATATAATGGATGTTAAATTTAAGGTGAGGGGGTTTATTATTTTCCAAAATCAAAAAGGTGCGAATTAACCAAATTTGATTCCTTATTAATTAACATTTTATTTTATTTGTCCCCCTTATTTTAGTCTTCATATAATAAGTTAGGAGGAATATGTGTTAAGAATAAAAAATTGGGAAATCCCCTTTTTGAAGAGTTATTAGAGCCGTTTTATGATACTTTTGTTTTAAAATTGTTACAAGATGAATCTAAAGCAAATACCAAATACTTATTCATGACCTCGCGGCTTTTAATTATAAAATAAATGGGTCAATTTAATCAACGAATCGATTAAATTACTCCCCTTAAAATATTTTATGTAATTCCGACATTTTTAAAATATGCGTTATAGGAATTATTAGAATTGCTGATATAAACAAAATTTAAAAGTAATGTTCCTATTTCCTCCTCCCTCTCCAAAATTGATAATATTATCAAGATAATTTATTGTAAGAAATCTGAAATCATATATAATATTGTAAACTTGTACACAATATTATATACTAGTACACCTCAATACTATATAATGTATTTTATAAGAATAGTACTATATGGATCCCACACCTCACACCGTACCTTTCCACAATATAAAAATAAAAATACAAAAAATGTTCAGACCATTTGGAGTCATGCGGAGATTGTTTTGTTAATTGAATGTTTCGATTTCAGTTGAAAACACTGGGATGTTTAACTTTAATATTTTTAGTAAATATAAAAATTTAATCCAATTTTATAAATATTTTTTTGGAAAAATTCTAGTTCTTTTATTTTTTATTAATAATTGTGAATATCAGAAAATTTTTTTGAATCAATTAGGTATTTCTTTTTGTAAAACTCAGCATGGAGGCTTAATAAAAATTCTTTAAAAAGAAAACAATATTGATTTTGAATGAAAACAATTTTTAACAACTAATTTGCTCTCATGGTTACAAAATGATTTGGAAAATTCTTTAAAAAATCAATTAAATGGCTATTAATAACATATTATTAAGAATTTTACATATTAAATGGAATTGAATTCAATGTGTATTATGATAAAATAACTTTTGGCAATGGTTTTAACTTTGGACAAATTGGGACATTGGTTGATCTCAAGATTCCAGAAGTTAAAAAATTGTTAATATAGTAACAACCTTGTGTTTTATGGTCATTTTATTTTAATGAATAAAAAGGACAACCTAATATTTTAAATAGCTTGCTATAGCCAGTGTCGTTAAAAATCTAACAGGCCTTTAATATTCAGCTGGTTAAAGTTCAGTAAACTTGTATTTACTACAATTATTAATATTTCAATCCTATCGTATCGTATATTAAACTTATTCCAAGTAAATTTAATTTTTTGGGACATGCTGTGGTAGAATTGCAACGAGGCTTTGATTATTCAATATTAGAATACACAGACAACGCCTCATACAAATTCACTTAAAAATCTCAAAAATATGTAGTTGCTGTTTCCATTCTTTAAAGATTTCAAAGAAAGTATGGAGTCCAGTTAATGGATTTCAAACAAGGCAACAACTACTGTTCTCAATTCCAACCCTCAATTACATACTCTAGTCCCTTTGCTTGAGTTCTATTCAATTTACCAACTCATTGCCGTATTAAAATAAAAATTCAAGGTTTCCAATCTATACATAAATTAATATTTATTTACAGAATTAGTTTTCTATTAATGCATTGTACATTGATAATTTTTAATTTGAAATTAAATCATTGATGTCTGCTCAATATGGCGTTGGTTTTTAAAACACCAACTAAAGATAAAATATCTTCTTAGTTGGATTATTAATGAAAATAAAATTTTTAGTCATTTTTCAACTTATAGGTGAGTTACAAAATGTGTTAAACAAATAAGTGACAGAAAAAGCACATCAATCTAATGATTTAAATTTTACTATGCATTCTGGTATTATACCACAGTCTAAGTATTATACTTTTAAAACACTATTTAGAAACAATATTTAATTTGAAATGTTCTTCTTACATATTTTATAAACATGTAGAAATCATTTGTACTGTAATAAATTTATCATATTCATTTTTTGTAAATAATCAAAATAGTATAATTAAATTTTTATAGTAATTTATAGTATTTGTAGTATTTTATAGTAAACTAAGATATCTATTATTACCCCCATATGTGACACAAATTGGTCTCACATGGATAAATCTTATTTTTCTAGACATGTTGATCCCAAATATTGTGTTACCCTTTAATATATATATATAAAAATAGGTTTTTTTTTATCTGTTGTATATATACTATGTATTAGCTCTTTATACTCTTCTCTATCTGTACGTAACTTTTAAACATTTTTTATAAAGTTGGACATTTTATATTGGTCTTGTACATAAAGATCAACATATGGTTTGATTACAATTAAAACAGAGTGATATAATCACATTCAAAATAAATGATTTTTAATAGTAATCAGTAATCACATAAATATGAATCACATATGAAATTTTTTAATCCTAATAAGTAAAGAAGGATCCTGGGATAAGCACACTCTGGCTTGATCTGTTTGAAGACCTCGACGTGGTTGTGGTCTAAGTACATAATTATTATTACAACACACTATCATTGTGTTTTGTTTTTATTTTTAATATAAAGTACTTGAATCGAGTACTAGCATTGAAGAAGTCTGCTTGTCTTAGACGAAATTCTGGTATTTGTAAAAATAAATAATTTTAGTGAAATTAATAGGAAATTACTCGATGCTTTATTTCGTTCTTTTAAAATTTAAGCACCAAATCAGAATACATTATCTAAATTACAAGGTGAGGAATTGTAGTGATGAATTGTAGTGATTGTGCTATGATTAATCTACCATACCATTCGTTGAAAACATATTTTTTGATTATTTTAAGATTTAATTCGATCAGAGTTATCTTATTAATGACTACTTATTATTAATTTCGAAAATAAGTTGGAAAAAGATTTATGTAAATATTGAAATTTATGTTATTAATACAATCTTAAATGTATCATATTTTTGAGGAACCATAATTTTGTGTAATCTCTCTAAAAGGAAGTTTTGGATACAAATTTGAATAGTTCTTAAGTTTATAATATCTTTGAAATATGAATTAAGAAACTTAGAATAAGTACTAAGTTGTAATATAGTTGTAAGTATAAGTTGTAAAAAAGTTGTTAGTATAGTCATAGTTGCGTTTTTGAATCCCTACTCTCTAGCATTCTAGAGTTTGTCTTTCTTATGGATAAAGTAGTTGGACATTGTTTTGTTGTTGTTATTTGATATAGGGAACAGCATGTGCCATTTTTTAACGTGGGCTTTGCTTAATTTATAAGTAAAAATATTTATTTTATATTAATTTACATATTACATTTGGTCACCAAGGAGATTTTGTTAAGAAAATCATATCAGAATCGAACCCGCACCCTATCGTTTGATAAGACAAATGTTTATCCACAACACCAATGACAACCTTAAAAATTATTTACTGTATATAAATTTTTATTACTTTAATGTATCTTATAGTTGGCAAACTTTTTATTTTTCTAACTTGTATATCTTTCCCTTAAATTTTGTTATATAATCAGAACAGCTTTTTAATATTCAGGAAGAAAATTGAATCAAGCCATCAATCATTATAATGTTTGTTTTTTCTTAACTGTACCGTTTCGTTAAAAAGGTGTACGCCATGAAGTTGAGGCGACCCACTAAAGATTTTTTGATTACTTTTAATAGGAATTAGTTCTATTTGTACTTGTAGGAAATTTTTTAAAGGAACCATTATTTTACGTCTATATAATTAAGTTTAAATACTATATATACTATATATATATCGATTTTATTTTGCCTTGGACATTCTGACACAGAGAGTTCTTAAAGAGGAAAAGGTCCATTTTTTTTTTTACTTTCTGAGATTTTAACAACATTCATAGTAATCAATCAAAGTAAAAATAAAATTTGCATTGCAAGAGTAATGAAAAGCTGATGAAGGGAGATGAAAACTCTAGTATTGTAAACTTAAATAATCCTGAAAAGGAATAACAGGATGAAGTAAACATTAAATATATAAATAATTAAAGGGAATGGTGATTATGGAATTTCATGAAGAGTTTTAAAGCTCTACTATTAAGATTTGATACAGGATAAAACCGTTGAGTTTTTATTAAATTCAACATTCAAAAGCAGACAATATTAGCTGTTCTTTTTACTTAATAGATTTTATTTTGTTTGGAAGAATTTTAATAGTAGGAAGTCAATGGGGACCTTAATAATCTTATAATAAAATAATTAAAATAATTCGACATAATCTTTACACGCTAGTCAAACCTTAGGAAAACGGATTCCTTTATACATAGCTAAAAAATAGATATGTTAACTTGGCTATGGGAATAAGGAGCTAGAAGGAAAATAGGATAGAACAGGAGAGTTGGATGGTAGGTTAGAAACGAACTTATTTAAGTTCTTTTTAAAACGTTGCAAATTGTATTAAGGTCTATTCCTATCAAAGGGAAATACATTGGAAGAAAGCATGTTCCATATTCCAGAAGTTCTCACAATAAATGAGTTTCCATAAGCAGTTTTGAGCCACCTAGGGATTTCCAGAGTTTGAAGATTCTTCTGTTTTTATCTCAAATAATTTAACTCCACATTTATTAATAAAATTTAAAATATTTCAACCAAATATCAAAGAGAAGAAATAAAATTAAAACTTGTAGTTCACAGAGTTCAATGTTAACAACACTAAATAAAATTCGGAAAACATCACATGTTGACATTGACATGTGTTTCACGATCAGAAATAATTTTATGGGGGAACTTAGTTCTTTACCCACTACGGAAATACAGTCTCTCAATGTTAGGTGCTACATAATTTTTAAAACTAAAGTTCAATAATCTATATTTTGTTATAGAACTTTTTTGATGGAAGATCTTTTGCATTTAAAAGAGCTTTAATATAAAAGTAAATTGCTGGATTAAGGTTAATAGAAAGTAGAATTTCTTATACAAGGAACTTTCTTATTATAATGGTTACTAATATAGGAAATTTCTTAATAAAATTTTAAAACTCATTATGAAACATTGTTTAATTTTGAAAATATGATTTTTTGAAAGCCCTTAGGTTTTTACATGATTTATTGTGTTATGTTCTTGGTTGTTTCTTAGTTTGTCATTTTAACTCTTAGTTTTTTCATTTGTGTCAAGGCATAATATCTTTCATCATTTGTTGGTAACATATTTGATTGGTTTTCTTTACAGTGGTATACATTCAAATCCTACCCAGATTTAAAGAACAAAATCTTCAACTTCAAAGAAATTAATTAATACTTGTGTGTTAAAATCATCAAAGAGATTTATAATTATTAGCTTAAAAAGTGATCATTACACTTTAGATTCATTTAAGTTGGTTCCTGTAAAACGCTCATAATATGAAATGTAGTTTTTTTTAACTTGCACCAATATCGTAGTGCTTTGAAGGTAGAAGTTTCGAAAATTTTACAGGTTCACGTAAAAAAATCATTCAATTCCTAAAACATTCAGAAAGTTCCGAGACATAAATTTTTATATTAATTATGATAAGTGGTAAGTGCAATAAAAATGTAACAAGTTTTCTAAAAAGTAAATTTTGAAAATCTTTAGTTGTGATTTAATTAAATAGTCGATCGCTTAGTGTGTTTGCCCTGGCCTGTAATAACCTTAAACACATCGTACAACTTCTGAACTAAAGAAGGAGTTTAATTTTTTTAGAATTTTAAGACTTATCGCTTTAAAAATTTTTTCTCATAATATGAAATGTAAAGAAATGCGTTCCTTAATCTTTCAAGTAATTTAAAAGTATAAGAACCCAATAATTTTATTATGTGAAAATTTTAACTGACCTTCAAATTTTAAGTGATTCTAAATAAAAATCGTAATTTTTTTAATACTTTGATAAGTTTATATAAAACAGAATCAAGATTCCTTCAATTCATGTACTTTCAATATCCAACCAAAAAAAGAAGCAACACAAAAGATTAAAAAAAAGGGAAAAGATGATAGAAAGATAGATATTTACTGTTATTTTTATCTTATTTTATGTTTTACCAGCTATTAAATAATCGCCAGTCATAAATAATTCCTTTAAATCTGTGGGCACGCAAGTATGTATCATAAACCATTATTCTTAAAAATATTTGTATAGTAATCAAATATTCATGTAAAGGTATTTCCTTTGAGACCCAAAAGTCCCTGGTTGAAATCCCTGATGTTATCTTATCAAATGCATATTATGTATAATTTGTATTAACAGTAAATGAAATGAAAAGTAACCGTAAAAAAGACAAAATGAAAAGGAAATAAATTTTTGAGGGAATCTTAAGTTACTTAAATTATCTGATACATACTTTAATTCTGTATTTTTATATAAAAAATAATATATATGTGATTAAGTATAAGCGATTAAATTTTAAATATTAATATGTGAACGAGTAATTTCATTTCACTCAGATTAGTACTAAAGCTATTCGAAAGGGAAACACGTATAAAATAAATTTCTAACATGTGCTTATGAATGATGAGTTAAGAATTTTGGGTTTTTAGAATACTATGTGGTAAAATAAATATTAAAACTTCAGGAAATGTTTAAGAATTTCTAACTTATCACTTTTAATAACTTATATATACCTATTAGTATTTTAAAAATAGTTTTAGGGTATGAAAATTTGATAATGTTCTTTGATAAGTAGATAATCAACGTTTTTTTTTACTTGAAACCCTTAGATTTTATACAGATAAATTTTTTAAATTGTATTGATATTTAGAATATACTCTTTTCACGTGAACTTGGTCCTTTTTCACTAGGAATCAGCCTCATCATTTTTAATCAGCCTTGTTCCTTAAGATCCAGTAGTCGAATTTGGACTTAACTTAGTGTTTTTCTCTATTTCAGCTTCTACTAGAGAATTTGCGACTAGATTTTTCTAATTATGTCATTTCGACACCTGGCCCTGGTGTGGGTTCTTAAAAAAATATCAAATTGATTTGAAAAAAGACCAAATTGATTTGAAAGAAAGCGAAATTGAATGATTTGAAAAAAGGACCAAATTCATATAAAAAGAGTTTATATTTAATTAATATTTTAATTTTGTTTTACTATTGATTTTAATCATCTTTTATTTAGATTTAGGAGAATTTTTCCTGAAATTGACAAAAAAACGGCCAAATTTTAGCACATTTTAATTTCTTTGTAATCCCAAGTTAATATGAAATACAAAGAAAATACCTTAAGGTTCATTTTTGGTGTTAAAAAACCCCTTTGTTTAGTCTAAAAATCTCTTTCATATTTTTGAATTTTTAGATAAATTTTTTTTATATACTTAGGTACTTTTTAACAATTAAACCATGGTACCAAATTCCAAAATCTTAAATTAATTAGATCTCTTTCTATCTTATATCAGACAGAATATTTAAACAACTTTTACAATTCTTGGAACTTGAACAATTTTCCAATTAATCTATTCAATTAAAACAACTTCGTTATACAATTCTTTTTTTTTTAAATAAAAATAAATAAAACATTAAATAAAGTTTGGAAAAGTTTTCTATATTGAATATTGAATCAATGATACAATAAACTGGGTACAATAAAATTATGTCAGATCTCATCTGTATCAGAAAATAAATTGAAATGACAATTCATTAGAGTATTACAGCATCCCAAGAAGATCAATTTGCAATTGAATTTTTTTTTTTATTAATTGATTGGTTACATTGGAATACAGATTTAAAAGTTTTTAATCGTATATAAAGTTCTATATATTGAAAAGTAATTAAGAAATATAAATAAAATAAAAATTTTAAAAATATTTGGAAATAAGTAATAATGGGTTTTTCTATGCTTGTGTTGTTCACGAAAGTTTACTGAGGCCGGTTAATTTATAAACTTAGTATTTGTTTTGCAGAAAGAATTAAATTTAAATTGTTAGAATTGGATGTTTTTAAAAATTAAATTTGTGAAAGAAAAGGGGTATCAAAGGAAGTATTAGAGCTACAGCGCTTAACTTTAAACAAGTTATAAAGGATCACCGATTGACCGTTCCTTGACTTACGTACATAACTGCTCCTTGCATTAAAGATTAACAAACATTCTTCAAGTTCGTAACACCAAACATAGGTTTTTATTTCGTAATGAATTAATACCCAAAAAGAAAAATGAAATAAAACTAAAAAACACCCAAATTTTTATGTAAGCTTTTTATGAAGCCCATTTTTTGGGGTTGTTATTTCGTTTGGTGTTCTTTCAAGGAGTCGCAAACAAAGCATCTGTTCTTCGGAATTCTCAAATTAAAGTATAGTGTCTTGGCGTAATTCATGCTAGTGTTTTAGCTTTCCTAATTTTAGTACCTGTTCTGTACTTCATAAATAAAGATGGAAATAGCAGTACATAATCAAAAAGCAATCTACACCTTCATTTCTGTAGCCATTTAAAGTTAACATGTAAACCTATGTTCAGTGCGTAATTTTGCCACCATTTCCTCATATCATTAAAAATTAATATTAAATTTAATTATATTAAAAAAATAATATTATTTAACATTAAAAAAAAATTGGGACCCTTTTCTTTGGGTTCATGACTTTGTTATTTTGTTGTATCTGAAAGGAAATAAATCTTAACAAGTGATGAAAAAAACCAAGGGTTTTTAAAAAAGCACATTTTCATAATAATATAGTGTTTCATACTGAGTATTTGATCGGAATATAATATTGAAGCTTCAATGTTAATGTTTAATTTATTAAATATATACGTTGGTGACTAAGTTACTATTTACTTATAAAAACCGTAATTTTTTTAATTTTTAATTTCTAATAGCCCCTCTATGGGGAAGGTTGCCCTATTTTTCAAGGATCTAATCCTCACTACTCCTCTTCTCCCAACTTTTTTAGGTTCAAGGAATTAAATTGTGAATTCTAGCAAAATTTGAAATTTTATTTAGAATTTTACTATATAAGCAAAAATGGTTAAAACTGACAGACACTCTCTTCAATTTAAAGAACCGCTTGTTAATTTAAGAAAATCTTTTAACATATGTTAAAGTATAATGTTGGACCTAAAAAGTTTGTATATTAACAAAAAAAAATTTGAACAGGTATTCAAGTTACAGGTGTTTAAAAATAGCAAAATTTCAATTTTCGAGCTCTTATAGCTGCTGAACAAGGGACGTGACAAAAAAATTTTGTTAACCGACTCCTACTAATTTCTGAAGTTCTAACTTCTCCCAAAATTTTAAGACCCCAGCTGGAACCGTTTAACAGATATGTGGGGCCAAAAATTTTGCAAAAATTGAGTTTTGCATAATGGTAAATTTTAGTACCGTATGGCAACCCTAAACGGTTGTCTTTTAAAAATTAATAAAGTCTTTAAAACCAGCTATCTTTTGCCGTTTTCAGACTGAAAATACACCTAATAGAACTCTTCTTATAACAATTTGAATATAGGGCTTTTCCCAACTTTGGAGGGCTGCAGCTCCGTAACGGGTGGGGCTACAGAAAAAAATTCTTCTACGAAATTATTTTTTTTGTAATACCTACTTGTGGTTGAAATTTCTTTTCTCTATTTCAAACGATGTAAAAGTTTTTGTAAACATACGGACAGACAGACAGACAGACAGACAGACAGACAGACAGACGGACGGACAGAGTGAAACTATATAGGCACATTTTTACAAAATTTTTTGAAAATGTGCTAAAAAACTATTCTAGGGTAAACAAAAGAAACAAGTGTTCAATCAACCACAAAGCAGAGTAAAAAAATCGTGTTAAATCCCCAAAAGGGTAACAAGAAATAAAAACAAGTGATGAAAAAAAAACCAAGGGTTTTTAAAAAAGCACATTTTCAAATTTATATTGTATTACATACTGAGTTTAACTTTGGAAATATTTACTTGGAAATAGTTACTGCTTACTTATAAAATTTACTGCTAACAGTAAAGTTTTTAATTTAAAGTTGTTATAGCCCTTCAATGGGGAAGGTTGCCAAGTTTCTCAAGGATCTAACTTCATCTAACTCCCCCCTCCCCCCTCCGTCCCCCTCCATTTTTTTGGGTTCTAGGAATTAAATTGTGAATTCCACAAAAATTTGGAATTTTACTTAAAATTATACAATCTAAGAAAAAATGGGTAAAACTGAGAGACACTTTCTTCAATTTAAGGAACCGCTTTTAAATTTAAGAAAAACCTTTAACATATGTTAAAATATAATGTTGGGCCTTTAAATTTTGTATATTAATAAAAAAAAAATTGGACAGGTATTCAAGTTACAGGTGCTTAAAAATAGCAAAATTTCAAATTTTAAACCCTTATAGCTCCTAAACAGGGCGCTTGACAAAAAAATTTTATTAACCGGCTCCTAATAATATTTGAGGATCTAACTTCTCCCAAAATTTCAGGATCCTATCTTAAACCGTTTAGGAGATATATGGGACCAAAAATTTTGCAAAAATTGAGTTTTATATAATGGTAAATTTTAGTACCGTATGGCAACGCTATACATTTAAGCGACATATTTTTGTAAAGCCTATAAAAGCAGCTCTCTTCTGCCGTTTTTTTATTGAAAATAAACTTAACAGAACTCTTGTTATATCAATTTAAATATAGGGCTTTTTTGGAATTTGCAGGGGCTATAGCTTTGTCACCCTTCAAAATTAAGAAAAGCCTTTAACAAATATTGAAATATAATTATAGAGCTTTGAATTTTGTATATCACTAAAAAAAAATTTGGACAGGTATTCAAGTTACAGGTGTTTAAAAATAGCAAAATTTCAATTTTCGAGCCCTTATAGCTCCTAAATAGGGGGCTTGACAAAAAAATTTTGTTAACCGACTCCTACTAGTTTCTTAGTATCTAACTTCTCCCAAAATTTCAAGACCCTAGCTTGAACCGTTCAGAAGATATGTGTGGCCAAAAATTTTGCAAAAATTAAGTTTTGTGTAATGTTAAATTTTAGTACCGTTTGGCAATCCTAAATATTTGCCTTTTAAATATTTATAAAGTTTATGAAATCAGCAATCGTTTGCCGTTTTCAGATTGAAAATATACTCAACAGAACTCTTGTTATAACAATTTAAAAATAGGGCTTTTTCCAACTTTGGGGGGCTGTAGCTCCGTAACGGGTGGGGCTACTGAAAAAATTTCTTCTACGAAATTATTTTTTTCGTAATTTCTACCCGTGGTTAAAATTTCTTAACTCTATTTCAAACGGTGTAAAAGTTTTTGTAAACATACGGACAGACAGACAGACAGACAGACAGACAGACAGACGGACGGACGGACGGACAGAGTGAACATTTTTACAAAATTTTTTGAAAATGTGCTAAAAATTATTAAAAACCACTAAAATAAATTTTTTTTACAAAGAGAACCTTCTGTCATATTTTTTTTAAAAACAATTTTTTTTTAAGGACAATAACCTAAACAAGGAGTGATATGAAAACATTGAAAGGGTCAATTTTAACACAAAACAAATTATATATAAGTATGTAAAAGTATGCCCGTATGAGGGGGGTAAATTTTTATTTTTAAAATCTTAAATGTCAGATTATGGTTTATATTATGTTCAAGGTGTATAAACAAAGTGCCTTTAAATTTGCAGAAATTTATTGGAGCTGCGATAAGTTATAGTAGTGCCGATAAGAGCATAGCGGAGAAAATTATATATTGTTTATCGTTGATCAAAGCGATGTTTCAAATTAAATAAGCTCTACTGAATTCATATATATAATTTTATACGTTATGCTCTTATGCTCTTAGCACTTATAGGAGCTCCAATATAAATGCACCATAAGACTATTCCACTGAAGTTTTAAAAACAAAACATTATTTTTTAAAAACCTAATCCAAAAGTGCCAAATCCAAAATTTTGTAAATACTAGAACCTGCTACTAAATAAGATTTTAATTTAAAATCTTGAAACTTTTGCAGTTACATTAAATTTTAAATTAAGAATTAAAAGTTGTGCTATAAAGCATTCGATTTTTGGGAAAACTAATTTATAATTCACGCCTAAAGGTATGCAATTTTAAAAAAAAATTATTTATTTTGAAAATAATAAAAACTGGAGGAATAGGCGGAGCAGTGGTTAAGTATCTGGTGTATTAATCGGGGAAGCGCGGACCTGATTCTTGTATAGATCATTGTATGTTTTTTTCAATGAAAATTTCCGGGATTAGAATGATCAATGTTTAAGTAAGAAATAGCTTTCGTCTCCGAACAGTTTTCAAAATGAAGAACTCGGACGTATCAGAAAACTTATAATGATATAATTTGAATTTAGACACCAATTTTTATTACTTTCTATCTAAAGATGTTTAAAGCCTTAAAAAAATAATTCTGACTTTATTTTTAATATTGAAAAAAAAAAAATCAACCAATTTTAAAAACTCTTCAAGATATTTCAAGGGCAATTCCTTTGGAAAAATATCTAAAACGATTTTTTTTAAAGGAAATTTTTATTTAAATTCCAAAACAAAAGTTTAAGAAAAAACATTTAATTTCCAATAAATATAAAATGTTTACAAAAATATAACAATTATTTTCTATACCCCTTTTCCAAAAATACTTTCGGAACTGTTATAAAATTCTTTTGTAGAAAAAGTTCACATCTGTTGCAATTTTTTCTAAGGGGATGCTTTTGGTTGAGGATCGGGATTGAATTGAAAGTCTTGGGAAGGAGTGGGACTATGTAGATGATGACTTTTGTTTTAAAAATCCAAGAGATTAACATCAATTGAAATTTAGTTAATTTTAATTCCATTCTTTTATTTAATATTATTAAATAATATCTCTTTTAACCGTTATATTAAATTTTTCTGCTAGTGAAACTTAAAAGAACTGAAAATCGCTTTATTTTTTTTTTTTGATAAAAAAAGCGTAAAGATACTTTTGAAGTTTCTAAATATCTAAAATACATTGAATGAAAGTTGTTAATTTGAATATCAAACGAATTTTTGAATTGATTTTTTTTTTTTATTTCCATTCGAATAAATCAAATTCAAATTAGAAGATACATGAAACACATACATATACATATAATAAAAAACATATATATAATATAAATAAATAACAACAATTTAAAGTGTTAATCAAAAACAAAGTCTTTGTGGTTGAAAAAGCGTGCTTCTCTGTAAATTGAGAAAATCTTTGAATATGATATTATTTTGTTTTATTTTGAGTTCTGATTAAAACATTTTTCATAAAACACTGCGTTACTTTGATTTTAAATCGCTGAAAAGCTGAATTAAATTGTTAAAATTTTATATGGTGGCTTTGATTTATAACAAGCCAACAATTTTTTTTTGAGTTATAACTTTGTTGATGACTCTAGTTAAAACTCCACTCAAAAATATGATTTTACGTAATAGTTAAAATATCGCGGGTTTATGGAAGGCGGCTGAAAATACATTTGATTTATTGGAGCCAGAAGTTTCGAGAAGAAGTTAACATACAAAAAAATTTAACAGAAGGCAAAATTGAGATATGAATTTAATTTTTCAATGGACATTCCCATATGTAATCAAGTAATTTGGCAATAAACCAAATCAAGTATAATCCTAAATCAACAACAGTAAAAATTTCTTATTAAAATAGAGGAGATTGTGTGAGAGCGCTGCTAGAGCAGTTCAATTATTTAGGAAGAATGGTGACATTAAATGGGGGAACGATAGTTGATGTTGCCAGCAGAATAAATAAAGCTAGAGCTGCTTTTGGAGCTCTATCAAACATATGGCAGTCAAATAATATCACCCTGCGTACAAAGCTAAAAATAACATTATTCGAAACAAACGTCGAATTAGTACTTCTATACGGCTGAAAAACATGGAAGTTAACCGCCAATATCACTAAAAAGTTGCAAACGTATATAAACCGTTGTCTTCGCATAATTCGTTGGCCGCAAATCATTACCAACACACACCTGTGGCAAAAAACGAACCAAAAGATGATTGAAGTCGAGATCCGAGAGAGAAAATGGCGATGGATCGCACATACTTTGGGGAAACCAGAAGAAAACATTGCAAAGCAATGTTTTGAGTGGAATCCACAAAGGCAGACGACGAGTGGGTAGACCAAGGAAAACATGAAGAAGTACCGTTTTGAAAGAGGCAGAAGCGCAACGCAAAACGTGGTTTCAGCTAAAAGGAATTGCTAAGGATCGTGAAAGGTGGAGAGGATATGTTTACGCCCTATGCCCCACCAGGAGTGTTAAGAACCAGTAAGAAAGTAAGTAAGTGTAAGAGGAGGACAAAGAGGATGTATATTAACTCAATTCAGATCTTTTAATTTAAAAGTCCATGATTTCTTTTAGATAAAGGGGATGTATATTAATTCAATTCAGATCTTTTAATTTAAAAGTCCATGATTCTTTTAGATTTAAAGAACATTTAGAATACAATTTATAAATCCTACAAATAAATTCAGAGTAAAATTAGGAGCACAAAGTGATATTTTCTTAGAATTATAAACAAGTTCGAAACAAAGTTTATTAAATTATTTAAGAATTTTATCATAATGTTTCTCTCTCTTTCTTTCTAATATTTTTTTAGGTTTTGTATATGTATTTAATTTTGATTTACAATATTTGTTTAAATTTATAAATGAAATAAATTTTATTAAATTCTTAAAAAAGTAGGAAAATATGGTAAGATTAGATACTCAACTTCCGTAGATACAAAAATTACAATGTTTTTATGGTTTGGTTTTTATTAAAAAAAAAGAAATCTTTTATTTTTTAAATAGAAGAACATGTGTTTGTACTTATCTTTGCTTTGTAATAATTTTTAATAGAAATCAATTAATTTTTTAATTTGAATTTTAATTCAAGATGAGGGCTACTGAACACAGAATTGCCATTAATTTTTGAATTACATCGAAATTTATTTTTTAAACCCGTAAGATTATAAATCAAAAGGGTATACTAAAATTGCTATTACGTTTGTGACGCAGAGAAGAAGAGGAGGTAAGTATAGACTCAAAGGTGTGGATCGGATCAGAATAGAAAAATAAATCGATGTCTCTTCTTGTCTTGTCTCTTCGTCCGTGGTTACGATACCTGTTATACAACTCCTTTTTTTAATATTAGCATTACTCTACACCTAATAAAGTTGGGTGTATAAAATTTTGTCAAAAATAGTTTAGTTTTATGGCCAAGGCTTGTGCAAAATTTAGTTGGAGTACTACAGTTGGTTCGAGTAGCTGCCACACAACTTCTTCTTTTATATGAGCATAACTCTATACCTATAGAAGCTGGGTGTTTAAAATTTGCCAAAAGTAATTAACCGGATGATATAATGTTTATATTACCGTCATACGGATATCCCATAGTTGACACAGTCTACTCTACTAAACTTTTTCTCGCTTTGTTGTAATTTTAAAGCTAAAAATAATTTTCTATTTAAAAACTAATTAGAAACTTATAGATAATTAATTATACAGTTATACTATGTAGTACAAAAATAGTATAAAATTCAGAGAAAGTATTAATATTAATTGCTGTAGGTATCAAGTGTGTCATTAATGATATTTGCATTAATCCTAATGAATTCCATAAACAATTTGAACGTGAACTTAGTATTTGATCTTATAACAAATGTAGAAAAGTTTTCGATCTTTAAAAGATACAATTCTATTTTTATATATTGCATTATATATTAATAATTGGTTATGCCAATAATTTAAACACAATGGCAATAGTTTTTTTATACTTCCATTGGAATTTAAGCTCGTTCCTCTCGAATGACAGATTGGTACACCAAACCCTGTATCAACTTAGCTGTGCTTTTATTATGTGTTCATTAAATTATAAATAGATTGCCTCACCAAATACACAATATGGTATAGGCCAGAATTTTAATCCACAAGTTTTCTTTGTCCGCAGAAAAAGATATATCTCATATTCTAACTAAAAGTCATATTCCTTCCAAAATCTAAAATTATATGATAAAACTATAGAAAACCTTTACACATTCAACGGTAAGATAACTACATAGAATATAATAAACAGCCATAGCAAATACCAAGTGAGTCTACCAAGAAAATTCCAAAAGTTGAGGGAAATGTAATGAGGAAAAAATAAAAATATTAGCAAGAGACAATGATACATTTTCTTATCAAGGGGATGAAGAGCTCCAATTCATCCAGAAGATGTAAAAAAAAGTAATTATCAATATTTGCTACAAAGATTTAATAAAATAAATAGTAAAGTTCATTTCAAAGGACACTAAATTGCTGTTTTAAATTTCAATTTAGAATTTTTTTAATGAATTTTGCCATATTCAGAACTCTGTCTTCATTATTCTGTAAATTGTAAGTTTATTTAAATTAGTGACTATATTCCGATTGTTAAAATTATTTGGTTAATAATATTTTGAATTTAGACTTTGGTCAAATGATATTTATTTCAGAACATTCAATATAAAATTTAAAACAACTGAAACACAAACTTATGTATTATACATCACTGGGTTGGGTACGTAATCCCGAATCACACAATTACATTTGAAAAATACCATTTACCGAATTCCAAAAAAAATTATTTCCAAAAAAAAACTTCTACTTAAAAAGAATTCGCAAATTTAAATAAATTTATTATTGAAACCCTGATTTCGTGAGCTGCTCTAAAATCCTGCCTAAATCATTTCCATACACTCTGTAAAAGCATATAAGAGGACTTAATGTCTTTCCCGTATCGCTTAGATGCTGTCCATTATTTTTTGAAAATAAACTCTAATTTTATGATATTGCTACTTTGGAATTTTGTGATTTGGAATTTTTAAAATTGAGAATTTTTTGAGAAGTCCCATTTCACTTCATGATGTTAAAAACTTATTTATTTGTTTTTTATTTTAAAATTTTTTGTCAAAGTTAATATTTTTTCTAATTAATTATTGTCCTGGTCCTTGTATTTCCATTTAATAAAAAAATGTTGTCCTGTTGTTCCCTTGACAGTGTTAGCTTCTACACAATATTACAAAAAAAATTTCATTCTTGGAAAAACTGCCATTTTTGCATTTTCAATTTATTTGCAGTGTATTTGCACAAAATTTTCACAGAAAATTTTCCTATTTTACATTTAATTTAACTAATTTAGTTACAGTAGTTTTTCCTATATTAGATACCGGGTTTTTTTCGAAAAGAAAATGAAATTTTCAAATTTTGTTTTTTTCTAAATTTTCTTTATTAATAGTAATTTTTCGGATGATGTAACAATTTGATAAAGGAAGAACTGTTCAGGTGTATTTTCTGGCAATTTTTTTATTATCAACCGCTATATATATGAAATATAATAAGCGAAGGGCATTCTTTGCGCACAATTTTTTTGCAAGCATGCATTACTGAAGTGCATGTCCCTTTTTGGGATTTGCTTTATTGTGATGTTCATTTGATTGTGTGCAATTATGTTTAAAAATATTTGATAATTTTTCTAAGTTCAAAATTAATACATATTTTTTAGATATTTTAATACTTTAAAATTTTTTTAGATTTGCTGTTGTTGATGACGCTTTTTCGAATTGAAAACGTCAAACTGATCAAATAAAATGAATGTGTACATGTATTGAAATCTTTCAAAAATCTTGTAGGAAATAAAACTAGCTACTATGTCTAAAGTAGTTTTAATTCTCCAGTTTGGCATTGGTTTGAGTTTGGTCAACCCCTTCCCATGTAAGTAACGATTCACAATTTTACTGTTAGATAGGAATTAATCAAATCGGTATTACCACAAATTCAGTAGACTTAAATTTGAATTACACAGTATTACAAACAATGTATTGTTTGAACTCTGTGGCAATGCAGAATCCAATGTGCAAAAGCATGTTATGTGATTAGAGACTTTATTTTTAAAAAACTTAATTATTTAGTAAATTTAATTAAAATTTTCGGTTTGAATTTTCACTTGAAATATTTTTATTATAAAATAAAATTATATTTAAAGACTTAATTAGATTTTACAATTTATAACCTATTAAGTTGAATTTAAATTTGCAAAAGTTTATTTAAACAAAAATTAAAAAACAACAAGTATTCTTAAAACAAGGAAAGTTTACTTTTTTTCCAAAATCTAGGAAAATTTGTTTTAGGAAAATGGTTCTATAGGAAAATAGTTTTCCACCTCAATCAATTTTTAAAATTTAAGAATTACATACATGGATTTTGGGAAGTTTGTCAACAACTTACTTGAAACTTTATAGAACTTTTTATTTTACTAGGATTCAAAGTTTTTTAATTTTTCTAATATTTTTGGTCTTTTATTTAAGTTTCAATGTTATTTTCAACGACTTAAAATCGATTTATGGAACCCAATAGTTGTTACTAATAAAGATTTTAATAATTTTAAGATAACTCAATGCCTTTATGCTTTGAAACATTTTATGAAACACGTTGTTTACTCCATTGAGCTCAGTAATTACCTTATCCTATATGTGTAGAAATCGTTTATATAAGATTAAATCGATTTTTTGAATCAATTAGAAATGAAATTCGATCTAATTTTAGAAATTGAATTTTAAGCAACAAACTACATAATAACACAAAATAAAAACCAGGAATTTTGAGTTTTTTGAAGTGGCAATTGGGTTTGAATTCTCAGAATTTTGTACTGATAGTACTTTCAAATGTAGCGACTTTAAAATCGAAATTTCTAAAGTCGCGATTTCCAACGTCATGCAGACAAATAAAATTGCAAAATAAAAATATAAATAATTTGAAAAAGTATTGAATACACTAGACCCAATCGAATAGAAATTGGTCTAAAAAAGTGGTGAAAAAATTTTAATTTTAGAAATACAAAGAGATTTGTTTTTCTGATTTAAAAAAATTAAAATTCGAAACAAAACAATTTTCTTTTTAGTTTTCCTTCCACTTAAAAAAAAAATTAAACTACGGAATAGTTTTAGGAATTTTCCACTTAGTAATGTTCTTTTGCCAACTTCTTTCTCAGGAAAATACTACACAACAAATAAAATATTTAAATTAGTTTCATAGCCAAGATAGTTTTTCCTTAAAAAAAAACTAACAACAAAAAAATGAATCCTTTTATTTTCGTCCTTTCAAAATCACTTTATAAAATTAAATTAAGTTTTTCCGCAAAGGAAAATAATAATTTTTTTTTTAATTTAAAACATTTGAGGAAGTCTTAGAAATAAAAAATTGGAATCAATTTGTTATATTTACCTTTTATTTAGAACTATTGGTTACCCCGCTTAAGAAGCTTTTTCGGGTTTGGCAATGCAGTTTTTTTGTAATAAAATATTATTTTTTTTTCTTTTAATCAAATTAGAACAGAGTGTTTTTTTTTGGGTTTGTTTTTAAAATAATTTATTTACAAATATTATATTTTGAATTTATTATCAGATCTTATTCTGATATTGTACTATAGATGTTGTGTATACATATATTAGTAGATCTAACTCCTAATCCTTTTTAAATGACGTCTGGGAAATCACAGATTAAGTACACTCAGTGTTAAGGATTAGAGTTTAATTCTCTCTCTCCTTTCAAGTGTACAGCCTTACTGTGTTTTAGAGTTACAGTTCCGAACTTTCATTCGAAAGGCCCCGATTCGATCCATTCAAGTAAAAAAAAAACTTTTATGTGGTTTTCGAAACCGATTCAGCTAACATTCGTCATTGGGTTCAAATTAATGATTTCAGATTAATTAATACTTTAATTAACGGACTATAAACAAATAATTTATTTTGAATAATATAACTCACAGATATAGCAACAACCAAAACCAATATAGAATTATTACAATATAAACAAAAATAGAATTGTATCTATTGGAAATCAAAGATGTTTCTACATGTTATAAGGCCTACAACTATCTCATGTTTCAATTGTATGGGAAATATAATAATTCCATAACTGTTCCAACATGCAAATATATAAATATTGCTTAAGCCTTTAAGCCTTAAACAGTTGAACAGCTAAACACAGAAAAAAAACTTACAGTAAGACGGACTGAAAGCGTCGTGCAAGTTTAGCGACGACTTGTCTTAAAATTTAAATATTATGCAAATCTAAAATTTTATAAACAAAAAAGCTGTTCCACGCACAAGTTTTATCTAAATTTAGGTACAAATGGTTTCATTTTATAAAAGAAAATTCAAATGAAATAAAACCAGTCTAACATTTTTTACGAGGATAAGTAGGATACGCCGATAATTATCTATTAATTATAAAATAATTAATTCTTTTATTAAGTTATTCTTGATTATAATCAGAACTTAATAAACTAATTATAATATTATATAAATGATAACATTTATTATATAATTTACTTAAATGGCTTCATAATCCATTAAAAACATTCGGGTAGATTGGGATGTTTTAGCACTCAATCTACCTATATTTAATTCTTTAATACAATTTTGAAGTTTTTAAAGATGTTTACTAATAGAATTAATGAAAAATTCATAAAAAAACTCTTCAAATTATATAATTAAAATAATTAACAAAGGGAAATAATTATCATACCAATTAAATCATTAGCATTATTTTGCAAGTACTTAGTACTAGATATAAATATCATATGTATAATATTTTTTAAAAACAAGTAAATGATCACCTAATTTATAAAACAAAAATTTGGGAATGTCATAAAATAATTAGAATTTCATTTAATATACATAGTTATGTACATTACCTTCAAAATCAATTTACACTGAATTTTTAGAAGATGAAATCTGAAACTCAGTTATAAAGAAATATAAAATACAGAATTTTATTTTAAATAATAAATGGATTTAATGGATGAATAAATAATAGTTATGCTTATTAAGAATTAATTAATTAATTCTATATTATATAACTATGCATCTATAGTATTTAATTATTTTTAAGATTATAAAAAATACAAAATTTTGTTTTTAATTCATATTTTGATTAAACTTTTAATATTTAATTAAAAAACTTTGTGCACCTAAATGTTTTTAATTTAAAATTTTAAAATTATTCTACACAAAAAGTTTTAAAAAAGAAAAGTCTGTTAGAAAATGAATTTTTTTAAATTCACGCTGAGACAATTATAACCCTCATTGATCCAATCGTTTGTATCAAAGAAGTAGCAATATTAAAATGTATCTATATATTAAAACATATACGTATATTAACAGTTTATTATGATGCTCTTATTTTTAAATAGTTGGGTACAAAAGTAATAAAATGAAATTACTTTTTTTTTTTAACCAGCCTAAAAGTATGCAATCCTTTTATGAAATTGTATTTAAGATTGTTCTTTGTTTCTTTAGTTTTAGTAAGTAAGTAGTAAGTAGCTTTAATACAAGATATGATTAGCGGCAATAAATTTTATATAGAAAGACATGAAACCGAACTTTATCCAAAAATTTGTCAATTGGGTAATGGACTTCAACAAGGTGCAGTAAATTCACCAATTTTATTTTCGATTTATATCATCGACATGCTAAAAATGTTAGAATTGGTCAAAGGATTTAATTATTCTATAGCCTTTGCGGATGACATAATTATTTACTCTGCAAGTAATAGGGTGGATCAAGCTCAACAATCCGTTCAGAAAATGTTCAACATTATTATAGATTTCTGTAAAATATGGTTACTAAAAATTAATTTTAGCAAGTGCGAAAGCATATTATTTAGAAATACTTATTGTAACCTTAATTACAATTATAAGAAAAACTGGAAAAAGTTCATTATAAAGGCACCCAACAGAATCGAGATAGCTACCAAAAAAACGGTGAAGTACCTAGGAGTTTACCTACATAGAAATCTGAACTATATACACCAAGTAAAAAGTGTAACAGATAAAGGCATCAAAGCATTTTATGCATGTAAAAATCTATTTTATAATAAGGCGCTCATCAATAAAGTTAAAATCATTGCATACCTTACATTGATCAGACCACTTCTATCATATGGTATACCAGTATGGTATAATATAAGCGGCAGTCTCATGGAAAAAATCAGAAAATTTGAAAGAAAGTGTATAAGAGTATGTATAAGTAAATCACACAAACCAGAATCTGAATACAAATGTTTTTATTCAAATAAATATTTGTACAAAGAAGCAAACATAAGTAGAATCGATAATTTTATGATAAAATTAATTCGAAATCATTATGTTAGAGCAACAAATACTCCAGAAAATGGTCTTATATCTCATATATATTACCACAATGAGGAGTACATTAAAAAAACTCTGCTCTCGGGTTTCATAGCACCAGAGCATTTTATATATCTAGATAAAAATGGTTATATTCAAAACCTGAATCATGTCCCTATACTATATCACTATAGTAGACGGGCTACATGTAAAACTATTGAATATGATCCTGGAAACATTAATAGAGATCTCCTTAAGTATGACATGAGTATTCCTCATAAGGATACATTAATTAGGCAAAACTGTTGGTGGTTAGGTACATCATGAAATATATAGAAACATATTTTTTAGTATGTATACTAGTGTAAGGTAGGCTAAGTTTTTAAATTAGGTTAAGATAGTTTAGGTTTTTAGAAAAATTAAAAGAATAAACATTGTTTTTTACATCATTTTTTACAATGAAATTTGAAAGATATGAAATTATATAAATATATGTATATTAAAAATTAGAGTAAGCTAAATTAATATTGACATAACTTAACATAAAAAAATAATTATATTTTTAGATGTTAAAAAAAAAGTAAAATACAGATAAGAAACATTTTTGTAAACTTTTTTAGGTTAAGGTAAATTTGAGAAATTGGAATAAATAAAGTTTAATTAAAAAAAAAAATCTTTGTTTCTGGCTGCCGGATTAAATATACAAATTATTCAGCAATGTTTATAATAAGTGTTTTAAAATACTTATTAGCAAATGGTAAACTATCCAAATTCAATTTAAAAATGTTGAAAAACTATCGGTGTAACACTAAGAGAATATTCACTTATTAAAGGTTTACTGAATAAATTTTAAATATTTCAAAAAAATTGTATCTTACCACTTATCGAAGGCAATATAATCTCCTTATATCGCGAATATCTGATATTTTGAAAAACTTTAAAAATTATTCAAAAAGGAAAGAAAAAAACCGAATAAGCAATAAAAACATATTTTAAGTGAAAGACATTTATATACAGAGCTAAAAATAAAAACCGCATAAAATTTTTGTATTGTCTGAATGTAAAATTCTTTAATCCTTCAAAAATATTTTCCAAAAAATTACTTACATTGGTATTTTTAGTTTTGAATATGTGAGACGTTTTATTAAAGTCATTTCATTCATAGATTATAAGAGAATAATTTTCAGGAAACAGGATAACATGTTTTGTTGATCCCTTAAAAGCATATCAATAGTTATTAAGGAATGCGTTTTGTTTTACATATAAGTTGAAAATTTTATAGTTTACATAACATAAAATACAGTATAGTACAAAATTAAGTACATTGCCATTTGTAAAGATGTATTTTACAAAAAATATTTTTAAAAATTTGTAAATTTATTGAAATCGTAAGAGTTGTAGAATAGTAAATTTATTAAAATTGTAAGAGTTGTAGTATTGTAAATTAGGTGAAATAGACTTAAGGTAGTAAAAGGGCACCATTCTTTTTAAATATGTAATGAATGAGTATTGATATTAACTAAGAATTTTTTTAAAGAATTTAATTAAATCCCGCCATATAATATAAAAATAAAATTTCAACATAAAAGCATGTGTAACACAGCCTGATAAACTTAGAGGCCATGGAAAATTTAATAACACAAAATACAATGCATTAAAAATCTATCATAGTTTTGCTTAATTTTATTTATATCATTTAATTAAGTGAATTCGGTATTCAAAAATAGTTCTATCCTTAAAATTGATCACATTTAATTCTTGTAATTTTTTTTAGCAACTTTTTCTGTGTTTAAATTGCAGTCCCCAAAAAAACTTCTAGGACTTACAGGCTTTATGTGCTGTTTTTATTCCATATGTTATAATACATAACTAAATTTTATAGAAACAAATGATTTAAAGTTTTATTGATTATTTCTTTCAGATAAGTATTAAAAACTTATAAAAAGTTGTTCACATAATTTTGTGTCTGCCTGTTATGCTTAAATTTACCAAAAAACTTTTATCAAAATATTATACGAATGTATTTTGTCTTTTCTGATGAATTTAAAATTATTTAAAATAACATAAACATATATACAACCAACATTATACACAAGAGAACAAATTAATAAAATTTTATTTTTCATTTTTATAAAATTTGCAAAATAATTGTAATGAATAATGATAAACTTTTTGTATTATATAGTATTCAATGAAAAGTTTTACATGAAGATTCATTTTTGTCTTAAATATAGTTGCATCCAAAGGTTGTTTATTTCTTTTAACCTTTTCCGTTTAATTTATATTTCTTATATATAAAGTTTGACTAATTTTACATATATAACGAAGCTCAAAAGTTTTTTAATAATTAGTATTACTTTTTAGTTCGAGTTACTTTATAAAATAATTCAAATTTATTCTAAATAGTTATTATTACTGATTTGAAAGAAAATAATGATTATATTTGTAAACTGTTTGCTAACTGTTTGTTTAAATAAGTTACTTTAAAACTATGAGTACTCAGCAATCATAGTCAAACGTTTGGAATATGATTACTCTTGAAATTATGTTATTTAGAAATTTAATCAAAAATTTAAAATAAATATGAATTTTCGAATTTTTGGAAATGATCTAAAAGTAATCTACAGTAAGTTTGGAAGTAATCTAAAATACGTTTTGATTACTAGAAAGTAATTTGACAGCATTTTAAAACTTATCTTTAGCATCGAATGGGTTTTAATTATTTTACAAAGAGAATTTTTTGATTACTAATAATCGGTATAAAAAAAAATTATTATAGGAATTGTAAATGTAAATTTTTGATTATAATTACAAAGTAATCATAATTTTCAAGAATTGAATTACAAAGTTATATAAAATATAAAAGTAATCAAAATTTTACAAAATTTAAAAAATTATCTTAAATGGTTTAAAAATTTTCGAATAATAGACAAACAGATTAAAATATTACACAAAACCATTTAATAAGTACATTTTGACATTTTAACATTTATACATGTTTCCATGACATTTTAATAGAATATATCATAATAGTCTGTAAGCCTATTAAGTACATCCTCCTTTCACATGAATTACTGTGGAATAAGTAACTCTTTAAAAAAAAATCTTAAAAGCTTTAATAGCTGACGCCTGAATAAAATATAGTTGGTGTACTGGAAGAGATTAAAAGAGCTGCTTTTCAAGTTATATTTCCTGTTGTATATAACTGAAAGTCTATTAATTTGTGCATTTAAAATTTTGCCAAAAGTAATCAACCGGATGATATAATGTCTATATTACGGTTATACGGGTATCTCAAGGTTAACTCTATTGCACTCTTCCACGTTTTTAAATAATCCTTAAAATTTATTAACTCACAGATATGAAGAACAAATTTTTTACATTGAAGAGATAATAAAATTTTTATTGAAAAAAAAAAGAACAGATTTAATACGTATATTAATTCTTTTAAATTTAATAAAAAAATTATATGCCATGAATAAATTTAAGAATATTAAAAAAAAGGACTGAAATCTTTTTTATAAGAAGTAGAAAAAATCCTGATATCCTGAATTACATTGAATTCAATTGTTTTTATTGTTTTATTATTATTATTAAATATTATCTACATTACAAAGTGAAACATGTTTAACATAAATCTTTTTTATATAATATACTATGTAAAATAAGTTATACATTGTGAAACATCTTTTGACTCTATTTATACATACATACTACACAAGATATGATACAGGATTAAATTTGCATTTTACACATTCTCCTCCCCAGATTTTTAAACTTTAAATTGAAATGACATCTTCGATGATAATATTAATATAGATTCCTGAATAAAATGACATAATGTTTAAAAGTTATAAAAGATGCATGACAGTGTTTCGCATAAAGAACAAAACTCTAAAAACACAAGTTAACTGTTTTGGATATACGAGTAAAAAAATTCAATATAAACATCGGATGATATCTAAGGAGGAAATTAAATGATAATTTTGCAAATGAGTTTGTCGAATGCAAATCAAAGGATATCAGATATGCAGGAGGAAAATGAAGGTTTTGGCGATATTATTAAAAGCTTTAGACTAGGCAATGTCCCTTTTATATAAGTGGAATCTACTTGGGAACGAATATCAAATATTCGTTGAAGATGACATGAACGTAGTTGACGAGATCAGTGGCCTCTAAGAGTTTTATTTATCTAGAAGAAGTTGGAATTAAATAACATCCCTTTAAAATCCTCCCTGAGACAATCATTAAGAAATGACTGATCCATTTGATCTAATGTTTTTATTGCTCCTGTATATTCCTATGTAATCCATATCTTCCAATACCAACTCCATAAGCTATTCTTCATATATATCGAAGCCGAACTGTGCTTTTGTAACAAAGGTCTATAATTGGGATTGTACCCACTATTATTAAAAATCTAACAGTATCCGGAGGAACCTCGTGTTGTTGAAGTTAATGAACAATTTTTTCGAATCCAACGACATTATATTATTCAAAGTAACATAATGTATTTAAATTTAAAATATTTTAAAATACCTACCTATTGTGATATATTGTATTTATAACCTAATCTTAAGAGATAATAAACCTTATATCTTCAATTCAATTTTAAATTTTAAGAAGACATGTTATTGAAAATTAATACAGATAAGAAAAATGTTAAATTCTAATGAAATGCAAATTAAATTAATGTCATCATATTATGTAGACATTCATCTTATCAAGGTTATCAAATTTAACATTAAATAACTGGATTGGATTTAATTCGATTTAATATTTTAAAGAGTATATCATTTTAATTTATTATTAATAAATCTTTAATATAATGGTTTATTGATTGATTTAAATTTCTTTTAAATAAGTTTAAAGTATCTTTAAAATTTTATATTAAGAAGTTAATTTCAATTAGATTTCAATTACTAAGTATTAATTAATTATTTAATTAAATGCTATAAATTTTGGAAGCAATTTGTATATAATTGGGAAGGATTTGGTCACAAATCTAAAACTTCTAATGCTCCTTCCAGAATTTATGGTGCAAATGCATTTAATATTTAGCTGCACAATCAGGGCTTAAATAAAATCTCTAGCAATATAAATCATAAATATATCTTTAGATATTTGAAGACAAGACCTCCTAAAATGAAATAATATTTTATTGAAACGTATTTATATTCATTCTAGCAGCGTTCCAATTGGTATTTTAGCGCTTCGAAGTCCTTATATTGGTGACTCATTAAATTGAAGATTCTCAAACTAGCAAATTCTTAAATTGGTATTTCCTTAAAAATTTGTAAGAGGCTGAGACAATACGACTGGTATGGTTTGAATGTTTGTTAACTATTTTTTTTAATGGTTAATTATTATTATTACTTTTTTGTTATACAGTATATTAATGGGGAATATTTTTAGCTTAAGTAGAAAAATTATATCCCACAAGTGGTGACCATTGACCATTTTCGGCTTCGCAAATTCGTGCTCTTCCAGTATATTTTCCATAACTTTTCGTAATTTTTGATCGTTGCTCTGTGGTGTACTGTTCCATTTCCAATTCCCCAAGTTATCTTCACAAACTTCTGAAATAAAAATAAAAAATATAAATAAATTTAAAAAGTTATTAAACATTCAAACTATATCGGTCGTTTTCCGCCACCATGAACAACATGAAGAAAACCTCTTATATTTTTTATATTTTTCATAACTTTTCGTAATTTTTAATCGCTGTTCTGTTGTATACTGTTTCATTTCCAAGTTTCCGAGGACGAGACGTTTATAAAAAATGAACTGGACGATTTTAAAATGCAATTGCATATTTTAAGGCGCAAAACATGTTGACGTCATAATTTAAGTATTTATTACATTAAATTGTCATTAATTTATTAAGAGCTTATAAACTTACTATAGTATGTTATAAAATTATGTTAACTTTCAGACTGTTGTTTTTTTTTCCAATTACATTTTCCTGAGGCTGGACATTTTTAATTTATACAGTGAACATAAAAAAAAATCCCAGCCAGACTTAACAGTGATTAAATAAAAAAATTAAAATACATTTTGGTCAAAAGAATAATATTTAACAATATTATTTGCAATTCATTAAAACTATATTCAAAAATAAATAACAAATTTTTAATGGATATTTAGATGAGATCACGTACATTCAAAATTCATTAGATAATGATAATGGTATCAAAGACGTGACCATTTTTAAACCAATTTTTTTTAATCTGTTTTGTTTTTGTTGCTGGGATAAATGGGATTCTTTTTAACCCTTTTCTTTCTATGGAATTTTTATTAAAATAATTTTTTTTCTTTTTATTGTGAGACCAAAGTTGAAAATAAGATTTTTCTTAAATATTTTTAAAAATAACGGTTTTATGATTAAAATAATATTACATAAGTTTATTTAGATTGGTTTGTTATTACTAATATGAGGCGTCAACCAATGAACTTAAAGATAGCGGGGACTAATGAACTTTAATACAGATGTAAGCTAATTTTGCATTACTTTGATTTCAAAACAGTTCCGCATGTTTGTTAACCTCTGAAGTTCCTCAAGTATATATAAATTGTCTATATTCCAATTGAATTTCAGAAATAACAAAACTTATAAGTTAGGTGCATATAAATAGGGATCGGTACGAAATCTCAAAAATCTAAAATCTTTTAACATAAAATGCTCACTGGTCTTTTATAAAAATATGCTTAATTATTCGAGGGATTCTGAATTAGGAGAGAAATTTTGTAATTAAAAATCAGAGTACTGTATTTTTTTTTGGAGATTTTGACTTAGGGTCTTTTGGTATTGAGAACCTTGTCTTTGAAGATTTTATCTTGAATATTTTGTACCCAACCTACACAAATATAATGACTATACAGTAAAACCAATTTTATTCTATTTATATAAATATTTTCAAACAATTAAGAACGTTCAAAAAAATTAAATTTTTCTGTAAAAATTTATTTTTAAAATGAATACAAAATTTTAAATTTTAATATCTTATTATTTACCCTGAAATATATAAACACCTTCAACTTCATCAGTTACAACACCTACACATACTTCTGAATCATTCTGAAAATTAATTATTTTTAACCCATTTATTTTAATATAATTAATTATTGCAATAATTCAAATAAAAATAAAGATACATATTGGATCGGAAGAACAAATAAAATCTGATTCTTTTTAAAAGCCATCAGTTCTGTGACCTATATGTTCAAATGTGTGTTTGTATGTGTATAATTTTATTTATATTTTAAGTACCTATATATATATATATATTCGATTGTATATTTGGTGAATTGGAAAATTGCGTAAATAACAAAAAAAAAAAAAAAATAAAGGTAGGTAAGTTGAGATTTTTATTAAAAACCAATACTTTTAATCCCAATTTTAATTATGAAGCATTTTTATAATTCAAACAATAAAGTAGTGTGTAAAATTAAGGATTTTAAAGAAGGACACCTGTCAAACTATTTATTTTATACATATTATAAATATTTTACGTTATAATATAAGCCATTAATGATATCAATTATAAATTATATGTTTTTATTATATATGATTCGAACAGGGTTTGAGTCCGAGACTCTTCGATTGAAAGGCCGATATCTTTACCAATTTGCCCGGCCACATTTGAAACCATTTAAATATTAAAGTTTAATAATTAGGTTTATATAAAGCTTAAATATTGTAGTAAAATATTTATTTTCCAACTAATTTGTGAAAAATTGGGAAACCGGGTTCGAATTATAAGAGATATAGTAAGAGTATAAAATAGAGTAGCTTGCGTGTTGTTTCAACATGTACCTATGATAAAGATGGGCTTGATAGTCTTACAATTGACTATTTACCATATACCAACTGTTGCGCTCGTAATACAGGCCTTCGCTTAAATAGTCTTACAATTGAGCAGTGACCTAACTGTTACGTTCGTAAAAAAGGCCTACGGTTAAATATTAGTTATGAACTTCTACGAGCGGAGCCGACTTTAGCCAATTTAAGTCCGATATTTCTAAAAGGTAAAAAATAAAATTTTTTTAATGGTACTCTCTGTAAAAATTTAAAAAAAATTATTTGTATTAAAGTTGTATATTTTTTATTCTTAAAGGACGTAGAATTTTTTTGAACAGAATACAGACAAACATTCAGACAGAGCTAACAATGACATTTAAATTAAAAAGAAAAAAAATGTGCTTAAAATAAGTAAAATTTTTCTGACAAATAAATTACGGTAAATTCACTTAAAAAAATATTTTTAAACCTTGTTGCTGTGTTTGTGCAATTTTATTGATATTCAATGTAAAAAATGAAACCTTTTTATATTTGTATTAAAATGGTACGCATTAATTTTAATTAGAGTTATTTGATATTAATTAATGAATGGTTATCAATTTTTTTTTTAACTATAATTGAAAATATTTTTATTAAATTTTATGATTAATTTTTTTTTTTTAAAAAACAATAACATTGAATATTTTTTATTCTGAAGTGATTCTTTAACACTGAAAATTTATAATTTTAGTAACATCGTTCGTAGCTACAATATCTTTCATTTTAAAATTAATTTGTATCTCAAAATTTAATAATATTTTTACAATTACAATAAAAATTATTGAATTGGTTTTCAAAAAGTAAAATTTATTGAGGAGAAAATATTGAAGTTAAAAAATAATTAAAAAATTTGTAATTATTTAAATGACGTAGACATCGAATATATCATATATATGTATAAGATACATTTGATATGATTTTAATTTGAAAATTAAAATAAGCCTTTGCCATTCCTTTTTTACTACAACTAAAGGTTGATTTTTAAGAAAAATTCTATAATATTGTAAATTTAAGTGATAATTGATCGAGCGGCTGACTTTAAATATGGGGGGATATATAAATATAACCTTAAATTTCTGATCTTAAAATTAAAATGACATTTAAGTCAGTGACGTAACTGAAATTTTATAAAAAAGGTAAAATAGTGAAGATATGAATATGATTTTTAGCGAATTACCTAAAACGAGTTTTCATTTACTTTAATTTTTTTGAAGATAAAGTTTTGAATTAAATTTAAAAATTTTGGATTTTTATTTTGCATAACTCTTGAAAAGCAAAATATTAAAGATAAAATTTAAATTTTTTTTTATCAAAATCAAAGCGTTTCATAATTTTTTAAAATTTTCTGAATTTTTCAAATTTGAAAAAATCATTTTTCACTATTTTAAAACAGAAATTTGACACATTTAATACTTTGATATTTTGATTTCAAAAATTATGTGAATTCATTTAAAGATTTATTTTATTTAAAATTTTAAAACATGTCATAAGAGTATTGATAATAATATTATATAAGATATATAGTTTAAATGCATATATGCTGTGGGGAATTCAATTTAATTTATTCACCTTATTTTTTTTTTTTTTTGCATATTTTAAGGAGTAATCGATTTTTAGCACGTGCCTTAAAAAACTTTCAATGACATGACGTTTTGACCCTGAAATTGAACAATGGATTCCATAATGGACTTGTTATTTACAATCAGAAAAAAAAATAAAGAACATCATGTTAGGAAAATAATTGTATACCAGTATAATAGTTTTTGGGTTTATGGTATGTACATAAAATAAGGATATCTAGTATATAAAAATACTTATCCTTATCCAAAACCCTTTTATACAACAAACACTTACAATGAAATTATTTTTCTTTCAATTTTTTTTTTAATTTTGTTAAAAGTTTTCAATGAATCTTTTATTCTATTCAATATTTTTATAATAATATTTTGTAATGAATATTATCATAATTCATTTGGTTTATTTTTTTTAAAGAAAATTGTGGTAAAATACAACCCTATTCAACATTGAATGACATTTTGTTCGATTCAAATTGATAAACAAACAGCCATATTGGTTTTCGTAGATTTTATATATATAAAAATCATACATATATTATATATTTGATATGAAATTAAATATAGGAAAGTATGAAATGATTCAGTTGAATTTTAAGATTACAAGAAATTTAAATTAAAAAATTAAAGTTTATGTATGGGGGCCTTGGTAGTTTAGTGGGTAACCATTTGGCTTATTTGGTTAATTTTTCTTTACAAATCTCCATGGTAACCGATTATGTTTATAGCTAAAAGGTAAAATATATGATATAAACACAATTAATAAAATTACTTATAAAATATTGTCGGCCCACATCCGTAAGGAAAGGATTCTTTAATTTCAAAATATACTAATTATATTAATTTGCAAAGGCATTGTACACAATTGGTTATATTCAAATAATTGATAATATTAAAAACAATTATTGTAACTAAAAAATATTTAAAGTACACATTAAAGCATTGGGGACGTTTTAAAAAATAAAAATTTAAGGAGTCAAAGTTGTGTCGAGCAATTAGTCTTCTCAAGCTTTGAAATACAATTCTTTTGAAAAGTGTTTCGCTACAGCAATATATCCTGTCAGTCCGAGATAGGTAATTATACTGTACAAGCTTTTCCCATAATTTCGGCAAAAAAGGACGGATTTTAAGTGAGTGATAATTTTATACTACTAGCGAGTTTAGCTTTTCGGGTGCTTTTTGAAAGTTTTTCTCCATTCTTGGGCTTTGAGAACCCTATTAAAAAAAAACTAAGGCAAACTCTTATTCAATATTGTTAAACCTGTGACTTATTCCATTAATCACTTATCTTATCATATAAAATTATAAAAATTAATTTTGCATAAGTTTTTGTAACATATTTGATCACAACTCATTTGAACTTTAATTACTAAAAATGCTTTACTTATCATAAAAATTAATATTTTGATTATGCAATAGGCTTTGCTTGGTTTTTAAAATTTTTAACTGAAATTTTTTTTTATTAAAATAATAATAAAATCTTCATTATCATGTACTAATAATTAGTTTTTTTATATAAATTAATAATTATATCCGGAAGCTTATTTCCGGTCGTGATTTAATTTTAAAAAGCAATAAAAAAATTCTATAATAATTTAATTGCTATTATTATTATTACTAATAATATTAATAAATATCATAACTGTATGATAATTAATCAAAGGACAAAATCCATAAAATATAATACTACCCAAATTAATAATTTTTATGATAATATTTAATTATTTAAGATATTTTTAAATAAGGTAAATTAATTTGCATATTAAACTGAAATAATTTGCATAAATTTAATTAAAATGTTTGTATTTTTAAATTATTCATTTTTAATTAATTTTTATTTAAAAAATTCATAATTATTTTTTAATTAAAATCTAAAACGGTTTATATATATGATACAAAGCAGTTATAGAAAAACGATTGAAATTAATACAACAACTTCAACGCCTTAAGTTCACATCTGAATAAAAATTCACTTAGAGATTCTACTACAGAAATTCTCTCTTTGTTTCGAATTCAATTTGGGATTCTATTAGACAAAATATTTATCCATTCACTTTTTTCGAATATACATTTTGTGTTTAGTGATAATATAAACACCTACGAATTGGATGTGACATTTTGAAAATAAATACTTTGTTTCGTTTAAAATATGGCCATGTTTAAAAGAATCCTCTTACATTTCATTATGTGAATGCGACTGCTTTGAAAACAATTTCCCTTGGGCTTGGTTGATAAATTACACCTAACTCCATATTTGTTGATTCACAAAAAAATACTAATAATAAAATAAAATTTAAATTTACCAAGAAATATTTGTTCAAAATAAATAATATGAGGAATTGTCACTGTAATGCAAAAAGGTACTAAACGACAAATAAAATCTTTTTGTGAAAATGTCTATTTTTTTTAGCAAAGAGAGTATATGGCTAATGTGTTGTACTTCAAAATCCAGTCGCTAATGTTTTAATGGATTTTTGAAGATGTCAGACTAAAAACCAGATATTTATATGATCTACTAACACTTGAATTATACGAAGTCTTTTCCGATTTAAAAAAACATGTTATGGTAAGGGGTTTATAAAATTTCAAAAATTCGGAATTAGTATTTTTATTCGAGTATAAATTTTTCTAATAAATTTATTAAAATTAATATAATAATTTCATGAATTGTTCATACTTACTAACTAATTTAATCAAAATATACTAACTATATTAATATTTTATTAATATTTTATTATTATCTGGTAGTTTTTAATTTAATTTACTTTTGGCTTTGGGAAAATATTCCCCAAAATCAAATTGAGAATATAATTTCATAGAATAATTTTCCAACTCTAAAGTTTCCAACTCCCTATAATATAATTTTTAACAAAGTTCATTGAAATTTTAGGAACTCCTATTGGTCTTCAATAACATTTGCTACAAATATTAAAAGGTCTATTCAGAATTTTTAGCTTTAATATAAAAAAAAAAATTTCAAAATTTCATGTAAATATTTAAAGAATCATTTTATAATGTAATTAGTGCCTTCAGCAGCTTCTATGTAGTTATTCTACATTATCCCCAATTTCAGCGGTCAATCAGTGTCAGAGGATATTAAATACAAAATTCTCAATTATTTGGATTCAGATTTCAAATGCAATATGCCATCAAAATAAATGTTTTATTCATTTGGGAACTCTTTTCTCGAGCTTTTTTTCATATAGCCTTTACTTTTATCTAATTTTAAATGTTCTTTTTAAATTCTTTTGCTATTTTTGTAATTTTTATTGGAAAAATATCTTTAATAACAATAAACCAAAAAAAAGGGATGCTCTCCCAAATTGAAGGTGATAACAATAATTAAAAAAAAATGAAAGGTGAAATCAACAAAAAAATAACAAAAAAAAATAAAAAAATGTGAATTGTATATAAAAATAAATATTGTATTATACGTTTATTGGGTTAAAAAAACGAATTTTATAAAAAATAAATAAATAAATAAATTTTATTTCTTGGAAATAAAGTTTATTACAAAATATCACACAATAAAATATGTACAAGATAAAAAGGTTGTTCAGAGCAATTATAAGGTTTTCTCTTTTTCCGATTTGCGAAATTCTAAATTAATGAATAAAAGCAGCGTTTTCTCTTGGATGTAGGTTACATTAAATTTAGATCGTGAATTAAAAATTAACACGAATGTAAAAGAAATCTAGGAAGATTGAGACAAACCTAGCATTTGGTCTTAGATAACCGAACATCTTACAAGTTATATAAGTTCAGTGCTGCAATTTATGGAATATACATTAGGATTTAATGCTTTGGTTTTAAATAAAACGAAAATTCAAAAACTGTGCAGCTCCAAATCGATGGAAGTGAAAGAGATCTGGACAGCCGATTGCTACCGGGTTTCCGTCCTTCTTTAAATATAATATTGAAATTGACTAAGTAGCATGGTTGAGAAAAATTATACTTCAAAACTTTCTGGAAAAAATGCAAACCGCAAAAACGCGAGATATTGAAACAAGCATTTTTATACACGAGATTTTGAGAAGCGAGATTTCGTAACCAACCCCGGCATCCCAACATAATTCTATTTTAATTTTGTTCAAATTTTTCAGTTGTTCTATCTTTTAGATATCTAGTAAGTCTACAATCTAAATTCCTAAGTTTAAATCAATTTTATGAACCATTAATTAAAATCATTTGCAGAAAAAAGGGTCTATAGTTTTAAGAGCTTGAAACGAGTCCATATACAATTTATTAGTCTGCAACTTTTAATAGTATATGAAAATCTAAACCTTTTCATGACGTTTATAATACCAATCTACATTTGGAGATATTCTCAAATAACCATCGCATTACAAAAAAATTAAATATATCACAGTATAAGGTAAATGTATTGTTAAAAAATAGTAAAGAAAAAAAAAAGCAAATTTATTAAATTTATATTTTATAAATTTCTACGTTTTTTCCAAATTTTAATTTTATTTTTTAATTTTGGGTGAAAAAAAAAGAAAATTCGGAAAAATCCTAAAATAAATGGGATTTGAAAATGAAAAAATGAAAGTTAAAAATAAATTTAATATTTTTTTGTTTTTTTTTTGTTTTTTTTTATTCATTTACACCTGAGACCACCTTTATTTAATACAATAACTCTAAAAAATTGTGTGCTCTCAACTAGGGCAAAAAATAAATTCCTGTTTAAATTTGAAATAAATTTTATTTAATATTAATTCGCGCGTTATATAAATTAAAAACCTACAAAATTTAATTTGGAAAAAAAAAAGATATTATAAAAAAAAAATTTATTTTAAATTGCCCTTTGGATATTCACATTCTATACAGCAAAAATGAGTTCAAGGAAGAAGACCAAAACAGATTAACGTTAAGTGCAAATTTTTGTATTGCCAACAGCTCTTCACGGATAAGTTGAAGTATTCAAATAATCTTTCTTTTGATAAGTTTTTATTGTAACAAGTCAATATTATTATTATTATTATTAATATATTTGTCCAGGAAATGAAGTGTAACAAACACATTCAATTAAATGTGTTTTGTTGGATGTGTTCAATTATATAAAAATAAAGTATTAATGTTTTGTTGGATATGTTTTATTTTAGAAAATAAAATATCACAAATTATCATTAGCAGGCCAAAAAAATATTTTATTTATTTTTAAAAAAAAAAATAAAAAGAAAAATTTTTCAAAAATTTAAATTATTTTAAAAGTTTATGAATTAGTTTATTCAGTTTTTAAAACTCACAAAAGATTTTCTGGAATTTTTTTACAAAAAAGTAAAATATTTTGAGATTAAAAATTAAGACAATGGTTTACAGGAACAGTTTTGTAGTAAGTCTTCATTATTTTCAGTGAAAATCTGAAATAATGGCGAAGGCTCAATATACGTTTTTTTGCGTTGCTTGCTTTGCTTTGAAAAGCAAATAAACGAAGCGTTGTATACAAGTTTCAAAGTTTCATAAAAAAATTTAAATATTTCATTAAAAACAAATTTGTTGAATTTAATTTTAAAAATTAAATAAGTATGTAATTAAATAAAAAAAATTACTAATTGAAATTAAAAAAAAATTTCACTAAGAAAGGATTTGAACTAATGATCCCAACATTTTATTAAATTTAAAACATACAAAAGGTATCCTACCTAAACTTCTTCATCTTCAAATTTTTAAGATACAACAAGAAATTATATACGTCATTTGTTTTTTTTTTGTGTGTCTGTTGTTAGAATTGAAGCATAATCTGCGTAATACAAAATGTAATGGTTGCAATTTTATTTAGGAATATAGTATTGATATACAATAAATTTATATGTATATAACGAAATTAGAAATTGTTCTTAATTAGAAAAAGTTCTGACCTTCCGTCATTCTGTGACGGGCCAACATCTAGTTTGATATAAGCCCCATGAAGTTTAGATTAGAAAAAACATTTATGCTATCACAAGGTTGAGTATTTGATTACTTGATTAGTTATTGGTGTTTGATTCAATAGGCCCAAGTATTAGATAAGTTTTACTTATTGATAGTATAATCGATGTAGTTTCATTTGAAGAATGGGTTCATTTCGATTGAAATTTGTAGAATATATATTTATATAGAATATATATTTGTATGACATTGCAAATTCAGTGAATTTTAAAATTAATAAAAAACAATCAGTCAACTATATTTGAATGGTGAACGTAGGATTAACCTATTTTCAAAAATATTTTAGTTTGGCATTCACTTTATCAAAGTTTGCAAGTTCTAATTGTTTTGTAGTTCTGCAATGTATCGCAATTTTTTAATTACTTTATCAATGAATATATAATGTAAATATATAGGTAATTTTAAATTAGAGAATTATAATTAAAAATCATAAATTTTGTTTATCCCAAATTTTGAAATTTTTCCATCATTCTGAAAAAATTTTTCAGAAATTAAAACAACTTTACAATCAGTTTCAAAATAAACATCAATTTCAAATGAAATATTTTTAAATTTAATTTTGCTTTAATATCGTAATATTGTAAATTTTTAATATTAAAATCTACAGGCAACCGCTTTTGTATAACATAAAAGTATAAAATTATTATATTACAGGTTACAGACAACAACTAATAAAAAATACATGAAAAGACTTTTTTTAAATGAATTTGTCTGTAAAATCTGCTAAAGACAAAAAAAGTATATGTATTATTTTACTCTGTGTAACCTAAACTAAAATTCTAATTAAAAAGTTGAATAAATCGTTAAACTCTTCCAGTGTAAATCGTTCCAGCAGTTTTCTAAGCAACTGAGTTCGTAAAATGATTTTGGCCCATTTATATTGTGATGATGTAAAAAATTCAAGAAAAAAATTAACCAAAACCCTTGCAATTTGGAATGAGAGAGTATATAAATAGAAAAATTAACTGCTTATTCATATTCTATTGTTATTATTATTATTAAATTATTTTATTATACAATGTTAATTATAACAGAAAACACGTTCTGCACAATAAGCAAAATGATATAAATTTTCTTATAAAATATTATCAATAGAGACAAAAAATTAAAGAAAAACTTCATCGCTAAGAAACAGTTGTTTTTTTTTTATTTTATTTTATCAACCAGACAATTAATTATTCTAATATGATTATCCTTCTCTCATTAAGACTTTTAAAATGAGGTATTCTTGTCTCATCCTCAAACATGAGAACATGATAATTGAAAAAATTTATAACTGTATGAATCAGCTGTTTTATTTGTCACTGTTTATACCAAGGCTATTGTTTTTCTGGGAGAGCTCGATAATAAATAAATAAAAATGGCATATTTTTAGGCGACTTTTTTGATTGCATACATTCAGGCAAAATAAATTTATAAAAAATTAATTTTTAATAAATTTCTTCAGACTAAATAAAAGTGATTATATTTGGCAAATGTTAAAGGTCTGAAATACATAATATTTAATAATTTAAAACGTATAAAATCATAATATTAAATTAATTCAGTAAAGTTATTTTGTAACATAATTAAGCTGGTTACATACTAATTTTACAAATCATACTATCATTATTTTTCTACAATCAAATGTTTTTGTTGTTATTTTGCTTTTATTGAAAGAAAAAATGTTAAAATTTTAGATAAGCAATGATTGTTCATGTATATATTTAGTTTAAGAAGTTACACATACTCAGATATTTGAATAAGTGTCACAATAGTGAAAGCAATGAAAAAAAATAGTAAGATTAAGTACTCTCTATTAAAATAAAATGTCGATGGGTTATTACGATTATGTAAGTAAGGCAGTCAGAATTGAATATTACAATAACATGACCTGCGAGAAACCCAGGATTATTTAGGACGGCAAGCCTAATTGTTATTTAAGTGTCAAAGTTTATATTTAAATTTGAAACGCAAAATGTTCAAATTTTGCATAAAAGTTGAGTGAAAGAGGTGCATAACACTATACTGAAAAAAAAAATCTGGATAAAAAAATCCCGATTTTAGACCCCGAAGAAATCCTTAAAACCAAGTATACTGAATTTTAATATTTCGAAAAATTGGATTTGAGAGATGGATACAAGATACCAAGCCAGGCGATTTTTACGATTTTTAATATTTCGAAAAATTGGATTTGAGAGATGGATACAAGATACCAAGCCAGGCGATTTTTACGATTTTTCTAGAGAAAAAATAATTCTTAAATAATAATAAGACGTTTGGGGGTGGTATTCTTCTTTTTTTACAAGATTATAAAAAGTATGTAGATTTATCATAAACGCATTTTAAAATATAAAATTTCACAGTTGAGACATTCTGTATTCATTTTCAAAACATTGTTTGATCTTTTATACCTACATAGTTAAAGACAGATGTCTGTTATGTTAATGTTTATTTTGAAATAATCCATATTTAGTAATAGAATTAATGAAACTTATATATATATATATATTTATATAGATATTATAATTATATTAATTTGTAGTTTGAATTAAAGATAAAATAAAGATAAAGATACTTAGATAATTAATTTATACTTGATTTGTTTAAAAAACAAAAGAAATAAATAATCTGTAATTTATAGTTTATTAGAAGTTTAAAATAATTTGTATGTAAATACATAAATGTAAATATTAAGAGAAAATATGGGCAATTATTGTATTAAGCTTTTCTGTATTATCATTAATTTGTTTCTTAAAAAAAAATATTAAATAAAGAGTTGATTATTTTTCTTAAATGATTTCCAGAATTCAAAAGTTTTCAAAAGAATTTTTTGGATGGGGGTCTGATATAGGAAAAAAAGAAGGAAATAAAAGGGATATTGGAAAAAATTGTGAAGAAAACGTTTAAACCCATTACATATTATTAGATTTTGTTGTATGTAGATAAACCATGAACTGAGTCAATGACCTAAAGTTGAAATTCATATAGAAACGTATAAAAAGTCCATTAATATTTAAAAATTCTTTAAAACTTGCTTGATAAATTTGTGGACATGGCATAAATTAATCAAATTTAATTCACTTACATTGTAATTCAATTATATTTTAAATCTTTTGGTTAGAAGAAGTGTTCAGTACACTGTTAATAGGTATATTAATATTAATAGTAAACTTGGACATTGGAAAATCTTTAAATAGTATAATTTGCGGGAATTTATAAGAGGCTGCTTCTCAATTGATTTGATATCAATTCTCTAAATATTTAGAAATCATAGAATACCCCTAATTAATTTTTAACCCATTAGATGCATTTTACTGGGTACCAAACTCGCATAAAAACAAGTGATGAAAAAAACCAAGGGTTTTTAAAAAAGCACATTTTCAAAACCAGCTATCTTTTGCCGTTTTCAAATTGAAAATACACTTAATAAAACTCTTGTTATAACAATTTAAATTTAGGGCTTTTGCCAACTTTGGGGGGCTGCAGCTCCGTAACAGGTGGGGCTACAGAAAAAAATTCTTCTATGAAATAATTTTTTTTGTAATACCTACTCGCGGTTAAAATTTCTTTTCTCTTTTTCAAACGATGTAAAAGTTTTTGTAAACATACGGACAGACAGACAGACGGACGGACGGACGGACAGAGTGAAGCTATATAGGCACATTTTTACAAAATTTTTTGAAAATGTGCTAAAAATATATTTAGTATTTAAGTAAATTTTTTCCTCTAGAGACTTTAAAATAACTGTAAATGAGAGGAAATTCTTTTACTATAAAGCAGGTCAGAAACGTTTAAGAGAAAAAACTGAACTATCGTAGTCTCAAGGTCCCCTATCTAAAAAGTTCGAATTAAAAATTTGAAAAAGAATTCTAACGAAACCAAGATTGATAAAAAATTTTTGAAAATGAATTATGTTAAATTTTACAAAATTATGTTTTGACCAAAAAACCTTTTATAGCACAACGACTTTTAAAAATATTTTCATTAACTCGTTCTAAATGAAAACTCTTTGAACGATGAATTTAAAATTTTGTACACGTGTTGCTCTTTGATAATGTGATTCATTCTATTAAAAGACTTAGAATGTGTTAACCCTTATTGGCACGAAGGTAGATAAATTGTTTCTAAAAAATAACTTTAATATACTCTTGAATTAATATTTAAATCATATTTAATTTTATTAATCATTACTTGTAATAAGATCCAATTCAACTAAAAAACCAAAGTAAGGCGGACCAACGTGCATCAGGTATTACCTAGTAAATATATAAAATTAATTCTGAAGTCATTCTTACGAGAAATTTACCGTTAAAATTTGTTTTATATATTTCTGAGTTAAAGTTTTTTATTCAATTTTATAAAAAGTAAGGTTTTTTTGAAGTAATTCATTAAAACCATACTAATAAAATTTAAATAGAAATTTTTTCATTAATGGTTTCTAGTTTCTAATAAAGCGCAGCAAATGTTGTTGGGATTCTAAAAAAAAAGTTCAAATAAAAATTTCTAAGAAAAAAGTACCCTATAAATTATTTAGAATGAAAAAAGTTCACATAAGTACATATGTATATTATATTATATATTAAGTGCAACATGAACTACAATCAAAGTTCAAAGTATGTTTTTTTAATGTGTCATTAAAGTACCGTATAAATTATTGTTCAATGCTAAAAGAAATAACTGTTATATAAAAAATCTTTTAAAAAAAATTTTTATGCTTTTTTTTTACTGGAAAAATTTGCAGTCATTTTTTTTAGTATCTGAAGGCATTACATAAAATATAACAGCATTACCTTTTTATTTCAAATGATATAAAGCTATAATACTAAACTATTTAATGATTTAGAATATATTTTAATTTATGAGGTAAAACACCCTGTATTTTCTAATAATTTATTTTATTGTTTTACCAATAATTTTTTTACGTGCCAAGAAATTCCTAGGTACTTTAACTCTTAATTCCTTACAGAATTTTAGTTTAACAAAAGTAGTATTTGTAGGTAGCAAGTTTAAAGTAATAATTTCTGAAATGTCAAATCAAATGTTAGAGAACTTAACTTGTAAGGGACATTATTTGAAATTTTAAAGGTAGCACACAAATATACACCTACTAGTTGGTAAATTTAATATTCGAAGTAAAAATTTTTTTAAAAACCGGTTTTTATACCCGTATGAATGTAGAACAAAAGGGTATACTAAATTTGCCATAACGTTTGTGACGCAGAGAAAGAAGGGGAATAAATATAAACTTAAAAGTATGGATCGAATCAGAATCGAAAAGTAAGTTTGCATTTCCGGACGACAGCTCAAAAAATAAAGGAGCTAGGATTATAAAATTATCGACTAGCTGCCATACAAATGGGTTCGACTAGCTGCCATACAAATTCCTGTTTTACATGAGTATTACTCTATGCTTAATAAAGCTGAATGTCTGGAATTTTGTAAATAGTTAACATTAATGGCCAACGTCTAAGTAAAATGTAGTCAGTGTAGTAAAATAGCTTATTTATACGTAACTGAAAGTCTTATAAGTTGTGTATTTCAAATTTTGGAAAAGTTATTAGCACGGGTATCCAAGAGTTGATACAGAGTAGATTAAACTTTTCTCGTTTTGAATAAAATTATTAAAAAATTCAAATAAAATTTCAATTTGTAGAATGTATTCGTTTTATATTGCAATCATTGATAGAAACATTTTAGTTTTTTATTGTCTAGTGCTTCCTACGAACTTTATTTATTTCGAAATTCTTCTCTTATTCCTTCTATATATTTCTTGATTTCATATTTGATATCATAATAGATCTCTTCTAATAATCTATGAAATATGTAATTCTTTCTTGCATATTCAAATATTTACAATAAACTTATTCGAACCTTAGTCGAAGAATCAAAGAAAGCCATTAAATATTCATTTTTAACTTTGATCTTTTGATGTTTCAATATTCAATGTGTTATTGATTCTCAAAATGATTTTGATATTTGTTTAATTCAATTTTATATTAAAATTACTTTGTAACTTTTTCTTAGTTTGGTTTGAAAAATTTGCAAAATTATTAAATAACAAAAAAAAGAAAATTGTTAAAATAAAAGTAAATGAAAAATCTTCAAAATTTGTTTATCAAAAAATTTATATTGAATGGGATGCAACTTAGAGATTATCAACTATTGATGCATCACATATTATTTTGATTATCATTTTATTTGGAATGTTTAAACTTTTGGTCCTTGTGTTGTTGGATTTTGAATATTATTCAATATTAAATTTAAAAAAAATATTTTAAAAGAGCAATTTACCATCTAGAACAAAAGTCTTTATTCTAAAATTATGCAGATATATTTTATTTGAATTGATGCCAATGTAAATATTTTCAAAGTATTTTGGAATAGGTGGGCGGAAGTTTTGTATTTATGTAGTTTTAAATTTTGCTGACAAATCTTATAGATAAATAAAACCTGTAGATAGAAAACATTTTATTAGAAGCTCATCTATTTGAAATTTTTCTATAGTGAAAAGATAAGTAATAAAATTCTATGAGTTCAAATTTATGAAATTCTGATTAAATTTTTATTTTTGCGATTCAATCTATGGAATTCTGAAGTGCAATTGTTTCTAATTTTCTAAAAGGGCATTGCTTTAGTTATTCAATCAAATTAGGAAAACTGAATCCATACACGATTAATGGAATTTTAAAAGAGAAATGGGTTGGGTTGGTTCGAGTCCAATGCTACCCAAAGGAGTGTAGTATAATCAATAATCATTTCAGATAACTTTTGATTTCTTCAACCCATCCTTAAATCAAAAATTACAAAATGTCATTTGCACATTAAAAACTGGTTAAAAACTGTATTACACAAATCAAATAATTTGCAAATATAATTTTTTTTTTTTTAGAATTTTTATTTAATTAAAGAAACTAATAACAAAATTTAAATACTTGTACAAATTTTCAAAAATTTTTCATATTTTACTAAATTCTTAGAATTTATCCAGTTTTTAATAAAACTATATTTTAAATATTTTTATTAATATAATAATATATTTCTTTTATTTTAAATTTATATTAAAATTGCTAGTTATTTCTATGAACTTTGAAGATATCAGATGATAATTTTCATTACAAATAATCTAAAAAATTTTCAAAACTATATTATTTGTTACTAATGAAATATTTTGAATTAAATTCAAAGCAATGACAATTTTAAGATCAATATAAATTTATATGTGAAAACTCGGAATATTTTTTCAACGATATTATCTTTAATTAAGTTTTCTTTTAGGTACAGTTTTACACACTTAATTAAAAGTTTGAATGTAAAATTGCATCTAACGAAGCATTAAAAATATGCTCTGCCCACGACAGAACCAAGTGCTTCTACCAGAAAAGGGTAATGTGAGTTTCGTTTAACAATTTTTTACCTATAATTACGTAATAATTTTTATCAAAGCAACGTTTAATAATTATAATTTTTTTTATCAGGGTAAAGTAACTTGTTATTGTGTTAATAATTTTCAATAAGATTTTTGAAAAATTATAATATAAGAGGAGTTATAAAATATTTTAAGATGGAAAAATTGTCCTAGAGAAGGTGCCTCTTGGTGCTAACTGATGTACTTCATAACATTTAACAGTTATTATATTTTATATATTTTTTTTCTGCCACTCTTGGTGGGAACATAGGGAATATACTTGCTTCTTCATTTGGACTCGACCGTTCGCCAACAACTTGATCTCTTCCTAAGTTTGCCTATTTCTTGCTAGTTCAGCCATAGCTGTTTTACGCCAGGCGTTGTTGGTTTTGGTTTTATAGGGTTTCTCTTTTATAGGGTTTCCAATCTAGGGCCATTCCTATTATGTTAGTTGGTGGTATTCCCAGAGTTTGGCCTATCCACCTCAATTTTCTAAGCTTGAGTTGGCTCATTACTAGTACTTCGCTTGTTAGCTGCCATAAGTCCCTATTACTGATGGTGTTGGACCAGAATATTCCATATATAATTATTTGGCACTTATTCGCGAATACTTGGAGCTTTTCTCTGAGGTTGTAGGTAGGCGGCCAAGTTTCACTGCCCTAGAGAAGTGTTGACTTTTCACATGCTTTGAATATTTCGATAGATATCGGTTTAATTATAATTATTAGTTGGTTAATCAAATTAGGAATTAATAATTTCAATCTAAAATAAAGTCATTGTGCTAATTATCAAGTTTAAAAAATGTTTAATTCAATTAACGATTACCTGGAACTGAAGTTATACAAGTTATACCTGAAGTTATACAAGTTTACGGGATAAATATTAATTTAATCCAGTTTTCAAAAGTAAATAATATTATACTGCGTTTATAGCTATTTTTTGTTTTTTTTTTTTAAGTTTCAATCAATAGAACAACTTTAACTTACATTTAGTAAAGTTTGCAAATTAAAAAAAGAAAAATATTTTAAAACAAACTTTAAAATATAATAAAAAAATTATTTTGTAATGTTCAAGCTAATTTCAGTGTAATTCAATAAAACTTTTAGAAAATTTATTACAAAAAAAACTTTGAATTATTAACAGAGTAGTAAAAAAATGTGAAATAATTTTATTAAAAAAACAAAACATAAAATATTGTCAAGCTGGCTGGTAAATTTATCTAAATTACAAAATTATAATATTAACAATAGAAATACGCTTATGATATTAGAAATCTACGCAATGCAGTAGAAAAACTGTTTTAAGTTTTCTAATTTAAAAATAGATTCATAGTTCGGAATCAAAAAAGCTAACTGCACCTAAACATACTAAGAGTTTAAGTGCGTAATACAAACGAATTTCTTAAATTCGTGCTATGATCAGCATCTGCCGGGTTCATTGTTTCACATTGAGAAACTTTCATTAAATAATAACATATTAATGTTAACTTCAACAGCTAAAGCTTGATTTTTAATTATTTCTGAGTCGGCTAAGTTTTAGTCGTTAGCCGCACTAGCCGGGCAATTTACCAATTTTAAATTTGATTTAAAACCTAATGACTTACCGTTTTGACAGTTTGGCTTAAAATCAAATTAAGATTATATTATACGTCAAAATTAAATTCATTATATTATACGCGGTCTTATTAACATACGAATATACTTATGTATAATTTAAACTTAAAATATATTTTAATTATTCAATTTTGTTTAATTAATTAATAAGTGTGTATGTTAAACGTTAAATACATGTAAAATACATTTAAAATTTTTATACCCGTATGACTATATAGTCTAAGGGTATAATAAATTTGCCATTACGTTTGTGACGCAGAGAAGGAGGGGGGGTAGATATAAACTCAAATGTATGGATCGGATCAGAATCGAAAAATAAATCGATTTAGCTATGTATGTCCGTCCGTCTGTCCGTCCGCATGATAACTCAAAAATTAAAGGAGCTAGGATCTTGAAATTTTCGCAAATTCGTTTTTTTGCAATGGCCGTCATCGCTATTTAAATCCAGCCATTTTGGTCCATGGGTTCGGGTAGCTGCCATACAACTTCTTTTTTTATATGAGCATTACTCTCCACCTAATGAAGCTGGGTGTCTGAATTTTTGCCAACAATTGTTTAGTGTAATGGCCAAAGTTTCTGCGAAATTTGGTTGGTCTGCTGCAGAGGGTTCGAGTAGCTGCCATACAACTCCTTATTTTATATGAGCATTACTCTCCACCTAATGAAGCTGGGTGTCTGAATTTTTGCCAAAAATTGTTTAGTGTAATGGCCAAAGTTTCTGCAAAATTTGGTTGGTCTATGACAGAGGGTTCGAGTAGCTGCCATACAACTCTTTATTTTATATGATTATTCCGCTACACTTAATAAAGCCAAAAGTAATTAACCGGATGATATAATGTATATGTTACGGTCATACGGGTATCCCAGAGTTGACACAGTCTACTCTACTACACTCTTCCTCGTTTTTAATATATTTGCGGTTATATCCAGTATGGATACTTTAATACTGCCATTTACAGTGAATTCATATTGCATATGAAAACCATTATAACAAGTTTTAATATCTATTTAGTATGTACATATAAAAATTACATAAAAACAAATATAACCTTCTTAATTTACTTTTAAGATTACATAAAGTTACAAATATTGCGTTTTATTCATTGTCAACAAACCGCAAAACAAAAGCAAGTGTATTGTCTTAAATTACATACTTTTTTTTAAATCTTATTTTATATGCATCAGTAAACATCATCTTAAGATCTACTTTGTAATTATGAAAATTTTATCTGTAAAGTATTTATTTTTTTTATAAAATTAGATTTTGGTTACAACAAACTATTTAATGTATTAAATTTAGTTTGTTTTATAGGTCCAACCTCCTTAGTATAAAAGCAAAGTAAGTCATTTATCACTTATCTTATGGAAATCAGTAATCAATTCTGAAATAATCAAATAAATAAAATAAAATAGATTTTTAAGCTCAAAATAGTTTGAGACAAGGTTTCAAATTCAAAATGGACAGCTAATTCAAAAAAACGTGACAGATACCTACGTCCCGTAAACTATACGTTTTAATATAAAAGTAAATTGCTGTAATTAGAAATAGCTCTTCTTCCCATTAACCTTAGTACAGCAATTTACTTTTATATTAAACGAGGAAGAGTGTAGTAGAGTAGACTGTGTCAACTCTGGGATACCCGTATGACCGTAACATATACATTATATCATCCGGTTAATTACTTTTGACAAAATTTTCAAACATACAGCATTATTAAGTGTAGGAAGAGTGTACATTATATCATCCGGTTAATTACTTTTGACAAAATTTTCAAACATACAGCATTATAAGTGTAGTGGAATACTCATATAAATGAAGGAGTTGTATAACAGCTACTCGAACCCTCTACCGTAGACCAACCAAATTTTGCTGTAACTTTGGCCATTAAACTAAACTATTTTTAGCAAAATTTCAGACACCCAGCTTTGTTAGGTGTAGTGTAATGCTCATATAAAAGAAGGAGTTGTATGGCAGCTACTCGAACCCTCTGCAGCAGACCAACCAAATTTTGCAGAAACTTTGGCCATTACACTAAACAATTTTTGGCAAAATTTTAGACACTCAGCTTCATTAGGTGGAGAGTAATGCTCATATAAAGTAAGAAGTTGTATGGCAGCTACCCGAACCCAAGGACCAAAATGGCTGGATTTAAATAGCGATGACGGCTATTGCAAAAAAACGAATTTGCGAAAATTTCAAGATCCTAGCTCCTTTAGTTTTTGAGTTATCGTGCGGACGGACGGATGGACGGACGGACAGACGGACGGACGGACGGACAGACGGACGGACGGACGGACGGACGGACATACATAGCTAAATCGATTTATTTTTCGATTCTGATCCGATCCATACACTTGAGTCTATATCTACCCCCCCTCCTTCTCTGCGTCACAAACGTAATGGCAAATTTATTATACCCTTTGACTATATAGTCATACGGGTATAAAAAATTTTAAATGCAAAAGATCTAGCATCAATTTTTAGTTAATGAAAATGTTCAATATTTTAAGCTTAAAAGTTTACAAGCATCAAAAGAATTGTTTCTTATACCAGAAATTTATTTTATATTAAAACATATTTATTTGAAGTTAAAACTTTTATAATTCTTATCGAATTTATAAATAAACCTAACAATTGTATACCTACTTTAGTGACTTAGAATAAAACTTTGAATTTGTTATTATATTTTTTTATACACACATTTTCTATTCTTCACATGTGCTTTTAAAGTAAACATATAACAACCACATTTAAATAAAATCCCCATAAACTCACTCATCATTATCAACACCCTCATTCTCAAACTTCAAAATCCTTCTATGAATCTTCCGTGCGTCTTAAAGAAGTTTGTAACTTTTACAATAAAGTTAATGTTAAAAACAAGAAACAGAATATTTTTTGAATACTTTTGATGGAGACAAACATTAAAATGGAATTGCATTTTATTGGATAAAATATAAATAACCCCCCTTTCTCTAATTTTCAAAGAAAATTTTCTTTCAATTTTGAACTCAACTTTTATAATATAAGAAAATAAATTTTGATTTTATTCTGAAATCTTTCGAAACTTTTCTAAGAAAACTTTTACAAAGTTCAGATCTTATTTTCTTGTTTATGATTTTTCTTTTAATAAGGAAGTGATAAAAATTTGCTAGTGGAATGATAAATAAATGGAAAAAATATTAATCAATAATGATGGAAGCAGGTTTGTAGTTGAACCTGTCAACTTTCGGGTTAACACAGTTTTTTGTGTGGTATTTTATTCAAATTATATATCCAAAAATTAAATGAAAATTCTATCATGGAACATTGATTAGAATAACTATAAAATTTGGAACCTGCAAAACCTGTTTCTTAATTACTTTGGGTGAATTAAAAGACATCAAGTAGCTCTTTTATTTTTTGGGGCTATCACTAATTGAGCTGATGGTCAGCATAGGCTGACTAATACATATAACAGATAAGACAATTTATACCTACACAAGTGAATCCATACCCTTAATATTTAATACCACATGTATATATTGCAATCGAAAAAGCAATTTTAGTATACCTTTTGGTATCTTTCATACTGATATAATCACGTTTTCTTAAGTTTTCTTTATTCGTTTTTTTCTTCCCGAATTTGATTAGAGAAAATTTAATTTTAACTAGTTTTTTTTTTTTAAAACAACAAAGTACGTGGCATTGTTATAAACCTATGATGCTTATATTAAAAAAAAAATGTTTATAGATTTATTTAATTATAAAATTTTTATTTAGTTTTTTTTTTATCATTGTTTTAATTTTTCAGAATTATTTTTATCGTCACCATCTTTACCACAAAATATAATCTGATTAAAATAAATATTTTCTACAAAAATAAAGCCTCACCTTTACAATGTATTATATGTAGAAATATTTTGAAGGTATTAACCCATTGAAGGTGAAGGTGTTAACTCATTTGTAAAAAAATTTTTAAATCTTAAATGTTTTTGTTCAAATTTTGGCACTTTACAGTCCCCAAACGGAGGACTTTACTCAATATTTTTCTGCGGAGACTCATACTTATTTTTGAACATCTAAAAATAATGTAGAAAATTCAAGTGGAAAGGGGGTGGGAGTTCGATTACCCTACGGATTATTTTTAATTGAAAAAAAATTAAAGAATTTTCAAATCCCCATGGTGACCAAATATAATATATAGTAAGTTATAAAATAAAAGATATGAGCAAAATTAAATAATATTACTTATAAATTAACATCTGAAAAGGAAAGACATGTTTAACTCCCTTATTAAATTGTATGAGCCCTTACCTCATAAAGAGAGGTTTATAAATAAATAAATAAATTAATTATTTAATTAGTTAGTCTAAATTTGATGTTTTATGATTTTTTGTTTAATTCAAGCTAATCTGATTTCAAAATGTTATTTTTTTTAGTTTAAACTTCGAATATTGATTTTTTTAGTTTAACAATCGAATATATTTTATAATAAATCGATTACCATATTTTATGCAGAACATTTAATTTTAAATAATTTGTTTATTTAAAAGAAATAAAAAAAACTTCAAATTTTTGATGTATTACTAATAGATCAATTTTAAAAAGTTGAAAAAAAGCCAATATAATAATCATTCTTTTAAATATTCATACATTTTTTAAGTTTCAAATATTTTCGAAATTAATATCAAAAAAAATTTTTTTATTATTTAGTCTTTTAATTTTTTTTCTTTTTTGGTTTACCACACATGCATATTATCATCAATTCATATTAATAAGTATAATTTATATAATATAAATGAACAGTATATATACATATAAAAACATATATATTGTAATTAAATATTTCATAAGTAATCGAAAATAATATTGATAAATCAAACAAATAAAAACACCAATCAATTTTTTTATTTATAACACCTGGTGGCATAAAAATTAAACTTTTTGAAAAGAATAATAATGAGTTTAAATACAGCTATATTTCAAAATTGTTTATTTTATTTTATTCGTTCAACATCAATATGAAAAGTTTAATTTTAAATGTAGTGTGGGAAATCGATATAATATTATTTTATTTCCTAGCATTTATAGGATTATGATATGGTTCAGGGTCATAATTCCCTCATGTTGGATAGTAGTTCAACTCATTTAGTGGGTCATAAGTCCCTTAGGACTTTTAACTGATTTTAAAATATTTACGTGTTACATAAGTCGCTTGACAAGTGAGTCATAAGTTCGTTTTGGAAGTTATGATCCATTGAAGGAGTTATAACATCATATAACTAAAGACCCTGGGAGTTATGACTCTGCACATTAAGACATAAATTAAAAAAATTGTTATTTTAATGTTGAGACTTATAAAAAATTTCTAATAAATTTATATTCGAATAGATATTATTTAGTTCTTAAATGAATTTGAATAAAAATTGAAGGACATCATTTTAAAATTGGTTTTTGAAAATTATATCGTACCCTATAAAATTTTTTGTGAATTATGTTAAAGAATCATTTTAAAATATATTCAAACTTAAATTAAATAAAAACCGTCTCTAAAATTTGGATGTTTCAAAAATCAGTACTTGAAATTTTCGACATTCGTAAGTCTAAAATGTTGAATTTGGTATACTTTGTATACTTTGTTGCAATATATTTTCATTAGTTTTAATGAAGATTAGGTTTTAGCATTTTTTAGCAAGATTAGGATTTAGGATATGATGTAAAAATCATCAAAAGACACCGGAAGATTTTGATCCACTCTGGGAATATAAGATTTATAGAGGGGGGCGCAAAACAACCCATATGGTTTGAATGTTTAATAAATTTTTTTATTTAATGGTTAATTATTATTATTATTTTTTTGTTATACAGTATATTAATGGGGAATATTTTTAGCTTAAATATGAAAAATTATATAGCGCAATTGGTGACCATTTCCGGCTTCGCACATTCGTGCTCATTCCAGTACATTTTCCATAACTTTTCGTAATTTTTTATCGTTGTTCTGTTGTGTACTGTTCCATTTCCAATTCCCCAAGTTTTCTTCACAAAATTCTGAAATAAAAATAAAAAATATAAATTCATTTAAAAAGTTATTAAATATTCAAACCATATCGGTCGTTTTGTGCCACCCAGTACTTAAACAATCTTCTTTGATAGTTAAAAAATGAAACTGCAGCTCAAATGACTTTAAAATCGTTGTCATATTTAAAAGGAGTAGTTACTATAGTAACAGTTGATATCTTATATTATATGGATATAGTAATATAAAATTAGTAATAAATAATTCTTTTTTTAGCTAAAAGATGGCAGACATATGGGTATACTTCTGTTACGATTTATTTTGCAGAAGATACGGGGGCTTAATGACAGTTAAGTGAAATAACTAATTTATGAAACTAAAGTGGAGTTCTTGCATCCTGCGATTTTATGAGAATAAAATAACAAAATAGCTTAAAAAATACTTAACTATTATTTTAAAATTTTAATAATATAAAATGTTTAATAAACCCGAAAATATACTTTTAAACTTTAACTTTATATTTGAATTTTATTTTTCTAATCTATGATATGTGAAAGAAAGTCACAAATTGACACAAGTAAGAATATTTTATTGTAGTCAAATAACATCACATCATCTTGTCACGTTTTTATGTCTGTCGTTTTTTTTTTGTTTTTTATTTTATTTATTTTTTATCTCATATAATTTACACATTTTGATGGTATACAAAACCACTTTTAAAACACTTTAAAATATTACTGAAATGTTTTAGTCATGGTTATAAAAATAAAAATAGGGCACATAGTCTTCAAGTTTTCCCACTTTAATAATAATAATAAATGTATGTATATATATATGCATAAATCATTTAACAAAATGAGATGAAAGATATTGATTTTTTTTTCCTTTTTTTGCTATTTAAATGTGACAAACATGTCATTTTTTTTATTTGAGCGTGTGTCATATTCAATGGATTTTTCCATATGTGGTAATTCTTCAATAAAAAGTAAAATAAAAACCAACAATTTTCTATAGAAGGAATTAAAACCTTGAACTTTAATTTACAGGACAAAATAATTTAAAATAGAACATTTTTAAGATATTTCCTTTGATTTAGATAAATCTTTTTAAAAAAATTTATAGAAAATGCAGTCTACAGATACTTATAAGTTTGATATTGATTTACACATGTCTATAAATTACATATCTACTCATAACTTTGATTGCTTTTTGTGTGGAGTAGTGATAAATATTTAGAGATCCACATTTGAAGATTTTTAGGTAAACCCTCATTGAAGATTACATTGCACACATTTTGATAACAACTGTTTAAAAGTTTAGAATATATTTACATTTGAATGTAAATATATAAAACCTCCTAGAAACGTAATTTTAGCTAGATAAATAAGTTTTTTAAAAGCTTTAAAAATTTTTCAAAATAATTGCCAATACTAGATTATTCTTAAGATTATCCTTTAACCTTTCCTCAAAAAAATCGGTTACCAATTTTTACTTAAAAACTTATTTTTTTTTTAATTATTATTTTTAATGGAAAACCATATTTTGACACCAAACCGCAATGAAGTTTGATTACTAAAACACTAAGTTATATTATATAATATAATAATAAATGAATAATAAATATGATCTTTGAATTAGTGATACGTAAGATACCAATTAAATAAAAATATTAGCCATTTAGAAAATCTCAATAAAATTAACACAAAGTTTAATTAAGATTGCCTGAGTGTAAGTGTTGTGTGTCCTCTTTAATCTTACCTATTTCGAATCTAACCTTTGACTAAAATATTTTACCAAATTTTCATATTATATTTATTTAAACAATGTATTACCAAATAGTTTTCATTAATTAATGACTATTTTAATGAATTTACAAATTATTAATAACGGTATAAACATTTTAATATAGTAAAAACTCCTCCAGCAAAAAAAAAATTCAAAAGAACACGTGATATGATTATCATTCCTACTACTCATGTTTAACATCTGTAACAACACAGGTACAAATAAATTTCCCAAAACATTAAAAAAAAAGTAAAATAAAATTTAAAACTGTTATAAAAATATAACATTACAGAGATATATCCAAAAATGTTAAAATTTCCCAATCATAAAATGGTAAAGCTTTTAACAGAAAAAGTTTGTTTAGTTTTTCTTATTTTTTAAATGTAAATCTATTGTAAATGCATTTACTGTACACTAACTGTAATGTAAAATAAAATCTTATACATTAAATTTCCCAAATTACTTTGCATTATAGATATGTTTTACATTATTTACTGTCATAACAGTAATTTGAAAATGATTAGATTCAAATTTTCTTAAATTTGAATGATGTGAATTGTATTAATGCTAAATAATTATTAAAATAGTAAATTATTATTGGTGTTATGCTTTTATGATTTAACAGTTCTAATAATAGTTTTAGCTCTATTTTCTACTATTTTTATAATAATAATTTCTTTAAGTCCATGATTATGAAATGGAAATTCTTATTTTATTTATTTGTGAGTATATTTTTATCAACACGTAATTTGTGACAGTTTTATGAGCCGGGAAATTCTGTCAATCTTTTACTAATATTCCAGGTGTTGATGTTGCTTAAAAATAAAATAAAGGGTTGAAGTTAAATATTTATGTAATGTGTCTTTATGTTAAACCTTCTATTAAAAACAATTCTCTCAATTCCCTTAATTAGATCTTAATTTAAATCATGTTATACTTTTCTTATTAAAACCGCAATATATAAAAGTACTTCTAACACAAATATTATTAATAATATTTGAGTGAATTTCTTTTATTTCCATTTTTATACCCGGGAATATTAATAAGGTCATGGGTATATTAAAATTACTCCTCCGTTTGTAATGCATGGATCTAGACATGCTAGGTATAGTGGCAAAGGTATGTATCGGTAATAGGATCAGCATTGTAAATTATAACGATTCCGCACTCTGTGCCTTTAGCTAATTTCTAGAGTCCCTATTGTTTTTGGTTAAAATCGGATTAATATGAATTTCTTGAAAACTAATTACGCTAACATGATGAAAATAGCACACGGTTAGTTACATAATAGGACAAGCTCTTTTATATAGCTCCAAAATCTTGAGGCTTAATTTTCGGGGAGCTGCCTTTCAAGGTTGTCAATTCGATAAATGTGAATGTAATGAAGCTACGAACTTTTAGGATGGGCTAATTTTTTTGAAGCAAAAATTATGGAGTACGGTGAGTCAAATTTTTTTTTAATTATTTTAGTTTTTTATATTTTTTTTTTTGTAATATTACGTGATAACATAATGGAATTAAATAATGGTTTATTGTATTTTATACATCATAGTGGGTATGCACGGGTATCTAAAGGTTGACAAGGGCAATTATAATTTTCCTCGTTAAAAGTAATTTATTGATAATTTTTATTTTGTACATCATGCATAAATCAAATGGCAGTCATCCATCATTTTTGGCAAAGTGTTTCATAGTGTTCTATTTTAAAATATATGTTTCTTTTTATTGTTTTAGAAACTAAAATTTATTAATATCTTCCTCTTAAATTTAAAAATTACGGAACACTTGTGGAACAAACAATAATTAATGTATTGTTGTTCCAATTACATACAATTTTAAAATACAAAATATAAAATTTTTATTACATATAAAATTTCAATTAAAAACCACTTTGTATTTAGAAAATTTTATTTTAATTTTCGAAAAATATTTTGATTAACTTTTGAAGTTGATTGATTTTTGTAATTTTATTCCTTTGTAATTTAAAATTAATTTGCGATAATTTATCAAACGTTTATCAGCAGAACTTTGATGAAAATTAATAGAGTGCTGAGTTATGTTCAAAATACCGACTTTGAAAAATATGGAGTTAAAAATTCCAACAATTCAAACTTGCTACACTTCTTTCTAGTCAGTGGTCTGGACCGCAATGACCAAAATTCAGTTGTTATTTAATATTTTATTCTTTGTTTCTTTCGGAGATTCAAAATTGAAGTAACTTGTATCTTGGAACCCAAAATTCGTCCTACTTGATTTTAAAAACCTAGTCGCCGATTCTATAGTAGGCAGTAAACAGATAAAAAAAAGCACTAAAACTAGAAGATCCCAAAAAGAGGCACCATAATTTTTTGAAGATTCTTTGATGAGGCGAGTAATTTTTCTTCCTTCATTTAGGTTCTACTTAAAAAAATCAGCGATTACGTTTTTTAAATTATGTCGTTCAGGTTCCTTGGTCCCGTTAAGCGGGAACTCTTGATTTTTTATAAAAGTAAAACTCGATTTTAAATTTCGGCATTTTGAATACGGGTAAATAGTTGCAGGTACCATGTCTAGGTCAATGTGTTACAAATGGATTCTAAGCAAATTTAATGTATGGGTGATCCATTGTTCAGACTGGTATAAATATCAAAACATAGAATAATCTAAATTTAAAATAGGATTTATAATTAATGACAGTATCTCAAATGAATTATTTTAAGAGTATTGTTTAACTTATCAAAATAAATTGCCTCAGATCAGAACTAATAACCTGAACATAAGTCGAAGAGGTGAAAAACATCTATCACTGAATTAAATTACATTTTAAAAAATTAAAAATTAACATTCAATGAATTCCAAATATATTAATATATTGTATTTTATTAAAAATTTCTAAAAATAAATAGCATATAAAGAACATGTTTTTCTATATAGTGCTTTCAAAATCGAATATTACTTATTAAATCGAATATAATTGATAAATGAGTTTATTAAATGAAAAAAAATTTGTTTTTGGGCATTGTTGATATTTAAAAATATGTAAATGTTTTTTTTGGTTTTTTGACCAGCTGCCAAATGCCAATCAATTTCAGTATTTTAAATTTTACAATATTTCTGTATGTTTAAAGTTTTTATAGATTTTTATAAATAACATATTGATATTAGGTGTTTAACAGAATTTTCGAAATATTAATTTATAAAAATATTAAAGTTTTCTTCGATTTATGTTAAATTGAAAAACTGAGTTGCCTCTAATTTATATTTTAAAAACTAAATTAATGTCTCTTACAACATTGTGTTTCTGTGTGCTGTGTATAATTATCAATAATTTGGGTTCTGAACACTCATTGATTTCTTACAGGAATAAATCGAAATTTAATAAAGAAAATTATATAGAGTTTTCGAAATTGCTTTAGAATGGAAGTACCTACCTAATAAGTCTTAATATTTTTTACATTCTCCAATAATAAAGCGGTAAAAAATTTGATTTTATCTAAAACTTCTAACATTTTAAATCTTTCAGAAATGCTGAAAACTGATAATTTCAGAATTTCTTAAATTATAAAATATATTGTGGAGAGGTGCATTTATTAAGTACAAAAAAGTTTTTTGTTGCAGAGATCTGAATTTAGATCTTCGTTTACGTTTTTTGAAATGCTATGTATGGTCGGTTCTTTTATATGGAGTAGAGACTTGGACCTTGACAACCACCCATATGAATAAACTCGAAGCATTTGAAATGTGGCTCTACAGAAGAATACTAAAAATTTCATGGGTGGATCGTGTCACAAATATTGAAGTTCTTCGAAGAATAAGTAAAGTTCGAGAACTTCTTACAGATATCAAAAGAAGTAAAATATCATATTTTGGACATGTGATGCGATGTCAAAAGTATGAGTCCTACAGCTTTCGTGCAAGGGAAAATTGAAGGTAAAAGAGGTGTTGACCGAAAACAAATGTCGTGGTTACGCAACATCAGGAACTGGACAGGTATATCAAATATTGGTGATTTGGTACACATAGCGATGGATCGAAATGAATACAATTAATATAATACTTTGTTAATAACAATGCATTTAAAATAATTTTGATTAAATTCCCGAGATTTAAAAAAAAAACATAAAATGTACTGAGTCTATTTTGGCAATGTGAGGCTTCATGTTAAGAAAACACTCCATTTTAAAGCATATTTTAGGAAAAAATCTTTGATAGAAACATTCAGTTTAGTTTTATGGAAAGATCTGGGAATTTTGGTCACAGTCGAGATCTTATACTGAAATAAATAAAATAGTTACAAAAGTTCACAGAATAATATTCAGAAAAACTAAAGTCTATTCGAACATAATACAGAACACAAGTACAGAACTTTAAGTACCAATATAGATTCACACGTTTCATTATGATTAATGTGATGATTTCATTTGAAATTCTTTTTAATTTAATTAAGCAAAAAGTCGATAAGTAAAATATTATTTAACCGAAGAAATTCAAATTGATTTAAATTTGTAAAATTTAAAAAAAAACATAAAAGATTATAGTAAAGAAATTTAATTTATTAAAAAATTTTATACAAAGTTCGTAATTTTAATCATTCCAAATTTAATAAGAAAATAACGTGAAAAATCTTTTAAATTTAATTTAATCCTAATTTGTTGTACAATTCTCATTTTTTACTTCAGTTTTAATCTCAATACTCTATACTTCTGAAATTGACTTCTATATTTTTATATTCTTTTCTATTCGAGTTTCATTTAGATTCAATTTAGAAAGTTTCGAAGATATTTGAAATTAAATAAAATATTAAATTTATAAATAAAAGTGTTCATAATTTAATAATGACGTCATAGTTATTCACTAGAATAAGACAATTTGAAAAAACTTACTCATAAATTTATTGGTTTTTTTCGGAATTTATTTTTAAAAAAAATATAAAACTTTATAGTATATTATTTAATTTTATTTCTAATAAATTGTTAGTTCCAAATTGTTTGTTCAATCCATGGTATATACGGATATACTCTTGTATAAATTGAAGGATATCCTGGTTTTCCGCATTCACGAGCATCTGTACTTGTAATACCAATAATTTCATACATACATGCATATAACTGAATTCGAATTTGTATTGGGCCACCTGAAACTCCTTTACATATATCTTTTCTTTCAATGTTTGAACCGTAACATATTTGAGTGCTGTTTTTAATTCCATCTTCAAAAATACTTTTGTCTACGTTTTTGAAAAAATCATAACAATCTGAATAACTGAATTTTTCTAAGATAACTTTTTGCATAGTAGACGAATGCGGACCTCCATATTTAGTAACACCCCAGCCAGTTGCTATAACCTTTTCATAATTGCTATTTATTTGTGTTGACAAACATGCTGGTCTTTTATATTTATTAAATTTAACATTTCGATCTAATTGTATTAATGCAATGTCATTGTATCTTGACGGCAGATTGTATTCGGGATGACGTATAAATTTTGTAATATTAAAATCCTCTGGATCTTCATCAGCATCATCATTATTTATTGTTAATTCTCCTAAACGAACAATGGGTTGCCCTCCCTGAAAACTTAACAATTGTAATTTATAATTTTAAAATGATTAATTGATTCAGATAAATTGAATACTTTTTTAGAAAAGTACAATGTGCAGCCGTTAATATATATTTTTCACTAATCAGTGCACCACCACATAACCAATTGGTTTTATTAGCTGATAAAATAGTTCCTATTAATGCCATATGAGGAAATTCTCCAGCTCGAGCATTCGATCCACCAATAATAAGGGCTTCAGTGAAACAATTTCGTTTTCTACTAATCGTTTCATTTTTGTACATGAACTCAGCATATTCCTGGCACTCTAAATATTTTAAATTCAAATTAATATTTTGATTGTTTTATTGATATTGAGCTGTTTAAAAATACTATTAATATTTTTTGGATTTGGGCAGCAAATATATCCAATTCTATTTTGTTTGTGACATAATGTGTAATTTCTAATACCAAGTCTAACGTCTTTTAAAATTGGTTGACAATCATTTATATCTGTACAAATTCCAGATGCACCGGAATTTTTTATAGTACAATTTGCTGAAATGTGAAAAATATTCTGAAATTAAGTTAAAAATTTCGAAATTTGCTTAAATTAAAAACTATTCAAAATTGTTTTACCAGACCAGAGCTTCACAGAAGTGAGTAGCTGTATTAGTTTTTAAAGTTATCAAAAAGACACAAAGATTGACGAATGAACGGATAGAGGATAGACGGACGGGCACGTGTATCTAAATCGAATACCTTTTCGATTCTGATCCAAGCCATATATTTGAGCTTACGGACACGTGCCCGTCCGTATATCCTCTATCCGTTCATTCGTCAATCTTTGTGTCTATTTTGTATCTTATATTCTTTGCATGACAAAGCAATTTGGTATGAAAAATTTATTACACATAATTATAACTGATGTCTTTAATAATATTAAATGTTACCTTTGTACGAACCATTAACAAAATTGCATAAAATAATAATTAATAATATTTTAAAAATATTTTTATTCATAACTAAATTTAATAATTTTATTTTTCAACAACAGTTAAATATTTAATTTTAATTAATTTGTTATTAAAATGGAATAAGTTCTATATTCACTTAAAGTTTAATGATAACTACTAACTAGAAAGAGTCTGATAATGGAGTATAATATATATTTACACATTTTTTTCTGCTTACTAATTATAATTTTTTAAGTCACGTCCATTTTACTGTAAAAGTGAATCATAAGATGATGATTCAGTTTCTTAAATTTTTTACTTATTTGAAAAGTTAAGATAAATTACCGCAAACCGTTGATCAAATAAAAATTTAAGTTTTAATACGAACAGGAAAACAGTGTCAACTAAGTCTACTGTGCTGTGTATACTACTATTAAACGCATGTACAGGTTTATATACAAAATTATCCGGTTTCCGTTTGACTAGAGACCATTAAAGTTTCCGACGCAAAGAATAAAGGTGGGGGAGGGGGGGGGGGGGTAGATATTTAGGGTGGAAGTGGAACAAAACATTAAAATACTTAAGGCAAATTTTCAGATATATTATCAAGAACAAGATTCGAACGCATATTCATATTTCTAATAACTATATATTTAGAGCTTGTCTGTAATCGTTGTCGTAACGAAGCTGCAGCCTACAGTTCTTGGATTTACCGTTATGCAAAACTCAATTTTTGAAAAATTCTTGACCCTTTACATCTTGGGAATGATTTGACCTAGAAACTTAAAATTTAGAGAGAACAGATTTAAAATAAAAAACCATAAGTCTTTGTACCATAATCTATGAAAAACACTCTTTTGTATATCCCTTCATTTAGAATCATTAAGAGGTCAAAAATTGAAAATGCTTAAGTTTCTGTAATAACTGAATACCTATCCAAATTTTTTAATTAAATTTGTGCTAATCGTTGTTTTTTAATTATCAAAGGGTTTCTCAAATTTAAAGAAAGTAACTATTGATTTGTACAATAGTTTTTTATTTACAAATTTCTAAAAAAAAACGTTTTAAAAAATTATTGTAAACTATTTTTTAATATTAAATTCTTTTTTCAAAACTTTTTAGATGGAACTATGCTTAATTTTAAAAATTTGCTTTTTAAAAACCCATGGATTTTTCATTAGTTGTTCATAGGAGCGTTCTATAATCTTAGTTTAGTAAATCTTTTTTTTTTAAATCTCGCTTTTAGAAAATTTCGTTTTAAAAAATCTCGTTTTTTATCGAAAAATCCCGCTTTTTTAAGAAAATCTATTTTTTAATTGAAAAATCTGGTTTTTAAGGAATTTTGAGTTGGATACAAAACCAGAATTATCAGCTTTTTCCAGAATATAAAAAAAAGGATAACTAAAACGAGTTTTCTAAAAACGAGATTTTCTAAAAGAGATTTACTAACCCAAAATTTCAGACCCAACCCGTTGTTCATCAATTGAAATAAATCAGAGTAAGTATTAACAAATTAATATAAATCATATCAAGTTGAAAAATTCATACCATCAGTCATTTTGACTGCAACTTGCAGCAATTGATAGAACAATTATAATATACAATTTAATATATTTGGTTATTTTAATAAAATTTTAATTTAATTTTTAAAAAATGCGTTTTATATTAATTAAATTAACTGATTGAAAATTATTATAGCGACAAAGCGACAAAAAAAAAGCCTTTATAATTTTGTATTAATAAACTCATTTATGGTTTGCAATATAATACATTAATACATATAAACTAATAATAATATGTGGTTTAATAACTATACATATAATATACATATATAAAATGTTTTCTTTTAGAATTTATTTTTTTTTTTACATTGAAATTCAAAACGTTTCAATTGCGGTTTGATTACAATGAATTACTTTACACACATTTGTTAAAAAAAATTAAAATTGCAACCTTGAAATAATTTTCAAGGTTATTATTATTAATTTCTGATATTAGATGACTCATCAGATTTATAAGATATACCTGGTAGTTTATAATTGATATTACAAGTAAAAGATAAGTGTTATACGGTTAAAATTTTAAGATGAAGTAAGAAATTAATATTAACGTTACTCACATACACTATAAACAAGTGATGATAAAAACAAGCGGATTTTAAGAAAGCGCATTTCCAAAACTACAAAATGTTTTATACTGTATATACTGGGCTCAAATATATATATATAAAAATAAATAGATAATATTATAATTTATTAATATTTAATTTATATTATATTTATTTTAAACTTTTTGAATGAAAATATTTGCAAAATACTTCAATATGTACTTGGAAAATAATTGAATTCTTGGTACTTACATAAGTATTTCTTGGTACTTAAAAAGTAATTTAACTCAAAATTCAATTACTTTCTGAGAATTAAGGGTATTTTTATTTGATTCTTTTACTTGTATTTAAATTTTGTAAGGTTCAAAATCTAAGTAATAACTGGTATTTGACAAAGTAATTAATAACAGGTAATGGTACTTATAACTGTACATAAGTAGGATTTAACCCTAAGTTATTAAGGTCTGCATGAAATTATGCATATTTTGCATATCTTTATAAAGTTTATAAAATCAACTTTTGTTTTGTAATTCCAGATTGAAGATACAGAACTTCTATTAACACAATTCAAATATGTTGTTTTAACAGTTTTATATTTCAGAGGCGCAATAAAGTTTTCTTTTTATTTCAAAGTTTTCCGCTTCAATTATTTTTTAAGTATTTGTTCTTTTTAGTAAATTATATCTTGCATTTTTTTATAAATCATTTATTAAATTTTTAAAATATACTATTTTCAAACATTAAAAGTGTATATATTTTTGCTTTAACTCATTTATGTACTGCTAATCTGAAACATTTAGTAGATTTATTTATTACGCTTTAATCAGTTCTTTGATTACTGTAAAAGTAAGTAGCGTGAGTATACTGTAAAAATAAAAATTTGGTGATTTAAAATCGCTGGTCTTATGTTCGTTTTGCCATAAAATTAAAGTTTTAATACACAGGTGTAAAAACATTTAAGGAATATTAAGGATCTAAAAAAGCCTCCCAACCTTATTTTTCAGAAAGAAGCTTTGCAGCACTCAACGGATTTAAAAATTTTGGGCATTGACTTAAACCAAAAAATTACTTGGTCAAATCACATTTTTGGAATAGCTAAAGATGCAGCTAGATTTTTGGGTTTTTTGTATCACTGTAAAACCTACTTTTATCATTTGATCGTCTTAATATCTATAAAACATATATTAGACCAAAAATGGAGTATAATGCACATATTATGCACATCCCAGTGTTACCTCAACGTTCACTGCACTTAGCCATCGGCGAACAGTTTCACTTACCCTGTTTTATAGATGCCTAGTGGGGCCGAATACCTTTTCTAATGAAATAAAACAATTAATGCCTCCACTCAACGTTTTCCAACGTGAAACCAGGAGTTCAACGGATGCTCATCCCTTCTGCGTAGAATTATTAAAATGGCGTAACACGGCTTATGAAAATTCGTTTGTTATACGCACGTCAAGATTTTGGAACCATATTCAGTCATAAGTCCCGGAGCTAAGTACTCATTTTCGGTCATGATACCGCGGGCATTTTTGGCTTTTTTTTTTCATTCGTAATTATCCAAAGTAAAATTTCTTTAAATGCTACTTTAATATCAAATACTTCAGGAACCTGTTATCTGCACAAATAGTATCTTATATACTATAAATACTCAAATGAATTGTATCACTATTATATGAAAATTGAATCTTTTAACATTCAATTAATTTAACATAGGAAATTGAATATTCAAGTAAATATTTGCTTAAACAATTACATTATATTGTAAGAATGTAAATACAGATAATCAATTTATATTATTAAACAAAACTATTTATTTAAGTATAAAATTATATTCTTGATTTTATTAAAAAAAAAATATTATTTACGATTTATATTTTAATAATTTCAACAAAGTTCGTTACGCTCATTTTAATCTTATCTTTTTATAATAAAAACTTGATTACTCTGTAGATTTGATTTTTATTGTATAATTTTTTAATTTTTTTGATATTCGATACTCAGGTGTATTAAATATTTGTAAAATACACTTTATCTAATCTATGTTATTTAACAAAAGTTATCTTCTGTTCAGATTAAATATGGATTAGGAAAAGATTTTATTAATACAATCAATTAGATAGATATAAATAATATTATATTTTTTAGTATTTTTATACAAATAAATCAAAGTATTGTTATTATTATTTTTATTTCACTTGAATGAGGTTTTATATAGATCGATAATTTTGTAACAGAGAGTGATTCAGGTGAAGCGTCAAGGGAATTCTACGGTAGCGCGGAGTTATATTAATAGATAATTAAGTTTTATTGTAATTACAAATTAAATATTTTAAATAGTTGTATTTTCCATTATAATTGGGTATATCTTTAAGATTCAATATATTTTTAATACTATTAGCATTGTTTTGATCAATGCTAATAGAAATTAGCATTGGAACACTTAAATGGCTCTAGTTTGTACCAACAAATGATTTGCTTATTCAATTTTATTTAAGTAATTGATAAACTTGAATTCTTTGAGTGTCAATTCCTTAGAAATGTTAATTTAAAAGAAATTAGGATAATATCTTGAAGCTAAATCAACTTAGCAGGGCCCTATAGCACTAACAACTAATTACTAATGATATAATCAAATTATCAAAATATTTGTTGCATCAACACCATATTTGACAACAAACAAATGAAGTTTGATTAGTAAAAAACACTCACTTATCAAAACACTGATAATTTCATTAGTGATTAGTGTTGGTGCAATAGAGCCCAGGTGACGGAATTTGGTGATTAGAATTCTTCATGAATTTAAAAAAAACATAAGATTTGATTAATGGACTGCAATGGGGCTCGAGTCTTAACATTAAAAATAAGGTTTATAAAAGCTTTTGATATTATCTAAATTATTTTTCATTTTTTTGAATTAAATCTGAATTAAAAGACGCTTCTGGATTTTTGGTCACACTTTTCATTTCAATCACTTCAGTTCATTTATTATTTTATTTTTTATAAAATTAGTTTAAAATCAAATACTTTACAGAGACACATGCTATGTCACAATAAGTCAAGTTAAATTTAATAGTGATTTGTTTGTTTAGTTATTTAAGAAAATTGATTAAAATCAAAAATATTGTGCAAATTTAATTTACAAAATATTATTATTTTTCATGCATAATTAAATTTCAAAATTTTAATACAAAATATTTTATTTATACAAAAAATTATATTAGAAAGTTAAATAAATTGTTTGAAATCAAATATTATTAAAGTTTAAATTAAGATATGGAAATTTCATACAAAAGAAAAATAAAGAAAAAGTTTGGAATAAGTGTGTAAGATCTGCCTATAGGCAGTTTTTTTAAAAGTGTTGAATTTTTTTAATATTTAACAAAAAAAATTGTAGTTGAAATCAACGCTAATTGATAAGTTTAATATTAAGTATTGGTAAATCAGCTACTTATACTAGAATAGATGTTGATATTTAGTTATCATTGTGAATTTATTAGTTCTTATTGAAAGAGCGAGAGAACGGTTTTGTTTAGACTTTTAAATATTTTCTTTCTATTTCAGCTAACTAATTTGGTACTTTTTATTATTGTATTTGAAATAATTAAATCGTGGGACATATAACAACCCCTAAAAAACAATGTTTTATTCACTTCGATCTCTCAATTAAATCCTATGAATATTCAAGAATTTCAATAAATCACCCAGTGTTTGTTCAATAATAGTTTTCTTTTGTTATTCATTTTAATTTTGTTTGTTAGCGTCCCATGTGCCAGCATTTAATTTGTTCTCAATGTTAATTGACTTGATGTACGCTGACTAATCCTCACCAATTGCAATTTCTGTGAAATTGACCTGTTGAATTTTAAATAGAACTTGATTTTGAATTTTTTAATTATTTTATTAAATATAAAACTTTGATTTTAATTACAATGTGATTAATACATTATTTCATAGGAAATTTTTATCCCGATCAGTCAAACACCTACACAATAAAAATTTTAAAATATTAAATGCATACACACTTGTAAATACGATAAAATTAAAAAATTGTATGTAATCCGTTAAAATAACCTTCAAAATTTAATTAATACTGAGTAATTTACACTTTTTTTAAACCAACTCATCTTAAGCTTTCAAATACATAAACACACGTGACTTTTCCATCTATATTGAATTTTCTTTTACTCTTATGTTGTTATTTTTCAAATTTCTATTTCATTCATAAACTATTCACCACGTCAATTACAAAAACAATTTCCAAAAAAAAAAAAGAAAAAAAAAACAAACAAAAAAAAAATTTCCCTTTTGCAAAATTTATCAATTATTATAAATTTCCTTTTTCTCATTCTTTCAAATTTAAACAGTTCTGTAATGTTATCAATATTATGTAAAATATAAACTGCTTCGTTTACCTGTATTATAATAACAGCCATCAAGCATCACATCTGAATCAAATAACATTTACCCAATACAAAATAATATACATAACAATGTTAAATTGAAACTGTTAAAAACCAATTTTTCATGTTAATTTTAATAACAGTATGAAAAGAAAAAAATTAAATATCACATGCAGGTTTGAATAAAATGTTCTCCATTACAGAATCTGTTAAATGATAAACAGAACAGTGTAGTGTATCTGTAAAATAATCCGTTAAATAATTCTTATGAAAATTTATTAATTTTTTTCAAATTAATACAATTTTTAGTTCTTAATAGCGGTTCGTTGCATTCAGATGTGTTTTTTTAAAAATAACGGTTTTCGTAACAGTTAAATTTTATTTGAATATTACTTTTAAGTAAAAATAAATTACTTTGAAAATTATTTAATTAAATTTAAATATTAATTATTAAAGTTACTTTAAATTAAAATAAATATTATAAATTGCATTTGTGTAAAATATGATTTTCATAATTCAATATTGTTCGTTTTAAATAGTTATTAATTGACATATAAAATGTCTATGATTATTTAAATTATTATATTTATAAATAAATAATTATTTAATAAAAACATTATACAAAATAAATAAAAAACCTCTAATGCACATTGCAAATTAAAAAGTGAGAAAAATTTCTAAGGAAAACAAATATTTAAATTAATTAATAGTGAAAAGTTGTTAATTCAAAAATGAAAAATAAATAAAGTTAAGTGTTAATTATATATTAAACAAAAAATATAAAATTAAAAATCTCAATAATAATGAAAATAAAAATAACACAAAAAAAAAATTAAGATAAACTCATTAGTAATTTTAAATTAACTAATAATCACATTTTTAAATTTAATTTAAATATTGAAATAAATGATTGTTTTTAAAAAGTGTTTAAAATAAATATTTAATAATTTGAAACTTTAAATTTCTTGTTATGTAACGGATTATCACCTACTTTAATTTTTGGATTATTTTTAGAACTACATGGATAAATATTATTAAATAATCTACACATACGCAACGTAAAGTTTTGTTTTTATTTTGGAACAGTTGTTGAAAATTTTGAAAAATAAAATAAACAAGGTACTTAAACATTTAAATATTTATAACCAATATGTACTAAATTTAAGTTTTAATAAATTTAACAGTTTCTAATTTTAATCCGAATTTTTATTCTGTGCAATTATAATTTTTTTGAAATATTTCTTAAATTCTTAAATTTGTTTACAATTTTTTCTCTTAATAGTTCTTCTACAAACTTAGTAACAACCAGCTTTTAAATTTATAAATTAAATTATGTTTTGCCGTAAGTAAAGCCTACCCTGTATTCCTCATACTAGGCCTATGAATAATTTAACACTTGGTTCTTTAAAAACTCATAATTTTTAAATTTTTAAATTGAAAATATTAGTACCGAATTCAATTTTAAGATTTTCCGTCGTAAAATTACTTCCGGTTTCTTCTTTAATTGATATCCGAACTTTTAATAATTTTTAGCACCTTGTTAAAATAATTAATAGAAATATAATTTTTACTTAAAAGCCTGAAAGAACTTCATGGCCTTACATTTTTCAATAGTTATTTCTTTTTCAAATTTATAATTTTTGTACCTAAAAGTATGCAATTTAAATACAATATTGTGCATTACACAAAATATGTATCCGGTTTAATTTATAATTTTTGTACCTAAAAGTATGCAATTTAATATTGCAATTATATATTGTAACCAATAATAAGTTTTTTATCAGAAATACTGGGTTTATTTGAAATAAAATATGAAACAATTCGCGAATGATGAAAATTTGATTCAATTTTATCTTTCACAAGTTCTAAAATAGCAACAGGCTTTTGTTTATTATTGTTATTCAAAACATTAATTATTAAACAAATAAATCAATCAATTTGTTTTCAAAATAGCAAAGGAATTATTGACTTTTTTGCAATAAACACGTCATATTTACAAACTATTGAAAAAAAATAACATGTATTATGTATTTGTTTTGAAAGTTCTTTTATAATAAAGATTTAAATAAAGAGAATTGGAAAAATTTAATATGAAAAACAATTTATGATAAGTATATAATAAAAGTTTCTTAAGGTATAGTTAAAATTTCTCAAATTAATGTTCCTTTTTATAGAACTGTTTCCCAGATCCTACAAAAGTTAAGTCGTCTTTCAACTACTAAGATATTATTATTTTCCAAGAAACAGAGCACAATAGCGATTACGCTAAGGTTCATTATATTTATAATACCAACACATTTGTTGTAAGTTAACCTTCGCAAAATATTGGATAATGTTTTAAAGAAATTAAAATTGAAGTACTTAGGTACTTATATTCATGGTACATAGATTCTAGTTATTTAAGGGATTAATTAAATGAAATAAAGGGTGTATTTTAATATCAGGTGAATTATACAATAAAAAAATATAAACATTTTTTTAATTATTATGTATAAAATATAATGTTGCAAAATTGAATTAAGTTAATTGAATTAATTAAAAAATTACCCATATAGAAAAGGACTTTCAAGGATTTGTTTAATTATATTTGATTGTTTTATTTAAAGAATTAAAATTTCTTTTATTTGAATGAATTTTTAACTAAAATAGTTCTTTAATCTATTATTTTCCGGACATTAATGGACTATAAATGTTCCATAACTATAAGTGGAGTTAATACTTCAAATTTTTATAATATCTGAACTTGCAGATTCTCACATAGTTTTAAATTGCAAAATGTTATATGCAAAATAAAAGGTTTTTATTCCAACAGATAAATAGACAGACAAATCGTAAAATTAATTAAATTTTATTGCAGAATCTTGCTGTTATTATAAAATGTGTTAATGTTTATTTAATGTTTGACAAATCTTTTTACGTCAAATATTTTGTAAATATTTAAAATATTTGTTCCAAGTTTAACGCACGTGATTTAAAATTTATAAAATAAATATCAGAATTAAATTTTTTTTTGTTTTGTAAAAAAAAAATACAATTTAATAATTTTTTTTTTTTTGGGCTAACTGTTCAACTGTTAGGCTAATAAGCCTGCTCATACCAGAGGTACATGTTGGAATAGGGGGTCATATTATATTCGTGCTATTAGAATTGATCTTAATGAATTCCACATAAAATTTAAACATGAGACAGTACTAACATTATAACATGTAGAAACGTCTTAGATTTTTAATAGATACAATTGTATTTTTTTTTATCTTGTAATTTTTTGTATTTGAGCTATATGGCATTCTATATTTGTGAGTTGCATTATTCAATTAAATAATTTGAATTATTGTATAATTATTGATTAAGCCATTAAGTCGAGTCGAAAACCAGAAAAGTTTTTTCACTTTCACATTGATTCGAACCCGGGCTTTCGCATTAAAGGTTGCTACTCTAACCACTGTTCCATCTAACAGTTTCATTTATACTTAAAATTTTGCAACTACGTTGAGATTTTAATTAGCAATAGGTTCGCCTTTGAAATTTTTCCATGATTAGAAATTATTAAAAACTTTTACTAAGTCTTAATATTTATATTATACAATGTTTAGTAAACGTAAAGTAGCTACTCAATAATTTTGTAACTTAAGTAAAAGGGTTCTAATTTGGGACTTAAGACCTTAATTGAGGTTCCTAAAATAAATATAAAAATTGATATTTATTAAATATATAAGAAAACTTTTTAATTGTAACAACTTGGGCTATACTACATTGCATTGAAATATTGAAATTTTCTTAAAGAATTTTAAAACTTACATGACGCATAACAATATGTGTTCATTAGAGTTAAAAGTGATTTTCATATTTGATTACTAACAGTTGGTTTCCTTTATATCGTTAATTAGTTATTAATAATTATTTTAATAATTTTATGTAAAATATTTAAACAAATATAAGATGAAAACAATGAAATTTAAATTTTTAAATTAATAACTGAAATTAGTACGATATAATTTATTTTTTAGTTAATTAAGAAATACAATAGAATTAATTAATTTAAAAATATGGCTATGAATCAGATTAAGTAAATACTTAAAATATATTAAAAACATAAAAATTAATAATATCGGGTGATATAAAGCTGTTTATTAAATATATCTATTAACTGTCATTAAAATTTTAAAAAATTTTTAAGTTTGCACTTCCCCCGAAGCACACTTTGTGTAAACTTTTTGACATATAACTTTATTGGAAATTCAATGAAGAGATAAAGAACTTCACATTTTTAAAGAAGGTGCAAGAATGTCTTTCTTAAAACTAATTTTCAAAGTCCTTCATAGATTGCATTTCAGTCTTAGATGCGAGGTCTCTGATAAGATCTGGAGTTGCGCATATAAAATAAAACTTTTATATAAGCTATTCAGAGTTTCCACTCCCAATAAACGAAATATCTTCAATTTTCAAAATCCTAGCTCTTTTAGTTTAAGTTTAAACTACTCAGTCTTCGATTCTGATTCGGTTCTTACGCTTTAATCTTTGTCCATCTCTTCTCCATTACTCCCGGTTTAATCTTAAAAAATATACTTAGATAGTTGTAAGGTATATAGTAAATGTAAAAAAACAAGTAATTTTGAGTTTACCCAATCCATTAATCCACACCCCCAATCATTATACCTAATTTTACTCCATCCTAGAATTAGGTAAAATATATTTTATTTATTATAATTAATGGCATGTATATATAAATTTTTGATTGAAATTAAAAGTAAATAAATAAAGCTACTGTTGAAACAAATCCTATGTATTAAGATAATAATTAAAACCGCTAATCATATATTCGTTATCAATATAATTAGTAATATTGTTAAATGCAAAACAAAAAGAAAAAACAAGTAATTAATTAATATTTAATTATTAAAAAAATGTTGTTTAATTTTTGGTCTTAACGGCACTTTTATTAAAAAGAACAATTCGTATAAATATTATTATAAATTATAAAATTTTTAATATTTTCAGAAATTCTGGAAATTCACAATCCTAGCTCCTTTAGATTTTGAGTTATCGTACGGACGAACAAATCGTCGGACATACCTAAGTTTCAGAAGCATGTTAAAAGATCTTCAGAACTATTTACACTACAAAGTTAAAATTAAAAGTAGGCACATAAAGTAATATGGCAAGCTTGTTTGTAAATTTTGAAATATTCCGGCAAAAATCTCAAAACTGCTTCCGAAGAGATTGCCCGAAACAGAGTGCATATTTTTGCAACTAATTAGACTAGATGGTTAAAAGTTAAAATCCCTATGTAATATAATATGGACAGTAATTTTTCTAAGTTTTGAAAAATATGCAAGTAAAGTAATAAGGCAAGGGCGTTGGCAAAGTTGGACATTACACTCCCAATTTTTAGGATGGGCCACATTTTTAATTTTATATTTTAAAAAAAATTATGGGGTAGAATGGGTCAAATTTTTGAATTATTAGTGGGTTATATTTTTTTAGTGAATACAAAGTGGATATGCGCGGTATCTAAAAGTTGACAAGTACAACTATAATTTTCCTATTTTTTTTCAAATTTTTATTTTTATTATCAATTTACTCAATACTTTACAAATAATATTAAATCAAAGTAAATAGATTTTACTGTACTGTAGTGTACTTAATATAAATAAATTTTTATTTACAGTAGTAATTTTGCAAATGTTAGCAGTGCGGAAATATATGTTTTTATACTTAGTTGTTTATGAAACTCAATTGTATTTAATTACAAAAGTATGACTAAATGAAAAACATAAATAATGTCAATTTATTTACTTCTGAATTCTGACTTTTTCATTGCAAATTAATTTTATTTCAATTTTGCTTTTATTTACACAGTTTGTTTTTTGAAAAAAAATTAATTATTTAATTTTCATTGAAAAAATTTAAGCATTATCATATTTCTACGTAATTTTCAAAGTTAAAATTTACAAGTTCTTCAAAAATTGCAAAAACTAAAAATTAACTAGAAAATTGTTAAATAAAAATAAGTACTTTTAAATAATAATATAAATTAATATTGACATTGCTAATGAAAATTGACTTATGGCTATATTTTCTGAAAATGAAATTGTTTCTCACCTAATTGATAAATTATGAAACAAATTAATAATTAATTTTATTATTAGTTTCACTTTTATTAAGTGCTAAGCTCTAAATTAACAAATTAAACAGATCAAAATATGTTTGGAGGTTTAAATTAAAAAAAAAAAATTAATGAAAAGGAAACTGGCGCCTCCCAACACCGTCTCAACGTTGAACTCTTAAATTCCTTTTCATCTTTTTTTACACATAAATGTATTGTACAAAGCATATAAAATAATGAGGGCTGCCACCCTGAAAACTACGCTAAACAAAAAATTGCAACTTTGATTATTATTAACTCTAAAATACCGCATTAAAAAAGAATGATAATATCAATAATTTAGAAAAAATACAGTACTTTGACTTTTATACAAATCTAGAACAACTCAGCTTTTTAAATAATTGAGCTGCTCTTGCAAAACTTCCGCACTATGCACAAGTCATTTAATAAGCAGTCAATTCATAAACGTTATTAAAACATAATAGATTTACAACGTATGGTGTTATTCCACAGCAGTAATGAAATTTGGTACGAATAATTTCTTCGTTAATAGTAAGCTGGAGTTCATAGATGAGCCCAATCAGATTACGGACTGGGGGGTGACTCCCGCATACTAAAACATCAGACTTCCCAAAAAATCTCTTGTTTTAATTGTTCGACTACGGGATGAGAAAGCTCCCATACAAAAACTTCAGACTAGTTTTCATAAATTGATTCTAGCGTCATGAGGTTTAGAGATTCTAAAAGATTCTGGAATATAAAGTTCTAATAGTTAATCAGAATCTCAACCGATTTGAATTAAATTGGGTATGAATGCTTTTTTGCTTAAAGAAAAACCGACTTCGAAGTTGACCAACAACTGGTATGTGGAAGAAGGGAGATTCTCTATAAAATAACCGAATTTTACTAGAAATATTAACAGACTTTACAATAAAGATCACAACTCACAATATGTTAGAATATAAGCTTGTACAATCCATCTTGGAACTATTTTTACGTTTTATTATACCAACTAACAGGGACGAAGCGGCTATTCGGAAGTAAATATCTCAGTCACTACGAGATTTATCGACTAATCAATTCTTTTATATATGATTCCTTATAAATCTATCTCTGAACTAGTTGTATACTTGTATAAAATACAAGTGTGTTTTCTCTAATAGTATATTGCCCACACATACATGACATTTACTCCAAAAAATTTTCCTCCCACTTCCCCTCACACTTTTATTAATTCTTTTGTATTGACAGACATTTTAAAAATATTTTTATATCAATTAGTGTTTTTATGTGATTTTTTCTTTTCGTAGACAAAAAATTCAAAAATTTTCAAAATGATAATGAGAAAATTTTATAAAATTTTCATTCTATTTTTCCGAATTTTCTGAATTTTACTTGCTTTTCTTTTTTTTTGGTTTTATTTAATGACGAACTATAGAAAATCAATTATGTTAAAAATTATGTTTAATGTACAACAGAATTGATATATACGAGTATATATGTATGCAATATATTAAATATTATATTAATTTTTAAAAATTGTAAATCAAGATGTTATTGTAATTTTTTTAAATTTTTTAATGTATTTTTAAAATTTCAAATATTTTTTTGATGTAAAAATAAACATTAAATATTTATAAATACACATATTATATATCTATAAAAATGTATAAATTATTTTAAAGTAAATTCAACCACATGAACAGCAGGTACTTATGCCAAATATTTTTGAAATTTCTTTGTTTAAAAATTAAACTTATATAGAATTAAAAAATATTTAAATAATTTTTGTCAGTTTCCATTTGTATTTTTTTAAAGAGAGTGGGTTGAATTTGTTTAAAGTTGCTGTGGAAAAAAATGGATGTGAGTGCGATAAACGTGCGCGAATTTATTCTATTGATTACCAATTTGACCTTATTCCATTGAATATCAATTTTATCATATGATCCGACATTTAATGTAAGCGTCAATAATGTACACAAAGACCTTATTTGTGGAATTTAAAGGGCACTAGAGTTAACAGATGACAATTTTATTTTTAGTCGAGACGTCAAGCTTTTTTTTTAATGGTATTTTAGAGAATACTTCCCAAAGAAGGTATATATAATAGCACGATCCTACTAAAGGGTTGAGGTCGAAGGACTATAAAAGTGTTGATTTGGTAATGGAATAGTTACATAATGACAATTAGTGAGTTCTTTACAAATATTTGAATTGAATTCTCAATATAATCTTGATTTTTTACATAGGTGTCTTAATATGAACGCCCTTTAAAACTCCTTATTTTAGAAACTGCTTTAATTTTAATATAATTTTCATATATTCTCTTTTGTTTTGATTATGTTTTCTAAAAACACATTATTTTGAGGGCCAAAATCAAATTATAAAAGCGTTTTTATAATAATACTTGTATTACAAAAAAAATATTTTGTAAAACACTATAAAAATTTAAAAAATTCTTTTCACAGAATTCTTTAAGTTTTATTATACATATATACGAAATGGAATCCCTTTAAAACGAAACTTAAGACAGATGAGTAATAATTTATCTTTTTGGCGGATTTTATCTTTAAAAAAATCAAAAAAAAAAAAAAAATTAAAATGTCTAAAATTTCTGCCTTAGAACAGAACAGAGAAGCTTTAATTTGGTGTTGAAATAAATGACTATTTTTTCCCAAAAACTTTTCATACAAAATACTTTTCTTTATTTCTATACTCTTTTAACGTTTTTATATAAATACGAATGTAATTTCCATGGTAACGTTAATTTGACATTAAGTTTATAACACTGTTAAAAAGACAAAATAGATATTATGCTGATAAATATATGGATCGGATCAGAATTAAAAACTACCGCTGATTCATTTGTACAATACCTAGAACCTTAGAAAGCTAGGATACTGCATCGAAACAAAATATTGAAATTGACCAAAATTTAAAAGAGCAAGTATATTGAATTTTTCACTAATTCGGAACAAAATATTTATATTGAGCCAATTTGTTTGGAGAGTTCGAGCAACAGCTAAATAAGCATAACTTTATATTTAATAGATATGGGTATTTGACATTGTGCCAAAAGTATTTGGACTTATAGTCGAAGTTTGTACAAATTACAAATTTGATTAGTCTAGTACAGAAGAATCGAAAAGTTGGTGCCATAATGCTTTTACAGAATTTCCAGTGCTGAGAATGCACAAACTTATTCTATTTTGTAGGAATTTTTGAGTTACCATAGTCTTATTCTTGTTAATTAATGTGTTTTGTTATAAAATTGTTACTTTATTGGTTATAATATATATTCTAAATATATATATTTATATATATATTATATATATATATATGAAAAGTGATGCACAACTTATCTTTAAAGTTAACACAACATATACACATTCCTCTGCTTTATACTTTCGTATCTCAAGGAAATCTAAGAGGGCTTTACGGGCTATAAGGTCTAGTATCATTTCAAGTAAAATTTTATGAGAAATTTGTAAGTTCAATTCTTATTATAGGATTCATAGGATTAATTCATAATTCATATTCAAATGGTAAAAAAAAAATTATTTTAAATATGTTAATTTAAATATTAATTTGAAAATGTTTTTTATTACTTGTTCTAAATATTTAAATAAAAAATTTTAATTTACAAATGTAATTTAAATTAGAAAAATTCCAATAAATCAAAATTATCTGAAAATTTGTAAAATAAAACCAAAATTACAAATTAAAAAAAATAAAAATTGGTGTTTGATTTTAATAATTTATTTTTTTACCTTTGATCTCATATATAATTTTACGCTATTGCATTTTACTTTTTAAAATTATGAATATCTAAAATTTTTTGATCTATAATGCATTTCTATTTAAATTCTGTAGAATTTTTTTAAATTGAGAACAGATTTTTAGGTACCTACCTAATGTTTTTGTTAATATAAAAAAACTTAATCATGATCTTCATTTATATTATCTTTCAATCGTGAAATGATTAATGAAGTGTTTTTAGGCGAAATGTTATAAATAATCGCTTTATAAATTATATATATATATATATATATATAAAGATACATACATAGTAGACACATACGTATTACAATGTAAATAATTAACTGCAAATAATATGTAGGATTTTTAATTAATATATTGCTGAAATATCTGACAAATTTTGCACAAGCATGAATTCAAATCGTTTTTTCCTCAATTATTTTTTTAAACTTTTTAAATTTTTACTAAAATTTTTAATAAAAGGAAAGTATTTTAATATGAATCAGTTTTATTTTCGGTTTCTTCGTGCTGGTGTCACAATTTAAAGTGGCATAAAAATACATTTGCTAGATTTAAATGTAAGAATTGGCAAAATGCAACATTTCTTAACACTACATTGTGTTTGTCTGTACATTGTCTTAACACTACAAGAAGATTAAAAAACTTGCTGCCATAGATATTGCTGGAACTAGGGCTAGATGGCTTAAAATTTAAATCCATATGCAATATTATGTGGTAGGCAATTTTTCGAAGTTGTCATACAAAATTATAAAGTGATAGGGCAAGGCCAAGTTGGAAAATATTCGGACCAAATTTTAGGATGGGTCAAATTTCTTTTTAACATATTATTTCCATGTTTTGGTTTTTTATATAAGAAATAGAGGAAAGAGTTCATTTTCAATTAAGTATATTATAATACATCCGACTTTTATAGCTGAGCAGGAACACATAATAGACATGATAGAGCAGATTAAAGGAAAACTGACAACAGATAAGACAGATTAAAGCCAGTAAAAATTCGTTTTAGAAAACTAAAAATATCTACTAACAACAATCAGCTTTAATATTTATCTACATAAGCGTTTTTTCTATATCTTTATGACGAAATTATAAATTTTTTTCAAAATTGAGAAATTAATTTTATGATCTATTTCTAATCAAATTGATGAGTTAAATTTATTTTTATCTAGCGACTTACTTTAATTAATTTGATTACACTTATGTACAAAAATGTAAATTAATTGTATCACTATTAAGGTCGATTCACACTAGACTGAAAAAGTGACGACACAATGCATTGGAGAACCCGTATTTTCTATTCACATTATACAGTGGAGTTTAGTTTTTCATGTAGAATTATTACAGAAAATAATTAACAAAGAATTCGGAATTTCGAATTCGGAAACCATTATTCATTAAAAACAAACTGTTGTAGAAATATTGCATAATATTAAGGCAAAATATTTTAAGTATAAGTTCTTAGTTATTTCAAAACAAAAATACTTTCGATTACTGTACAGTACGGATAAATCTTGAATAAAATTAAATATTGATATTGTGTTAAATTATTTATGTACATATTTATATTATATATGCATAATATACATAAAAATAATTTCTTTAAAGAAATTTAATAAAATACTTTATAGAAATCGACATTTTACACAAAAGTTTTCTAGGTCATAATTAAATTTTATTTAAAGTTTTGATTTACGCAAAAAATGCAAATACCAGTATGTTGACATTAAAGGAATATGTAAAATGGAGAATTATAAAAAAATGAAATTTTTCCTTTTGTTATATGTCATAAAAAATGATTATTGAAAAAATGTGTTAATTACTGTATGTACATTGTACATTACATTGCTTTTATACTTAAATTAAATAAAATTAAAAAGTATATTAAATAGTATATGACGACTTTTGAGATTCATTAATTTTTGGATTGGATCCAACGACAAAAGTGAGATGAAAAATTGAATCTGAGTACATTCAATTATGACTGTTTTATTGAAAAACGAGGAAGAATGTAGTAGAGTAGACTGAGTCAACTCTGGGATTAATTACTTTTGGCAAAATTTCAAACATTCAGCTTTATTAGGTGTAGAGTAATGCTCATATAAAAGAAGGAGTTGTATGGCAGTTACTCGAACCCTTTGCAGTAGACCAACCAAATTTTGCAGTAACTTTGGCCATTATACTAAACTATTTTTGGCAAAATTTCAGACACGCAGCTTCCATAGGTATAGAGTAATGCTCATATAAAAAAAGAAGTTGTATGGCAGCTACCTGAACCCATGGGCCAAAATGGCTGGATTTAAATAGCGATGACGACTATTGCAAAAAAACAAATTTGTGAAATTTTCATAATCCTAGCTGCTTTATTTTTTGAGTTATCGTGATGACGGATGGACGGACACACGTAGCTAAATCGATTTATTTTTCGATTCTGATCCGATCCATACACTTGAATGTATATCTACCCCCCCTCCTTCTCTGCGTCACAAACGTAATGGCAAATTTATTATACCCTTTGACTGTATAGTCAATCGGGTATAATTATTAAATTATATCAATTTTAAAATAAATCGTTATAGGTAATTTGGAAAAACATAAATTAAAATGTCGTTCCAATGATAGGAACGATAATCATATAATACTCTAAACCTTTATAATTTGAAGTATTAAAATTAAGAGCCTCGCTGATATACTTATTAAGCAGACGGCTTATTTATTAAAATAGTACAGCTAACTGATTATGCTAAATACAGTTCTCCTAATCAAAAGAGAAAAAACTTATTTGATAGTAAAGTTTACTTCCTCAATAATTTCCTTTCAAATTCAAAATTCTTGTAAGCTCCTGAAATCCCTCTCTTCGTTTGCCATGTACTTAATCATTACGAATACGATTTAATTTTAAATTTTTCTGAAAAACCATTTTGTATACCTTTAAGTATATTTTTAAGTTTACTACATCATAATATTAAATTAAATTTTGTTTTATCTTTTCAGTTATTTAAATCTGCCAGGAATTCCAGGAATTTAATTATTTTAGCTGTTAATATAAAACTTCGAAAAATTAAAATAAAAAAATATTAAAAATATTTTTAAAAATTAAGAATTTAATAAAAAAAAAAATTAATTAAAAAAAAAAATTGAACTCAAGAACACGCTTGATAATGAAATGGATTTGTTTGGATCCTCAAATCAAGGATCAAAACGCATATCAAACATTATTAAAAAATCACAAGGAATTTCATCGAACACATCATTTTCATCGTCATCATCATTACCATCATCATCATCATCATCATTATCCACATCCACATTACCAAATGAATTATCAATTGCATCAGAATCAACAAAAGATAGTATTACCGAATCATTATATAAATTTGGATCAAAATCAATTTCATCTACGATACCAGAAATACGCTCCTCAAAGCTTTTCAATAAGTACCTGTGTTTTATCAATCGAAAAGCATCTAATGAAACATCAGATGCCATTTTATCAACAACATCAAAAACAACTTTGTCTGAAACAAATAATCAAATTTCTGGTAGACCTGAATTATTTTGTAAATTTTCAAATATTCACAATGATCAATTTAAAGACTTTACTGAATCAAATTCATCTAATTACAATTTATTTAATGATGATGATCCTATGACAAAAAGCCTTTTAACAAAATCTAATAATTTTTCATCAACATTCCCACCACCATTTAATACAGATGATAAAATACCACATAGAGCAGATCAATATTTAGTTAAAGAAGAATCAATTCTAGAAAATATTTTATATAATTCGTACAAATGTAGTTTAGATTTATATGATACAATATTAAAACAAGCAACATACTATTGTGAATTGATGACAAATGATTTGACAGATATTTTAAAAAATAATTTTGATAAAAATAATAATAATATTAGTAACAATAGTTTAAGCCAATGCACAACAAAATCAAATAAAAATTTAATATTAAATAATACTAAATTAATTATAAATGATATTTTAAATCCAATTGATAATTTCAATATTATTTTACCAAAAATTAAAAATTTAAATGAAAGTATTTTTTTAAATTCAAGTAGAAATAAAACAAATTTAAATAATTTATATAATTTATTTAATAATACAATTAATAATATAACTAGTAATAGTAATAGTAATAATAATAACGACTGTGATTTATGGCAAAGAACAATCTATTGTTCTAATTATAAAAATATACAAAATCGATCATTTTTTGAACAAATTAAAATTGATCCTAAAAATGAAGATCTCATAGCATCAACTGCTGCAACATCGGTTAAAACAACATTTCATTCATTAATAAATTTATTTAATAATACGGTTAGTGCTAGTACAATCAATTATACTAATCAAAATAACAGTAATTATTTATTTGAAAAAATAGAATGTATATTTAATTATACTAATATTAAAAATGTGATAACAAATAATACAAATACAACTAATATAAATATAAATAATAATAAGAGTATATGGAATGCAATAGATTCATTAGTAACCCAAAGTACTATATTGTTTAATGAAACAACATCAGTTGATGCTAATGATACATTATCATCGTATCAAATTCCTGGATTATTAAGTGATGAATTTAGTACAAACTATAATGGAACATTAATTTATAATGATAATAACAATAATAGTAATTATTATAGTAATAATTATGATATAAATAAAAATAGTTTATTTAATAATTTTGGAATATCAACAATAGCTACGACAGCAACAACAACATCATTAGCAATAAAAAATGATTTTATAAGTGGTTGGGGTGCCGGAGCTGCTAGTCATATGGATAGAGATGGTTATGATTGGGTATTTTTATTTGTTATTATATTTATATTTGCTGGGGGTCTTGGTAATATACTAGTTTGTTTAGCTGTTGCATTAGATCGTAAATTGCAAAATGTTACCAATTATTTTTTATTCTCATTAGCAATTGCCGATTTGTTAGTCAGTTTATTTGTAATGCCACTTGGTGCAATACCAGGATTTTTAGGTAAGTTTCATTTATAATATTATTTTAAATACAATAAAATTTTTTTAATAAACTTTAATAAAAAAAACAAAAAATGAAAACTAATTTAATTTATTAACCAAAGGAGTATCCTAGATTAAATGATATACGGCACATCGAACCCAAAATATAGGGGAATGTTATCTTTTTGAAAAAGTGTCAATGTAATTTATGTAGGTCTTTTTCCATTTTCATCCTCAATGTACACAAAATATTACATATGGATATTTATTATAAAAGAATTCGTATTAAATTTATTTTTGATCTGTGGCATAGAAAAACTTAGATAGACCTCTAGACAGTTTTAAATGACATCAAAAGGAAAATGGCTATTTGAAAAAAACTTTAATTTTGAAACATATTAAAAAATATTTTTAAAGTGTTTGTTACTTAAAGATTTTATGTATTTTTATAAAAATTATATAAATTATAAATTTATTTAATAATAGCTGCTATATATTAATGACTTTTTAAATAAAGTTAATCAAGTTTTATGTACTTGTAAATAGTTGAGTTAAATTTTGGTTTGGCACATTTTATACATATTTTTACTTAAGTTGAAAAATTTCTAGCGAATGGTATTTGAAAAAGATACTGGATACAATCTATTTTATTACAATTTATCATTATTCTGGAATTGAAATATCGCGTTGAAGTATTCAACCATTTATTTGATAGGAAACATTAAATTTGGACAGAAAACAAGTGTCTATATTTATTATTAATACCGTCTTTCATTTAAATACGATCCCCATAACCAATTCCTAAAAAAATATATTCCTATAAGATATATAATTCAGCAATATTTTTTCAGGTTATTGGCCATTTGGATTTGTTTGGTGTAATATTTATGTCACCTGTGATGTTTTAGCATGTTCATCCAGTATATTGCATATGTGTTTTATTAGTCTGGGACGTTATTTAGGAATACGTAATCCACTCGGATCAAGACATCGTTCAACAAAACGTATTACTGGTATTAAAATTGCTATTGTATGGGTAATGGCTATGATTGTATCTAGCTCAATTACAGTTTTAGGTGAGTTAAAATGTTTTCATATGTCTACAGAGTGACGCAAAACGACCGATATGGTTTGAATGTTTAATATCTTTTTTATTGAATGGTTAATTATTAGTATTTTTTTTTTGTTATTAATGGGGAATATTTTTAGCTTAAGTATGAAAAATTATATCCCGCAAGTGGTGACCATTTCGGCTTCACACATTCGTGCTCTTTCCAGTATATTTTTCATAACTTTTCGTAATTTTTGATCTATGTTCTGTTGTGTACTGTTCCATTTCCAATTTCCCAAGTTTTCTTCACAAAATTCTGAAATAAAAATAAAAAATATAAATAAATTTAAAAAGTTATTAAACATTCAAACCATATCGGTCGTTTTGCGCCACCCTGTATTTAATTAAGTATTTTAAATTCATTTTAATAAATTATTAAAGTCGTTCCATTTTGTCAGTAATGTATTAAAAAATGCACAGAAATTTCAAAAGTTTCAAATATAGAAAGGTCTTGGGTTCAAACCCAGGCCAGATCATATCTAATAAAAAAATATAATCTATAATTCATATCATATTAGCTTTTATCATAATATAAAATATACACCTGCCCCAAACACCTGAAAAGGAAAATTAAAGAATTTAAATAACCTTAAATATAATTAATCTAACCTGTTCCCAGGTTTTCAGTTATTTTTTTTTTAATTTATTATTTTCAGGAATCATAAATAAATCAAATATAATGCCAGAACAACATATCTGTGCTATTAATAATAGAGCATTTTTTGTATTTGGATCACTTGTTGCATTTTACATTCCAATGATATTAATGGTTGTTACGTATGCTTTAACTATTCAGTTACTAAAAAAGAAAGCAAGATTTGCTGCAGATCATCCTGAAAGCGAATTATTTCGAAGGTAATTTTAATATTATATATTGTAATAACTTAATTTATAAAACATCAAGGTACCGTCACATTGAAATTTGCTAAAAATGTAACGGTGAAACCGGAATCTAGTATTAACATGCTCTTCAAAATTTTAAACTGAAAGCTATTAGCTATTTCAGATAGATATTTAATATCTAATATGAAATATAATAGTCCTATATTACAAGAGTCCTCTTCCGACGTCCATCCTCACCAAAACGCTTTTCTCTTTCAGCTTATCTAACGTGGACATAAAGAAAACAGGACCGAATACACTTGTCTGTATGGAATTTATAGTTTCCACTTTTATTGGTTTTTTAGATTTTCTCATTTTAACCATGGGGTTGTAAAAAGAAAGTTGCCATAATCAAAACTCATAATACGAATATTTTCGGTTTGCAGCCCTGCTTTTCCTCCCTTCCGTAATTAGTAGCATCCTATGCTAATTAAATTTGCTAAATAAAGCTTCATAATCTTTTGAGCTATTTATTTTTTTTTAACGAGGAAAGGAAACGCTCAAAAGCTGTGAAAACTGTGCGGTGTTCCTTTTTGTAGTGAGCGGCTTTTACACACCAAAACTGTGGTTTTTTAAACCAAACCCTTTTTAAACCAAACCTTTTCGATTTATGATATTAATTTTAACTGAGCTGTGATTACTAGTTCAAACCCAAACAGATCATACCGATATTAAATTATATTAATTAAAAATAAACTTAATAATCTATATTTAAAAAAAAAACTTAATTTATTTCATAGATTAGGTGGAAGATTTGCAATTAAACCCCAGCATCATCATCATAATTCAAATAATGTAAATAAATTAAATCGGGAATCATCTAATCGTAGTTCAAAATATGATCCATCAGTACAACACTTAAAACGAACCAATAATGAAAGTTTTAATACTGGAAATAATTCAATTATTAGTGGTATTAGTAATACTGGAAGTGGTGGACCTGGTAACTGTAGGCGTTCTATTGATGATGGTATTAGTGGTATTAATATAGGTTTTAATAATAAAGCATCAAGTTGTAATCGAACAAATTTTAAAAATACAATATTTCGAAATGATTCAACAAATTCAAATCAAAAAATTACAGAATCACAACAAAATTTTTTGTATATAACTCAAGGGAATAGTAGCGGTTGTTTATCAAGTTCAAGTGATAGGTAAATTTGTAAATCTATAAGTTTTTAATGTAATTTGTTTATAAAATAGAATTGAGTAATAAATTCTTTTATTATATTGTTTCAGATCATCTATGAGACGCAGTAATACACAACAGCATCTTGGCTATACAAATGGTGGAAATTCACGTTCATCCCGTAGTCCCAGTATACTAACAGAAACATGCGAACAAAGTACCCAAACCCCAGACTCAATAGCTAGGGAAACAAGAAAATGCAAATTAAAAGCATTAAGATTTTCTTTTAACAGTGTAACACCACCAGCACTTAATTTAAATTTAAGGTGAGTATTAATGTTAAAAAGCAGGTATACAATAGTCTAACTTCAAATTTCTGTATTTTATTAAGTGTCAATTAAAATAGCGAACATAACATACGAGAAGATAATAACTGTGATAGTAATGAATTGATCTTTTAATTTTGCAGCCTTTTTCAATAAATAATCGATTTTTCTTTAAAAAGTCTTAGGCCTCCAATTATATAACTGCAAAGCTACCCAATGATCTCATAAAAATTTTAAAGTAATAAGCCTTACTAAGAAAAAATTTACGAGCTTAGAAAAGTCTATTTGAGTCGTTATAAAGATAAAGCGGTTCAAAAATGCTTAAAAATATGTCTGTTAATCTGATGTTTCTCTGTATGCATCTTTCCAATCATTATGACATATCTTTGGCGAACTCTATACCTGTAGCTTGGAAATTGCTCTGGTAGAGCTCCTTTTAATTTTTACAATGAACAACTAAACATAATTTATTAAAATGTCCACCTCTCAAGATAAAAAAATTACTAATAAAATTTTAAATAAGATAGATCTTTATAGTCTTTAAGATTCAATTTTATCAGACTTTACTTGTTATTTATTTTTACTTGTATTTTTAATTGTTTTTTCCTGTATTTTCAGATTTCTTACAGCAAAAAATAAACGTAACAGTTTATCAGCGAATGCAGTTGCAACTGAACAGAAAGCAACAAAAGTTTTAGGATTAGTTTTTTTTACATTTGTTTTATGTTGGTCACCATTTTTCATATTAAATATAATTTTTGCTGCCTGTACTGATTGTCTGGTACCAGAGCATGTTGTTGATACATGTTTATGGTTGGGATATCTGTCATCAACAATAAATCCAATTATTTATACGATATTCAATAAGACATTTCGAGCAGCATTCATTCGATTATTAAAATGTAATTGTGAAAGGTAAGTTCTTTATTATTGAATTTATTTATTACTTGGTTCGATTCCCGGTTAAGCCGAAAAAAACATTTATCTGGTTTTCGAAATTGACCAGCTACACTTCGACATTGGGTATAAATTAATGACATAACCAATAATTAATAATTATATATCTTTAATAAAAAGATAGATTGATATAAAAATATAAAGAAATAATTTGATTTGTTAATATAACTCACAGATACAGGAATACTTATAATCCAAATACAAAATTATTACAATATAATAATCTAAGGCGTAGTATTATCTCATGTTTTAATTGTATGTAGAATTCATTTAGATCAGTTCTAATGATGAGAATATAATATTTCCCCCATGTTGGACATAGATAGACTAGTGTTTAGCCGGTCTAAGCTAATTGTTAAAAAGTTAGATTGGCTAATAGTTAGTACTCAAAAAAAAATAATTTCCTGTAACAATCAAACTAAAATAGTTCTCATTTTATGTTCAAACTTTTCAAAATATTATGTTTCGTTTATTTTTTAGATCTGGTCGTCCAGCTAGATATCGTTCAGTTACAGAATCTAGAGGAGCAATGAGTTTATGTGCACCATCAGCACTTCCGTTAGCAATTTCATTACAAGGAGCACCACTTATGACACCATCTACAACAAATGAAACACCAATGAGTGAATTTCAAGGATCTTATACAATTACCGATGAAGAATGTTGATGCGATATAAATTGTTCTTCGACATTTGTATATTTGCCACTTATTGTATAAAAAATACTTATTGTAAGATATTTTAAGTTTTAAGATTATTTGATAGTTATTTTAAGATATAAAAGAGTATTAAGTCTAATTTTTTTGATTTTTAAACAGAATTTGAAATATTTTTAGCTTTTAATATAAACATAAATTTATTAATTTAATGTATCATGTCTCTGTTCTGTTAAGTTCTGTATTTAATTTTAAAAATTTAACAGGGCTTCCAATTTTTCCAGTTAAATTTATACGTCAGCGAAGGGGATTAGATAATGTTAATTTATTTCACTTAGATATCTTGTATTATTACCAACTGAATGGTTTTAAACTTGTTTTCAACTAAATCTGATTCCTTTTCATTAACTTCTTATTAATCCCTCTGTTTACACTTTATTTTTTCTCTTTCCCACTCATGGATTTCAATTGGAAAAATAATAACTTTAATAGTTTTTATACCCGTATGACTATATAGTCCAAGGGTATAATAACTTTGCCCTTACGTTTGTGACGCAGAGAAGAAGAAGGGGGGGGGGTCGGGGGGGGCAGATATAGACTCAAGTGTATGCAAGTGTATGGATCGGATCTCAAAAAGTAAAGGAGCTAGGATTATGAAATTTTCACAAATTCGTTTTTATGAAAAAACCGGAATCGCTATTTAAATCCAGCCATTTTGGTCCACGGGTTCGGGTAATATAGTTTAGTATAATGGCCAAAGTTACTGCAAAATTTTGTTGGTCTACTGCAGAAGGTTCGAGTAGCTGCCATACAACTCCTTCTTTTATATGAGCATTACAATACACCTGATGAAGCTGGGTGTCTGAAATTTTGCCAAAAGTAATTAACCGGATGATATAATGTATATGTTACGGTCATACGGGTATCCCAGAGTTGACCGTAACATATACATTATACCATATTATAACATATCCCATTGATCTTGAATTTTAAAAAGATTTTCCAAAATATAATAATAATTAGTAGAAGAATGAAATCACTGCAATGTTCTTTCTCAGTTATCTTAATTATTTCGGATCTATTCATGTTTATACAGACACACAAATTTATGCTCAATTAAATGTATCTTCTCTTCTCAACATGCAAACCAATTCTTAGATCAAAGAAAAATATGTTAAAAAAATTTATTAAATCAATATAAATTTCGTTATTTCATTGAAAGTTTTCATAACTGCTACGAATGGTCTGAAATAAAATGACAAAAAAAAAATTAAAAAAAAAAAAAACAATGACCATGAAAACTTTTCATTTAAATTTAATTTACTTGTTATTATTTTGTCCTTGTTTGTTATTTTTTCTATCTCTTTCCAATTTATATAAAATGTAATTTTTTTAATAATTAAGTCAAATAAAATTTAATGATATTTTCCAATTTTCTTTTTGAATTCATTTATTTTTTTTTATTATATTTTCTCTGTCTCTCTCTCTTTCTCTTTCTTTCTTGTAAAAAATGTTATCATATTTTGGTTTTTTTATAAAAACCCGCCTCAAAATCAAAACAAAACATAAATTTGGTGTTCCTTATCTGTCATTTCTTGTTGCATATCTTTTTAATTATTTTCTTGCTATCTTTGTCTTTCATTTTTGTTCTTTTTTAACTTTTACATGTTCTAACTTTGATTTTCATTGAGAATTCAAAAAACAAAAAAAAAAAACCAAAAGAATAAGAAATATATAATTTTTATTTTTTGTCCTTATTTAAAAGTAAAAAGGAAACAATGTCTTTGATTTATATTTGTTTTTGTTTTTTTTTTTGTTATTATTATGTTGTGTTTCCGCTGACATCTGTGTTCTATGTTACAAATTTTCTTATTATATATTTTTTGTTTTTTTTTTATTTTTTGTTTTTGTTGTTTTTGTTCTTTATTGCATCTAATTTTAAATTTCCATTTTACCATATTTTTTCAATTGAATTTAACTTGTTTTTTTGTTTTAGTGTTCGCAAGTATTTAAAATTATTAAAAATTCAGCCATATTATGTGTTGAAAAATTGAGATCGTTTATTTATTTATTTATTAACAGTCACTTATCCCCTACATAAAATATGATAAGACAAATGTAACCGATACATGTTTCTTATTAATTTAATATGTATTATTGTTTATTTTGTTTATATCATACCATTTATATTTTGCAATGCACATTTGGTCACCATGGTGATTTTGCAAAGAAATATTATATTAAAATAATTTTTTTTAATCAAATATTTCATGTTCTGTACGGGAATCGAACCAGTAGCTTCTCAGTTAACAAGCCTAATGATTACGCGTAAGGGATGCATCTTTGAGATCTGCAAGGTGCATCAATTCCAAAAATGAAGTTTTGATTAAAGTAATATGCATTTGACATTAAAAATTCTTTCGTAAAAACTGAAATGGAAATTTAAAGCACGTTCATTTGCTTTCAATGAAAAATACTTTCGATAAATTTTTCATTAAATATAAAAATTGAAGTTTTTCTACGTGGTATCACAGATTTGAATTCTTAAAGGGAACAAATTTAATGTCACTTATATTCGATTACAATTTATCATTGGTTTTAAATTAATAGTTGTTAGATATTAAATTAAAAGATGTTGTGTGTACATTGTGGTAATTCCGACTTTCAGAAACATTTTAAAATATGGTATTGCAGAACAATAAAATTTTATAATCAACAGTGTAGTTTTGTATAAATTATATTTGCGAACACTATTCTTTAAATGAAATTTATTGATGTTCTAAAAAATTATATTTAAAAATAAAATTATAATAGGAAAAAATGGAAGTAAAAACACTGTGGCATTGAACTTAAAAACAATAAGATAAAAATGTCCAATTAAAGATAATTTGAATAATAAATTTTTAGTTTTATAATATTCTTTGATATTTTCTTTAAAAACGAAACGCACTAAATGTTCTATTAAAATCTGAATTTTCTTTTAACATATTTTACAATTTACTTTAAATATTTCCTTGTATTTTCAACATTTATTTAATAATTGCTCCTATTTTGTAGAAATTTGTTATATTTTATATAACAATTGCATGTAGAATCACAATTTACATGAAATCATTTTCAATTTCTTTTGATCTCTCTTTGATTGTTGAAAAAATAGTCTTCTTATTAGCAGAATTTATGCTGCAGGTATTTTCCAAGTAAATTAAAATGAATGATGACTTGCAAAATTTGTTATATTGAAGATATCAATGATAGTGTTTCTTAGAGTTTAATAATATACTCATATATTAGTTTTACTCCATTTTGTCAAATCATATGTTCTCAAAAATTTTTCTAATTTTTATAAAAATTCTGAATTTTATTTTTAATTCTTCTTTAACTTTAGAAGTTAAAATCAAAGAATTATTTAATATTTAATCCATAATTGCTCATCCGATCCAATCGGTTACGTAGTGGTTTGGTCGTCGGCCTTTCAATCGAAGGGTTTCGGGGTCAAAACCTGGTCGGATAAAAAAATATAATTTTATATCATAATAGCTTAAATAAAAATATAAAAATAAAATAACTGGCGCATTTCATATTGTACCTAAAAAGGAAAGGCTGAATCACTCGTTTATAACATTGTATTTAGTAGGGGACTGTTTAAAACTAAATATAATTTAAATATTTTTAATTTAAAAATTAATCCTTAATCTGACCCACATCCTAGAGGAAAAGAGTCGTTAAATTTGTTTATAATATTTACTGTTATAAATAAAATTTTTCTAAATTTAATTATTCCTTAAAAACTATGTACGTACGAGTATTTATTGTATATAAATTGTAAACTATAAAATTATAAGATTTATATATAAGTTGCAGATTTAATTAAAGCTCAGGGGCAGCTTAGACATATTCGAATTTTCATCATTTTACCCAATATTCATTCTCCTGTTCTTTATTTTTTACATTAATTCAAAAAATGTATTCCCACCTACTTATGTATCAACTTGGATTCTGTTTAAAATATTAGTAGGCTTATTCCAAGTTGTACTTTAAATTGATGGAAAAATTGAAACCTTGCGATACATTAAATTAAGAAAATATTATTTATCTTGAAGTTTTTATTCATAATAAAGATTTTATTTCAATATTTTTTAATAAAACTTATTTTTGAAGCCAACTGTAAATATAATCATAGTATTTTGAATTTTATATTGGAATTGATTAATCAAAACCCAAAAAACAATAAATTCGTTGAGATTTTTAATAAATTCATTGTTAAAATGTAAAAATATATTAAAATAGTTATAGATTATAAACATTTCTATAAACACATAACATAAATTATAAATATTATTTTAAAAATATAAATTTTTTTAAAATATAATTATTAGAATAAATTAAGGTTAAATATATTATCTGTAAATATAAGAAAGTACTTATAGTAAAATTTTTCAATTTTAAGATTTTTAAGAAATATGATAAATAAAAATTAAATTATGTATATTTTTGTGTAAATAATTTAATTAATAATTATTTATTAAGAAGAGTGTTAATTTTATTTAGATATTTCAAAAAAAAAACCAAATTAATGTAAAAATTCAAAAAAAAAAATGTTAAAATAATAAACTATATAAGTTTTTAATTCATAACAGATTTTCAATTTATTATCTAAAGTTCTAGGTATTCAAATTTTAAAAAAGCTTTAGACCTTTTACTTTTGTCCTTACACTGTTTATTCTTTTTTGTAAAATAAAAAGCTTTTTTTCAAAAATAGGTATTATTTTTTTTAAAAGTTCTGTAATATGTAATACCTACCTTTTAAATATTTAAAAAAAAAACTTAAAAAGCTTTTATAGGAATAATACCTAAATTTAAAATTCTTTTTAGTGGTGGATTTTCGAATTAAAACTAAAAGCTTTTTTATCGTAATATTTATACAGGATGAACTTTTTTGGTTTTTCAGAAGGACAAATAAGCTTTTTAATAATAATGAGGGAATAGCTTTCATTAACATAAACTTAGAAAATTTTGATAAAATTTAAAAATAAAATAAAGCTTTTCAATGCTTTAGAACAAGTTTTACCATTTTCTTAAACCATTTTACATTTTTATTCATATTATATTGTTATCAAAGTTTACTAATTTAAAAAAGTCACAGCTTATCTAAAAGAATTTTTAACTTTTAAATAAAGCATTGAATAAGTGTTGCCAATTATATTATAATATCTAATGTAATATAATTTTTTAAGCTTTATAATTCAGCATTGTAGTTCAACTTTTGGTGTTATTTCAAACTTTCTAGTAACACTAAGGATACAACTTAAGTAGGTTATTTCTAGGACAAACTGTTTAGAAAGTTAATTGAAGAAGCATTGAAAATAAAGCTTATTTTGAAGAAAGTTTAACAAACACAGATTTTTATTTTAATTTTAAATAATCATTGCTGGGGTTGTTAACTTGATTTTAAATGAATTTGTTAGAATTTATATTTGCAAAATAATTTAATCAAAAAAAAATTTTAAATTGAAGTTTTTTAATTTATCTAAGAACCGAACCATTGCTTAACACAATTTCTATAGATGATTTTAATTAATAATACTACAAAGTTACTAAGAAAGAAACCTAAAAATTGTCTTCAATATTTGTGTAGTAGAAATAAATTATTCTTAACAGGATAAAATATTTAAAAAATAATTTACAATAAATTTCAATCAAATCCATAAAATACAAAAGACTAATGTCTATACAAGAGAAGTAGTCGTTTAATGTATTGATAAGTAAAATGGAATCAATAATGAAATATAGTAGGCAAAATAAGAAGCATATTATATTTTTAGTGCAATTAGTATAGCTGCGCTGCATGCTCTTCTAAAAGTTTCCGAATGAGGATTGAAAATATCTGACTAATTTTGGCAGACTATAAAAACTGGTTATTTCCATTCTTTTTATAGTCTGTAACTTCAAGAAGATATTCTAGCTGAACTAATTCGAAAAATTTTACTTTAGTTTGAGGCAATCTTCCTGCATGATGCTCAACTCTGAATACGATATAAAGACCGGATTTCTGTCAATTGTTTATGAATTATATGAAACATAATCCAAGAGAAATAACGAATGTATAGATTAAATGCTAAGAACACCTTTATATGTAAAAAATGGAAAATCGAATACATGTAAATATAGGCAGTAAATTACAGATGCATTCAAAGATTAATCAATTCGGATTACGTAAGTTACAAAGTATACTTACGTAACGATATTCAAAACAAATAAGTCTAAATTTCCTTTTGATTTGGAAATTTAGACTTATTTGAAAATTTTTAAATCAAATAAACCCTTTCTTTTTCAAATCTAATTGATTATAGACTTCTTTGGTTTATAATACAAAATCGGATAAAAACCATGTCGTTCCAATACCAATGTGATTTTAAAATTTAGACTTATGTAATTTTAAAATGGGCAGATTTGATATTAGAATTATGTTGAATTTTTAAATAATTTTCTTCTAATTACAAAGATGAATTAAACGCTTAAGTATCTAATAGAAGGTCTAATGCAACAATTAAAATAAAATCTGTATTTAGTATTTTTAGAAATTAAAACTTCTCTATTCTCTATAAGTAACTGCTTTATAGTCTTAAATAAATTTCTTAGAAAAAAAATGTAAACCCCAAGAAATCTTAAAAAAAAATTGTTTAGCTTTAGATCAAATAAAAAAAAAATTAAATTCTAAATGAATTACTTTTTAATTTGAATTTATGAAATAAGTCTGTGGCTGTTCATGCAAATGTTGTAGTTCTTAGTTTTAAGCCAAGAACCTTTTATTTTTATTTCTGGTTATTCCTTACAAAAGAATATAAATCTCATTTTACTTTGTACACTATTAATTTTATAGCCTTGAAGCTACGAGTATTATAAGAAAACTAACAAATTTTTTTTTTTCACCTTTATTTGTTTTATTTCGTTTTCAACTTGCAAAATGTCACCTGAAATATTAATCTTTTTACCAATTAACATTAAAAATGTAAAAAAAATTTAAAAAAGAAAAAAAAAAAAGTCATTTTCCAAGAAATCTAGAAACAATCTGACAGTTTTTTTTTCCAACCTTAAGATATTTTAACTAGTTGAATTGTGGACTCTATTATACACCATAAGGTGAATTTTTTCCCTATTTTTTTTTTAATTCACTTAAAATAATGGGAAAATTATGGAGAAAATTGAATTAAGGTAAGAAGAAAAACGTGTTTTTTTTTTTTTACTTTAAAAAAAAAAAAAATTTTCTTGAATTTTTTAGTTTAACATTTTTTCCTTTAAAGTTCCTACATTGGTTCAAAATACGGTATATATTATTTAAGTTTCAAAATTATAGGGTGTTTTGTAAAAGAAAAAAGATTATTAAAATCTGAAAAGCTGACACTCCACCGTGCTCGCTAGTCAACATATTAAAAATTAAAAAAACTGGAGTGATAAACTTAAGCAATACCCAGATTTTTCGAAATTGTAGGAAAATTGATTACCAATTTAAAGGAAATTAAGAGAAGTCTCAATTATTTATTTTCAAAAGTAAAAAAATTTTGAAACGTTGGGTTAGTGATCCAAATTTCATATTTTATTGGGCCATAGGAAAGTAAATTCTTGATTTAGGGCTTTTAGAGCATACGCCCATATTTAAGAGAAATACACTTGGAAATTAATGCATGTTAACTGTTATGTTATCTGATTATCACGGAGATTTTGAATTACACCTAATTCCGTTTTATGCGATTTGCAAAAAACATTTAATTCTCTTTTTACGCGTTCGAATTTCCAACAACACGATGAAAAAAAAAACAAGATTAAATTAGATTTTAAACCTTTTGATGTTCCCAAATTATTTAGAAACGAGGAAGAGTGTAGTAGAGTAGACTGTGTCAACTCTGGGATACCCGTATGACCGTAACATATACATTATATCATCCGGTTAATTACTTTTGACAAAATTTCAAACATTCAGCTTTATTAGGTGTAGAGTAATGCTCATATAAAAGAAGGAGTTGCATGGCAGCTACTCGAACCCTTTGCAGTAGACCAACCAAATTTTGCAGTAACTTTGGCCATTACACTAAACTATTTTTGGCAAAATTTCAGACACCCAGCTTCATTTAGTGTAGTGTAATCCTCATATAAAAGAAGGAGTTGTATGGCAGCTACTCGAACCCTCAGCAGTAGACCAACTAAATTTTGCAGTAACTTTGGCCATTACACTAAACTATTTTTTGCAAAATTTCAGACACCCAGCTTCATCAGGTGTAGTGTAAAGCTAATATAAAAGAAGGAGTTGTATGGCAGCTACTCGAACCCTCTGCAGTAGACCAACCAAATTTTGCAGTAACTTTGGCCATTATACTAAACTACTTTTGGCAAAATTTCAGACACGCAGCTTCCATAGGTATAGAGTAATGCTCATATAAAATTAGAAGTTGATAGACTCGAACCCGTGGACCAAAATGGCTGAATTTAAAACTCGATTCCGTTTTTTGCATAAAAACGAATTTGTGAAAATTTCATAATCCTAGCTCCTTTACTTTTTGAGTTATCGTGATGACGGACGGACGGACAGACGGACGGACAGACAGACGGACGGACGGACATACATAGCTAAATCGATTTATTTTTCGATTCTTATCCGATCCATACACTTGAGTCTATATCTACCCCCCCTCCTTCTCTGCGTCACAAACGTAATGGCAAATTTATTATACCCTTGGACTATATAGTCATACGGGTATAAAAAAATGAATTTTTTTCCACGATTTTCTCTCGACGCAGATTTTCGCGGAACATATTTATTGCATAAAAAAATCGAATTAAGGGTATTTTTGACTAATAGAGAATTAGGGTATTTGATACACGTACAATTTTGAAACTGTTATTATCCATTTGCAAAAGATTATGCATATATAAAATTTAATTTTTCTAAATTTTAAATTTAATAGTTTTTATAGAATTATCTAAATTAAATTAAAATTAATATCTTATCTAAATTTTGTGAGAATAAAAAAGGGAGTTGAAGCAATAAACTATAGACAATAATTTAATTAATAAACAGTAAAATTTTACCTAGTTAGTGAATGAAAAGTGGAAATATTATAGAATTATCTTAATGTGGAATACTTCAATTTTCTATATATATAACAATTCCCACTCAGACTTAAGTCATACACTTAAAGCTCATTAAAAATCTTACAAATCGCAAAAATTTAAAGTTATATCTGATTTCAAAGTCACCCAGTATTTTAACATTCTTTTGTTTTTAATTTTATCTTTAACTAATAAAGATCGCGTTAGAAATATTTTTATATATATATATATATATTTTTTTTTTCCTCATAAAGTCATTTAAAGTCAACGTAGACAGAAGGACTTCATTAGCATTGTGCCAGTTATATAGAAGTTTATATTAAAAATATTTAAATTTTACCATTAACAGACCAAATGTCCTTTTATTTAACATAAAATAAATTTTGTTACATAAAATTATCAGTCTGTAAATTTCTTTGTGTTATATTATTAATACATATAATAGGTTTTTGATTGTGGGATCTAATGTCAAAGGTTGTATATGTAAAGGTTGTATAGTAAATAATTATTTATTAATATTAAATTAAATAAATGACAATGCAATGACAATACAATGCAAACTATTTTTCAGAAACATTATGATTGCATACCTTTAGGCTTTAGTTTTGTAAACAGAGAACAAGTGTGATATTCAGAGTAATTTTTTAACGCATTAGTTTTTAAATTAAAGACAATTTAATAGAGCGACAAACGAGGGCAAATTTTCATAATATCTATAGAAAAAAGTTTAAAAGCCTTTCTGTAACATATCTGACAGTCTTTAGATATGATAAAAGTGTTTTCCTCACTCAACACGTAGAAACCATTTTTATAACTAGAATCAGATTATCAAAGGACCTCAGTAGTCCTTTTGGCACTTCCACCACCTATTAGAAATTTTATGGAACTACAGGTGTACAATCTTTTTGACTGAACCAGATGAAGCTCCGCTTAAATGCTAATCCTTCAACTATACTCTTCTCTCCCAAAATAATCGACTACTACAATTACATAACAGTTTTGAATTAATGGTTTTCACTGTTCCTTATTTTAAATGTCGTCGTAAAAAATGTTGGGGAAAGAAAATAAAAAAATTTTAAATTGAAATTTTTTTGCAATATTTTAGTGTAATTAAGTTGATAACTCATAGTAAAAAAAAAAAATAGAAGAGTGTATAATAAAATAAGTATAATGTATAAAGTTTTACTCTTTTACAGTTTTTAATAGAATTACATCTGTCCCCTTATATTTAATTTTATTACTTTTTTATTTTAAAGAAAGTATCTTAAGATACAAATTGTTATTATTTTTCATAGTTTTTAATGCTTCCTTTGATAAAAAAATTTTTTATTTTATTTTCACTGTTTAAATGACAAATAAGTGATTTGTTTGTAAAATGTCATTAGTGAATAGTGATTTGAAAGTTTTAGTTTTTTATTCTTTTTTTTAATTGTTAAATTTAAAATTGTTTAGTTTTAATAAAATTGAAAATAAAATTAATTTAATTTTTTTTGAAATTCTATGGAAAATTTTTGTTTGTGAAATTTGTGCAAAACAAAAGAATTATAAACTGCATAAAAATTGCATTAAATAAAATTTTTCAAGTAAAAAGTTGTTAATGTTTTAATGGAAGTAAACAAGTTATAAAATGATCAATACGGTATAGCAGTGTATCTTAAACTGTATTGTTGGTTTTTCTGAGAAGGAATTAAATTTTTTTTAGTGAAATTAATTGACCAACACAAGAATATTAAAATAATGGTTTCCTACAATTTTTGTGATTCAAAGAAGGTTTCAGTTTTAGTCGTAGGTGATTTTTTAACTGCCTTTACGATCGATTATTTTGCAAGCAACTGGCTATTGTCTTAGAATTTTTCCCAGGAATGAATGGAAAAACTTTCACTTGCTCGTTTTTTATATGCGCGAGCTCTGAAGGTGCACTTAACTAACTTGACTAAAAACTACGGAAAATTAAAACCAATATGATGTTCAGTGCTGTTATTTATGTTACCTATTGAGTTTAGTTCCATAATTTTATGTTATGCACCAGGGGTTCCTCGGTCGACCACGTCTTCTCGAGCCTTTCATTCAAGGGCCATTCTTGCTGTTTATCCTTGGTGTTTTCGCAGCGTATTTTTCCCAACTTTTACATTGCAGCACGACCTTTGTCAATTTTTTGGTGAAACTGACCACAGTTCGATTTCAAATTTTTTTAGAGACTACACTACAATCCCTTTTTGGTACTTATACAATATTTTATGATTATGAAGTATAAGTACTATGTTGTATCCTTGATCCTCAAACTGGGTTTGTATTGTTTTAAAAAATAGTTTGAATTTAACTTTCTTTTCCATTTTAAAAAAATGCTTTAATATTTTACTCTGAAAGTTGGTTTTTAAATGTTCTTCAATTTAAAATGAATGTATGTATTATATATGTATATATGTATGCATGTATACTTTTATGCTTTTTGAAAAATAAAGACCAGACCTTGTTTTGTTTTTCTTTTAATGGAACGTATTCCCATATCTATATAATATATACAACAGCTTTTAAAACTTTTCTAAAATGTTTTGTAAATATCAAAATCAAATTTATTCTGTTAAAACTTTAATTGTTTAAATTTCTTAATGTTTCTAAATCACGTATTATAAAATTAAAACAATTTGTTTTTTAAATAAATACACTTTTATAAAATATAAATAAAATTAATAAAGTTTAAAAATTTTGAATTTTATAAATGCAATGTACGTTTTCGACCATTCGAATAAATCCTTAGTTAATTTTATTTGATTTTTTAATAAGAATGATCAATACCTAAATCCAAAAAAAAAGGCCACGCAGTTATTTAGACAGACGACCACCAAAGACCACAACCTAATTTCGGATAAAATCAATGAATTTAGGTGGAAATCGAAAATAGCAAGTTGGGATTTTAGGGGTAGGGTTTAATCTCCGACAATTTCAAATGAAAGTGTCGAGGTAACAAGTTAAGAACAGAGAAAGTTCTTTATGCAGTGTTAAAAGTTTTATAGAAATATGGCGGACAAACGGGTTTGTTGCTAATTGTACAACTGTTAGTCTAACAAGCGTGTCTATAATATCATATAGGAACATTTTGGAACTAGCTAATGAAATTCACATACAATTTAAGCATGAGCTTGTACTAACCTTATAATATTAAGAAATATATTTAGATTGTCAAAAGCAAATGGACAAGTGAACAAACCCCCTGATGTAAAAACGGGACCTGCAAAGTTAGCAAGGAAAGTATGATTAACCCAGCGGTCGGATGGTTTTGTTCGGATTTTACGAAATACATTAATTTTTAGGTTTCAGGGTTTAATTCAAATCCAGATCAGTTTTAATTTAGATAATTGTTTTGTAAATGTAGGATTCTTAATTATTCTTATTGATTCAGAAAAACAAAATTAGATTTTTACACTTACACCTTCCGTGTGACAGGCTTTCTTCCTAGTCTATTAATAATTCAAATTTGTGCAAATTTTCATTAGTAATCTCAAATAATAACACCATCTATACTTTCTCTCTCTCTTTCGAATTTATCTATTACTACAATGTTGTATACATACAAAATATATTAAATTTCTACTCATAAATAAAACAACAGAACTTAAAGAAATCGTTATTTGGTTCTCATTTCCAAAGAAAATAAAAAAAAAAACAATCTTTAAATTTAAACGTAAATAATACTTCAGATACAAGATTGATTTCAATTAAGTGATTTAAAGTATAAATAAAAAAAAAAACAAAAAAACTTGTTAAAGAAAACTGTTATTCTTTTCGCAAATCAAAATCCTTACAATTTATTACCTCTCATTTTTCCTCTCACAACTTTCATTCTCTTCTCCTATCATTTCATCTCTCAAAGTGTTTTTTTTTTAATGAAATTGATGATAAGAAAAAAACAACAAAAAATAAATGAAAAAAACAACAATAAAAAATAAAAATTATGATTTTTATTCAACAATTCGATTTATTTTCCGATTGTTTGATTTAAATTTTTTTTTGTTTTTATTCTCCATTTTTTATTATTCTAACTGCTATTTTTGTTGTTGTTTGCTCATTTTTTCTTTGCTTACAAATCAGAGTATATATATATATATATATATATATGTATATACGCTATGCGCAAAATAGGATAACTGTTCTTGTTATCAAAACAAAATTAAACGATATTCGTGCTTTAGAAACAAAATTTCTTCTTAGCGTCAATCGAATTTTTTGTTTTTTTTTTCCGCATACTTTGAATCTTTAATCGAATCGAAAATCTTAAAATTTATACATTGCACGTAATATAACAACTCTTCAGGGATAACCCTACATAACATATGTTAAGTTGGACTTAATTATATATTAAAAATTGATTTCGAAATTATATATTAAAAATTGATTTCGAAATTATATTTTACATTTGCCATTGAGTTGCACTAGCGATTTGGTCCACCTAATTATGTTTAAGGGAATTAAATAATAGTCATTTAGGATTCACTATTAATCGAAACGATAATAAGAAGTTGGACATTTCAGTAATGGAAATACGATAGATTAAGCATAACTATTAAGTATCCAAACCTTTATATTAGATAATTAATGACTGACTTCTATTTGCCAGAGCAAACCTGTACAGACATACCACTCGTGGAAAGCTACCTCCCCCGGGGAGCTCATACCACATGCATCACATTACACAATCTGAAATCGGCTCATTTGATCACTCTTTAAAATCGTATGTTACTGTTGTTGTCCCTTTGAATAAAATGAAAACAAGGCTAACCATCTGATCAATGATAGTGTAGTTAAAATATCTATTATTTAATTCTATAAATTTTGTACTCATTGTTTCGAAAATTTAATACAAACACAATCTTATTCAGAAACAAAAAGTAGACTGATTTTTTTTCATTCTGCTGTGGACATTTTCCCGCATTCTAAAAATTTTGACTCATAACATGTATCAAGATTGTATAAATTCGATTAAATGAAAAACTTTATAAGAGTTTTGTAATTTTATTGAGAGTTAAAAAAATTTATTTTGAACACCACAACACTATGGAATTAAAGTAACTTTTCTAAATAAAATTTCAATAATATGTATCTATGATTACCCAGACCAACCACTTACGAGTTATGTTAAAGTTTTATAAACAATAATAAGTACACAAAAACATAAAAATATAGTGTTGTATAAGATGCACATTACAAACTTGTTAGTACTCAAATAAAACCAAATAATATTAAGTAACAGTAAACCAAATCGAAATGAAATAATAATATGTCATTTCCGGAACTCAATTTCAATGTAATTTTAAATCTTGAATTTTTGATACATTTATGAATTTTTGTTACATGAACGATATAAGTAATCGTTATATATCTAAAACATTACTTTCCGATTGTGGTTTTTTCAAGATAAAATTGGGTTTTGCTTTTTAGAAGTTTATTTTGTGTTCTAAGATAATTACAACGGATATATTACCATATTATACCATATTATGTAATTTAGGTATATCTTTAATAATTCAATATTAGAGGTACTATTACTCATAAATAATTACTCATATTTTTAAAATCGATTACTGAATGAATTACTTCGATATTTAGTTATGTTTGAAACCAAAGATATTTGCTAAAATTTTTAGAATATTATTTTACACTCAACTTAGCTGTGCTAGAGTTCGCAACTTCTACTTTTGGTTGTAGCGGTACCATTTAAAAATAAATCATATTTTTAAAATCGATTAATGAATTACTAGTATCGCCCTGTGCTCGAAATTCGAGCTATTTTTGCTTTTAAGTTAACATATAAAATTCGTTTTGTGTAAATTATAATAGACTATACATAATAAAAATTATGCCAACAGCGTTGTCAACAATTCTTGGGCTTGAAATTTGCTTAAAAAAAATTTATAATTTTTCTTAATTATTAAAACGTTGTTAAGTACCGATTTTTGAGTTTTATTTCTATAGCTTAAGCCGCTTTAAAGAGAGGATAAATTGGTACAGTTAAATTAAATTAAAATTCTAAATACATATAAATATTATTCTAATAAATACATATTTCTAAACATATACATATATTTATTGAAGTCAAGAACCCAAAACTCGAGTTAATGCTGTCCTTCATATAGCAAACTGTACTTTTTTCTATACATTTTAGTACGATATGAACTATGTTGTACGTATTCTGTATCCTAATTAATAAACTCTATGAATACATAATATGTACAACAAAATATAACATATCATAATTCATAAGTTTAGTAATTAGTATTATATTATATTGAAGCTGCCAGAAGTACAAATAATAGTCAAGTTGACCGAAGTCTTTTTTTAAATTTCAATCTTAAGATTTATAGCAAAAAAAAAAGTTTTTCAATAAATCAAAGAATAAATTTTTCCTACCCTTTTTTCATTTTTAAATTTAATAGCTACATAGGTAAATTTTTACTACAAATGTATGCCTATTTAAAAATCTGAAAACATGCGAAAAATGATTCTGAATTGCTTAGTTTACTTTATACCTTTTTGTCTAGTTTATTTATTTTATATTTCCTAAGTTTTTTATTGACAAAAATATATTTCTATACATGGTCATGAGCCATGACTCATAAGTTTCTTAAAACAAATAAATATTATTGGTTTTATTCCTTTAAGAGGAGTAAACTCTTTTCTACTCTCAACTATAGCCAGCTACTTCAGCCCTTGTAAAAGAGTATATGACAGAGTAGATAAATAATTTCCGGCAGATGGCTTTAATTAAAATTCTCTTGAATAGATTATGTTAAATCATATTTTTTATTTGATAACCAATAAGCACTTACCCCCTTCCATATTAAAAAATATTCTTTATATTTATATCAGCAATAAACCTTAATTTTTTCACTTTATTAATATTTAAATACTATTAAATATAATTAATTTCTCAAATGACAGGTGGTTTTAAAATGTCAAATATATATATGATGATAATCTGACAATTAGGTACTCCTGAAACAAAAATTAGCGTTCCATTTACAAACTACGCCTATCTAATCTTCATGTACACTTTTTGATATATAAAATTCGTTCGTTTTGTCAAAGTAAAACTAAAAATAGTTCTTTTAATTATAAAAAAAACATTATTCGATGTTGAAAGTGTGAAATAAACTTTTCAATTATTAGAATGAAATCTAAAACATACGACGTACAATTTTTATACGGCAGTACGTCAATACGTCTGTCTACATATCCATTATCGGTAAATCGATACGCGCGTACAATATTTAATTTATCAAAAATATTTATTTGAATGTTTTAATTTAGTACCTACAAAAAATATTTTTAATTTCATATTATAGGTATTTTGAATATAAGATATTTTTTAATAAAAATTATTGTAAAAAAATATTATTTTTTAAAACATAATATTAGAAATATAAGAAAAACCAATAATAATATTTTTATACATTTTGTCAATATTTGTAAATTTTAAAATTCCGAGATACAGTACATTACGTTACGGGTATTTTCGCTGCTCTAATGAAAATTTATGAACCTATTTATTTCTCAATTTTTTGACAGAAATTATACGACAGAAATTATTTAGGTTAGGACCTAAGGAACAAATAACTTTTTTTGAGAAAGATAATTTTTTTAGTTTTGCAAACATATTGTACTGTAGGTATTTTTAATTTATTTGAATATTTGTATGTTTTAAACTAAATTATTTAAAAAAAAATGTTATTTTAAAATATTTTATTTTTAAAATTTAATCGCAGCAGCATAAGAAAAAACAATTACAATATGTATTTTTATACATTTTGTCAATTTTTAAATTTTAAAATTTAAAATTTAAAACGTCGCGTATGCTTTCATGTAAATTTTTTTACATTACTAATTATTTCAAAATTTTTTGACAGAAACTGAATGCCGTACATGCTGATTTTGGCTGATCCATAAGAAACAAATCATTTTTCTTAATAAATATTATTTTTTTTTTTAGGTTTCTGCATATTTCAGAATTCGGTTTTTAATTTTACAAAAAAACTTAACAAAAAGCAACCACAATTTACGATTTACAAAAAATTTTTTTTTTAGTACCTACTGGTCCTACTGTATTATAATAAATTGCAAACAAAAACAAAATACAGTACTTTACGGTTATAACGACCATTATGGGACTGAAAATGTTCGTCGTAATAAACAAATGTCGTTTTAAAAGAATGCTGTGAATTTTGAAAAATTAGTATAAGACTTGAACATTGTAGAATGTGCTGATTCTAGAATGGACACTTCGAACTCATTTGCTAACATTTTATTTGCTGTGTCAGCCTCAAGCCTATGTATAGTGTTTTTTCTTCTATTGAAATTTTTTTTTGTATTTTTGATGCGTTATTATGATTGTTTTTATATTCAAAACTAAATAAAAAACACTTAATTAGATATTATATCTTATTATATCTAATGCCAAGCAACATTATTAGATATAATAAGTTTAAATAAAAGAAATATCAATGTAATAAAAAACTTTCATTTTTAGGTAAAATTTAATTCTTTATCAAAAAGTGTAAAGTTTATTATAATTAAAATTGAACCGAGTTCGTTATAAATGAAAACTACTGTATAAACCAAATGTATTTCTTTCATTTCGAACAGCTCTCATGTAAATTCATGTACCTATTTATTTGTAAATTTTTTGACAGAAATTTTACGTCAACTTTTATTTCAGTTGAAGATTATTTGTTAGTTTTTTTTTGCGAACATATTATAGGTATTTTCAATTATTTGGAATGTATGTTTTTTTAAAAAAAAATATTATTTTAAAATATTTTATTTTGAAAACTTAATCGTAGCAACATCAGAAAAAACAATTACAATATTTTTATACGCTTTGTCAAATTTTAAAATTTTAAATTCCGAAGTACAGTACATAACATACCTACTTATTTCAAAATTTTTTGACAGAAACTGCACGCCGTATGCATTTATTCTGGTTGATTCCCAAAGAACACATAATTTTTCCTAAGAAATGTAATTTTTTTGTTTCTGCAAACATATAGCAAAAAAAAAAAATACAGTAAAACTCGCTTATAACGACCATGAAGAGACAGAAAATATTCGTCGTAATAAACAAATGTCGCTTTAAAAGAATGCTGTGAATTTTGAAAAATTAGTATAAGAATTGAACATTGCAGATTGTGCTAATTCTAGAATGGGCACTTTGAACTCATTTGCTAGATTTTTATTTGATGTGTCAGCCTCACCTCTCTGTTTATAGATGTACCTATATATGCTTTTTCTTGTAATGAAATTTTTTTTGTATTTTTGATGCGTTATTATGATTTTTTTTTATATTCAAAAATATATATAAAAATACTAAAATAATCACCAAGCAACATTATTAGATATAATAAGTTTAAATAAAAAAAATATAAATGTAATAAACAACTTACATTTTTAGGTAAAATTTAATTCATTGGCAAAAAGTATTACGTTTATTATAATTAAAATTGAACCGAGTTCGTTATAAATGAAAACTACTGTATAAACCAAATGTATTGCTTTCATTTCGACAAACTCATTTTTTTCGTTCACTTTTTAAGATTAAGAAAAAACAAAAACAAAAAAAAATTTTAAAAAAATTTATATCTCCTTGTTCATTGAACTAAACAAAAAAAAGAAAGATATACATAAGTCGGCGCCTATAATCTTTTGAATTAGATTTAGCTGCGAGTTAAAACCGAAAATGAATTACATTTACACAGAAAGTCGGCGCATAATATTAGAGTCATAAGCCTCAACTTTTAAAAGCGTGACCGTTAAATTCAAATTTACGTTAAATTAAAGACGGATTTTCACCTGAAAAAACGAAATATTCTAAAAAAAAAATATCATTGTCCTATGAAAACAAAAAAAACCTTTCTTTTGGTTGTCGTTTCATTAAAATTGGTCAAATAGTTTGTTCTAAAAAAGGATGTTTATATTTGTATGGGAAAAAATAAGCCGATTAAATATTATGATTTCGATATGCAATTACATTTGAAACTTAAAATAATTACTAAAATTTTTAGAATAGTATTTTAGAAAATTTAAATCTGCTAAATCAATTACTTCATATTGACTTAAACAATAAGACGCGAAAATCGCATCATCCTAGCTTCAACTTTACATTCAAGTATAGTATCAAAATTAAGCACTCAACTTAGTGGTGTTAGGGCTTGCAACTTCAACTTTTTGTTGTGTTTGTAAACTTAAAATTCACTTTTAAATTAAAGTAATAACTTAACTATCAAAAATATTACAGATATTAAAACAATATAATGCAGAGATATGTATAATAAAAATCTGTTATTAAAATACGGCGGCTAAAATTATTCAAGTTGAATTCGACAATTTAAAAAAGCAGAAACCTCTTCATAACATAAATTTCAAAAATATAGGGGACAAACACCTCTAATTTAATAATAAGAAACGTACACGTTGGTCAAGAAGAACTTAAAATTTCTTAATACTATGTTATACAGGGTGTTTCCGACTCGATGTTAAGTCCTCATAACTGCTATGGGAGTTAAAATAGACCCCCTCTTAAATACAATTTTTTGTTCGTCTCGACATGCCCAATCACCCATTTCAAGGAAGACCATCGAGTCGGAGACACCCTGTATTCATTTTGTATCTCTTATCAACACCCAGTTTTATATACAACCTTATTCAAAATTTCTTAACTTTCCTATTATCCATTCTATGGGATTCAGAGAAAAAATAAAACTTGATGTATGTGGTAGCAATATGGGAATTAAGTTTAATATGAATGAGGAAAACTTTAAGAATCTTTTATACGTTTTTTTTTTTTATTCCACCTATCAACTTTTCTCTTCAATTCACCGTTAGATAGAAAAAAAAAGCAAAAAAATCTGAAAGAAAAGAATTGAATTTTAAAATGGAGAAAAAAAAACCTTAAAGATATGTTAAATAGTAAGATTGAAAGATGTTCTTTCCACTCGTTATTTTTTCTCCAATTTTTTGTTTTTTTTTAAATTCTTTTGACAAAAATCCATTTAACATGAAAATTAGAAATGAAAATTTTTTGACATTTGATGAAAATTGAAATGTACGGACGACAGAATAGAACTTTTTTTTCTAAAGAAGAAAACTGAATAAAATTTTTCTTAAATCTTTTTTCAATTTTACCTTTTTTCGTTTTTTATCACATCAGAATCGGAATTTTCATATGCAAACCATGTATTTAAGTGATTTCATTTTTTTTTTCAGTAATTTTCTTTTGTGAAATGAAAAGAATTTTTAATACAAGTTTGTTTTTTTCTAATATTTGAAGGGCATTCTTTTATATTTTCATTCTATTATAGATTTTATATACTTTATTTTTAGTTCAAGATAGGTTATATGCATACCTGTATAACAGGTACACCTCAGTGAAAATAGAACCTGAATACAAACTTTTTTTTAAATTCATAATTTTTTGTAAATCAAAACAGTGTTTTATACTGAGTAAAGATGTAATTAACAGTTTTGTGTTAGATTGAGAAATGCTTTAGATGGATGTTAATCCTGAAAAGGGTGTTTAAGTATTAATGAACTCAGTAGGTACTGAATAAAATATTCTATTTGCCTAAAGTTGATCAAGCTGCATACATTTTTAAAAATAAATATAATGTAGTTTAAGTTTAAAATGCTTGGTAGTTACGCTTTTAAAAATCAGGATTTTCTCCCAAATTCCGGCTACAACCTAAAATTTTTTTTTAGTTTAAAAGGTTCACTTAATCTTTTTCTAGGTCCCTGGGTCTTTTTTTTTTTAATTTTTAGACCTTTTTCATTTTTTATAGAATTTAAGTGATTATTGACTTTTCAATACTAAAGTCTTTTTGTGAGTGTTGCCATAGTGAAATTCTTTCAAATAATTGCGAAAATAATATTTAAAATGGTTTTATAAGAAACTAAAAATTTAAAAGTCAGGAAGCGAAATGCACATAATATTTAATTGATTGGGACCTGGGTGGTGTAGTTGGTAAGCATTTGGCTTATTAAATGAGAGGGTACGGGTTCGAAGTTATTGAAAAATTATTATTCTTTACAAATCTCCATGGTGACCAAATTTAAATATAGTAAAATATAAAATATTTGATATAAACAAAATAAATAATATTGCTTATACAATAATATTGTTGGTCCAAATTAGAAGGAAAGCAGTTAGCATAATGGTAGCATTCTAAGGAGACAATAATGATCGCCCTTTCAAGCTGAAAAATTAAAACAAACTTATTTAAAAAAAAAAATCACTTTCCACGGCGTGGTGTTCCATAATAGATACATGCAACTTTGAAGGTTCTATCTTGGTATCTTATTCTTATTTTTCATAATTTCTAAAAATAATTTGAATAAATAAAAAGTTTTTCTTTTAAAGAAAACATGTGATGACATCTTTTGTAGAAAATGCATATTAAAATATATACGCTTAGGTATATATATATATTTTGAAAAAGTCAACAGATTCTTTTTTTAAATTTTACCAAAAAAACTTATGCTTTATTTAAATTTAATTTGAATAGTTTAAAAAAAAAAAAACCTAAAAATAAAAAACTAATTTTTAAAGTTTTAATACCGTATGGGATTTGAGAAGTTTAAAAAACTTTTTGATTTTTTATTGATTTCCCAAAGATCATAAATTTTATCGTTAATTTCAAATTTGAGGTTAGACAAAATGTTTAAAGGTACAAAAAGTGTGAATGTATGTTTTTAACTTTGATGATGAAGGTTTTTTTTTTTGATATTGAAGGTCTATTATTTGTTAAAACTTCAATCAAAAATATTTAATGATCAAGGGAATTTTTAAAGTGGTTTTTTTGTTCTTTAGATTAGATTTTGGTAATTTGAAGCGATCTTTTTGTCAGTAGAATATGAAAACTTTCATGGCTTGAGATTACGGCATTCTCTATTCGAAATTATGAATGTACCACAAAATTTTTACAAAAAATACTATATTTAATTTTGCAAGTTTTTTCTGAATATTATTTAATGAAATTTAAATGTTTTTGAAATGTATTTTATAAGGAAGCCTCCAAAATTAGAAACTTCAAAATAATCTTTAATCGCTTTGATTGAAAGTTGTTTAAAATAATTACGTATGTGATAGTAAAAAACCTTTGAAAGATGTTTCACATTATGATTTTCCTGTAGGAGCGTTTGGTTTTTCCTATAAGAGCGGATTTGATTTTTAATTTCTAAATATTCAATTATTTTTAATAAAAAAATAGCGATAACGCACTGCCTTCCATTCTAGTTTATTTTTTTTAATTAACTGTCAAGACAAAATTCGAACCCAATTTCGTTCTCAAATAATAAATTGTCATTTTAAACTAGGAACCGTGTCAGTGAATAGCAACAGTATGTAAACGTCAGGTTAAACTCTGACCGTTCATGTATGGGCTTAACAACTAGTACTACTTTGAAAAGATCTATTTATTTCAAAAATTTCATGTATTTTGATTTATAAATAATTAACAGATAGGCAACCAACAAAAGTTTAAATAATAAAAGTTTTCAAATTTTTTTAATCAATTAATAATTTCCTCAATTCGAACAAAAATTTTATTTATGATTTATTTTAAATTAAATATAAAAATAATACTCTTATATATTTAATTTAACAAATTCATTGATTTATTTACTGTTAAAATTATTTTTAACCTGTTGCAAGGTAAAAACTTTAGTTATTATTTAATATTTATACTTAACATCGTTTAAATCAACTATAATTTATTGAATAATTAATGTGGGGGCATTGATAATGACATATATAATGATAATGACAGTTGTAAGGAAGTTTGAATCAATGTCATTTTGGATTATGATTTTTATATAAAAATTTTTCGAGGGAAAAAAAATTTAATACAAAAGAATTTGAACACCTGTTGTTAGTTCTTGAAATGACGTTATATAGATTTCAATTATTTATTTTACAATATTGATTATTTTTTTCGTTTTTTTGTTTTGCTCGAATAATTCGATTTTAAGTGATAATACAATATTTAAAAAATAGAATATTAAATATAAAGTACTTTAATAATATTTTAATATCTCAAAGAAGACTTTTAAAAATTTTCAATGTTTTTTTTTAGGTTTTTGAAATTTTGATATGCGATTTAAGAGATTTAATAAATCTTTGACTGTGCTTCTTAAGACTAAAACTTTGTAAAGAGGTATTGTTAAAGTGTATTATTACATGGACTAGTAAAAAAGCCTTATATATATTTTTTTCTCCTACTATTGCGCTACAGAATTAATGAAAGGAAATTCGTTACCTAAAGAACATTAAGTTTACATTATAATAGTTTGTTTTAGTTCTGTAAGTGATATTAAAATAAAAGTATACATACTGAAATGAAAAAAATTGCTTTATACGTTTTTATTATAATTTTCTGTATCTACCCTTTAACAGATGATTTTTTTATCTTTCTGTTCATAATTTGCATTTTATCAGTTTCATTTTTTCTTTCTCCTTTGTATGTAAGTATTTGTAATTAGAAGTATGTTACATGTGTGAATAACATTAAAAATGACATAGGGCACGCTAATCAGCAGCAGCAGTTTGTCTTTTATTATATTTAGATAGTGAAGTAATATCAGAAGCCATTTGTTATTTGGCTCGTGGGGTGTCAAGTTTATAGCCGGTCCGTCCTAAAACCGTGTTCGTATTTATATATATATTAAGCGCCTAACTGAATTATAAAATTCAATTATAAATAAAACCACTGAAAAAGCTATTTACGTAATTAGATTACGTATACATATTTATTATGAATTTGTATCACATTACTTTCATAATAACTGTAAATAATTTTTTTCTAAAGATATTTCTAATTTTTCAAGATTAAAAGATTTAAAATTAACTTAAAATAAAAATCAAAGGATCATAGTTTACTATAAATTTATTTTTAAATTAATGAAAATTAAACACCAAACGAATGTATCAATTTAAATAAACCCACCCATTCGGAAAAATAGCGATAATATTCAGGAAAATACAATATCATTCACATTGACAGCCCACGGACTTTTAATAATACATATTATATACGTTTGAGCATCACTTGACAGGTATTGTATTATATCAAAAGTGAACATAAATAGTTCAAATTTTTCTGAAAAAAAAAAAAAATTTCTTCGATAAAATATTTTCCATATAAAAAATTTTATAATAAAAATTTTATTTAAATAATATTTACGTATATTTTCGTATTAACGTTGACATAAAATGTCAGTTAACGTGCAATAAATTCACCATTATACTATTATACAAAAAAAAATAGTTATTTTACATTTTAAATGCTATTACTTTAAGTTTTTTGCAAAAAAAATCGATTCAATGAAAACTCTTTAAAATTAAAGAGGGAACATGATAAACATATAAAATTTTTTATATATATAGATAATTTACGCGAATATTATTTATATACACTATGATATAAGATATTTACTATAAATAGATGTAAATATAAAAATAACACTCCAAGTCTTGGAAAATGTAGTTACATACTTTTGATATTAGAATTGCTGTATGATAGCAAGCAATATTTGAATCATAAGAAAAATAAATTTCAGTTTCTATCTTAAAGATGTTAACGATTCACAAAAGTGTAGAAAATGATAAGATAAAGTTAAGATGATGGAAGAATATTAACTATACAATGATTTTTATTTTTAATGTTTTTCCTTTAAAGAATTTTCTCCTTTATTCTCTCTAACATTTTTCTTTTGCACAACAACTTTGTAATTGGAAAGAAAAATTAATTATTATTTTACTGGGCACAATTGTCAGCTTGTTTACAATATCTTAAGATTAGTCTATTTTATAGCTTATTTAAGAACAACATTAGCATCATATTTTTTAAATGTTCCGTTTAATTTTTCCTTGAAAATTGAGTTTGTGAAATTTAGTATTTTGGAATTAAAGGGTGTCTTTAATTCCAAAATACTAAATTTCACAAACTCAATTTTCAAGAAACGTATCCTCATAACCTCATCCTCAAAACTAAACTGTACATTTGTATCATAAGTCCCATTCTAAATAATGTTTGATTAGGGTTCGAGCAGAGCGTGGTTTCGGTTTGTTAAAATCCCACACTATCAAAAAAACTATGTGCGGTCTCAATAGATGTACTTTTTACTGTTTCTTTAAAAAAAAATTACTAAGATAATTGCAAACTAATTTTTGTAAATTATGTTACCTATATCTTTGGGAGATCTGAAACCTATAAAATGTCTTCTACATTTTTTAATAAGTTCTTTTATTTAGTGGTGAGATTGGAAAGCTGTTAAACCCAGAATTTTTTAATTTTAAAATATTTTTAATTTTTATAGCAGACACACGGAGCAACGGAATTTATTTAAAAAAGATTTTGATTTAGACAGTTATACTAATTAAGACAAATTATATTAATTAGATAATCTAGATATTCTAAATCTTAAAACAAATATATTTTCAAAATTCTGATTAATACACGATCCATATACTTTAACAAATAAACTTCCGATACCAATTTAATGTGATCGTAGATTGACATTTAGTTGACGCATCAAATCGATTTTTAACGGAAAACATATGTTTTACAAAAGTGAGACTCAAAAGCTTAACAAAATTCTGAACACCACCTATAAAACTTTCAGTTTCAATTAAAGCTTTGAATAACTGGAATTAATTGGAATCATATTTTAAAACATCCTAAAATTAATTTCCATTATTTTATAATTTTTTTATAACCGGCAATTGGAACTACGCGTTTTAATTTGATTCAACCACAAATTGTCGCTGTTAAAGTTAGTTTAGGAAAAAATGTTTAAAAAGGATGGGAAAAACCTATTAAAGGGTTAAGTAAAAAAATTTTTAAAATATATGGGAATGATGTACGTAAACGTTAAGTTAAAATTTCAACGTTTTTATTTATTATTTAATAGTGCACCGGGAGCTTGACTGCATTAGAAAAAGGATTTTTGTTGTGAATATGCATTCTTTAAATGATACTAAAAATATTATGTACTTTACATAAATAAAATATATGCTTACAGTTATTTCTTTAGTATACATGTCGTTGGAATTTATTGCAAGTTTTTATTGCATTTTTTAAAACAAAAAAAAATGAAATAAACAAAAAACTTATGTTTGTAGATTTTTTTGTACGTATTAAATATTTAATAAGGCACAAATAAAAAGATTTACATCATCAATGGCTTAGTTTAGAAGTGAATTTTCTTTGAGAATCACGTTACGTTCAGTTGAAACATTTTTGTTTCAGCGATTTTTTTTTTTTTTTTTTTTTAAGAAATTTTTGAAACGAAGAATAATTCAAAGATTTTAGGTTTTGTTGAAAGAAAGTGATCGTCATATATACAAGGTGCTGTGCCTCTCAAAGGGTTTTTAATAGAAGTTGATGTTATTAAATAAAATTAATACAAAAATTACACATGTTCGATTCAAGAATGTATTAAACTATTCAAGTCATTTTTTTAAAAAAGATTACTCTATCGTTGTGCCAATATGGGTTAACAAATTCTAAGTCTGTTAATAAGATCAACTCCATTTTCAAATAGCAAATAATAATACAAAATTTGAAGTCACATTAATAATTTGGAGAAAGATAACGAAAAATAAAAATTTGTTGTGCCGCAATGGGTTAAGAAAAGTTGATATAAATTTTTTGAAGTTTTTTTTTTTGGATCAAAGCTAGATCTCAACAAATTGGATACTTTTCACTTTCAAAATTAGTTTTGACCAATCGTAAGGCCGATATGAATTAACAAATTTCAAACCAGTTTCAGGCAAAAATTTAAGTCAATCCGTCAAACCGTTTTTAATTTATAACAAAAAACTTTATATACTTGTACAGCAATCCCAACGGTTCGTTAGCCAACAATGGTAAGCCCAGAAGACTCCCGTTGTAACCCCAACTTCTTTCGAAGTTAACTTTTATATTAAGGAATACAAAGATTAATTTTTATAATAGTTCAGCAAGTAAAATAAGAGTTTATTAAAATTCGTTTTTAAATTTATCAAAATATTAATAACACAGGTGTTAAACTTCAAATACGTTTTCTCTCTTTTCAATGCTTTCAAATTTTTTAAGAAATCAACAAATAATTAATGTTCAAGACACATTTCTAAGTGGAAATTTAGTTTGTTAATCCTTTCAAATACGTTTTCTTATACGAAATAATGTTTAATTTCTTCCTTTTTAAAGAAAAACAGCAACAAACCAACAAAATATATGAACTATGTAAAATCAGAACTATTTAAGTTTTTTGTATCTAACTCGAAAGTCATTAGATTTTTCTTTAATCTGAATTGAAAATTTTTTAAAAGAAAACAGAACTTTATTATAACTATGTGTGTACGTGTGTATACGGTATCCATAGTATTTTTTATCAAGGAATAAAAACGATGACTTAAGGGTAATTTTCACAATGAAGCAATTACATATACATGCATAAAATACGTGTAGATATTGAAGTATGCAATACTTAGTTAATCTTGACAGAAAAATTGTTTGTTTCAAAGAAAAGATAAACAACATTGTATAATTGCAAAATCTAAAATTAAACCTACTGTCAACAACAATATACAGTGAGTGCTAAAAAAATGTATCCACAAAAAAAAACGAATTTGGGGAAATTGAATTTAATGGAAGTAGTAAAAAGCTTAGAAAGTATTTAACAAAAAACATTAATTATTTAGTTATAACTAGTATCTTCCTATACCTCTAAATTCAAGGAAGGAGGATAATGTATATTTTAATCGGTATGTATATATAATATGAAATTAAAATCGTATTTGAGAAAAACAAACATCGAGGAATAATAAAGTACTTTCAATGATAAAATCAATATCCTTGTTAAAAATTTTCCCAGAGTATGTAATAAATTCATTAGTGGATTGTTAGTAATTATCATAGATGGCCTTTGTTTTGTTACGTCTAAGCTCTCGGGAAACCCTTAATTTATGACAAAATTTCAGTTTTAACTAATTATAATTTTTACTTAATCGTTTAATACTTACTTACTTGTTAGGCACTACAAACCATGAAGGTTCTAAGCCATAAAGGTTCTAAGCCTGATGTAATATTCCCTTCCACTCCTCTCGGTTTTGCCCAGATCTCTTCCAATTGGCCATATGCAATTTTTTGTCGCTTAAATTCGTCGCTTCTCTTGAGGTCTGGGTTCAAACATCCTTTTGACTGGAGCATCGGTTGACATTCGCACGACGTGACCGAGCTAATGAAGGCGTCTGATTTTGACTTTCGCGGCTACATTAACGTAATTATACAGTTCGTAAAGTTCGGGATTATATTTTCATATCTGCCAGACCGTGCCATAGTTTACAAGACCATATGTTCTACTTAGAATTTTTCTTTCAAAAATACCTAGTGCTAGCTCACTAACTTTTGGCAGTGTCCATGATTCTGAACCGTACAGCAGAACTGGGAGTATGAGCGTTTTGTACTGTTGCACTTTAGTATTACGCGATAGGAGTTTTGAAACTAATTGTTTTGAAAAACCGAAGTAACAACAGCTTGTCATTTATTTTTATTTATTTATTTTTTATTTTATTTTTATTTTTATTATACTGCTTAACACAAACAGTTTACAAAAAATCATACAAATAACAATTAAAATTATACAATTAAAATCAATATAAAAAATTACATATTTGACTAATTATAAATATGTTCAAACTAAAATTAAAATTAAAAGTTAAAAATTATAAACTTTACATTACTACAAGAAAAACATAACAAAAATAATCCTAATAATAGCGATTGTATAATTTTTGTTTTTGAGAGTGTTTTGAAAGTGTAAAGTCAATATAATGTTTATGTTTATTACCTATAATAAGCATTCTATTAATAGGTTCGAATTTGCCATAGTTAGTCCTATGATTATTAGTTTTAAATAAATTGCAAGAGCGAAGGCGTTGAAGATTTCTAATAATAATTTTACTAGAAATTAAATTAGATTTAACGTTACCCTTGACAATTTCTGTAATAAAAATTACATCAGAAACTTCACGTCGAAAATTTAAAGTACACAAATCAATTAATTTTAGCCTTTGTTCATATGGTGGTAAAATAATGGGATTCGACCATGGCAAATGGCGTAAGGCAAATCTAAGAAAATTTTTTTGTATTGCCTCAATCCTATCAATGTGTACCATATCCTATCAATGTGTACCGTACCATATTGTCATGGTTATTCTACGTATTATTTCTACGTTTATATCACTTTTGATGTTAATATTGGTCCCAAGGTAGACAAACTCCTTAACTACCTCAAAGTTATATGCACCGACAGTGATATTGCGTTCAATAGGATGTTGATTGGATTCCGAATTTGTTGATGGCATATATTTTGTTTTATTCTCGTTTACACGTATTTTTTAATCGTTTAATACTATGCACAAATATCTACAAGGTCTATACTAACAGTATATGACCTGATAGAATCTCAATTTCAATTTTTAATCATTTATAATGACATTCATAATCTGATGTCTTATTCGCTTATAAACTGATAAAATCAATTTTCTAGAAATCCTAATTTCTTATTATTTTCTTGTATTTCCAGTCATAGGATTCTAATTTTAAAAAATTGCTTTCAAAATCTAAATAAAAAATTCGCTTTTAAAATATTATAAGGTAACATCTTCCTACCTAATTTGAATATTGCCTTACATTGAAATACCTTATTTTTTCACAATATACATTACACCACTAGAGCCATTTATAAAGCAGACCATCTAAAAATAATTTCATTAATTATGTGTTTTTTTTTGGAGGAGGAGGAGAATCTAATTTTATTCTAAAAATTTTAAACTGCCCTTATCGTGTTTTATTAAATTTTTGGTGGCTATTAGATTTGTAGGCACGAAATTAATTGAATTCTATTTTGTAAGCATGGAGGGGGAAAAACGTCACTTGGATAGGCTTTTTGGTAAAAGAAATAATGGTAGAATCATATTGTTATACAGTATTATTAATTTGTTATATGTATAATATATACTGTGGAGATAACAATTAAAATTTCAATATGATTTTTGTTACAATTTAAGCACGTTAAAAGATCATCAAATGTTGATAATTTTTAACCTCTGAACAGTCAAGTTTTATTACAATAATAAAAATTTCTGACTTTTCGTGAGAACATCTTCAAATGTTTTAACTATATATATATATATATATATCTATATATATATATATATATATGTAGATATATATATATATATATATATATATATGTATAAATTTTATAACCACTCGTTAATCGTATATACAAAGAAAAATTGATTGTCTTCGTCTACTCATTATTTGTATCGACCCCAATATTATAATATTTTCTTTGGAGAAATTATAATTTTAAATAAATACTATGTTTATATACATACATGTAAATGTATATAATATATATATATATATAAATTATTCTTAAATTGTAGTTGTAAACGTTCTTTATTTCGTATTTAATTTTAAAGACTTTCATTGACTTCCAATAAACAAGGTTAAATTAATGTTGTATAGACTACGTTCATGATAAATGTTTTATTTTCATTATAATATAAAATTTATATTATGACCTTCTTTAGAATTTCTTCATTATTATAAAAATTTTTTTCAATAACATTTCGTTTATAATTTTAAAATATATTTTTAAAATCAATTAATATAATTCGTTATAATTAGATATACGATGAGATCATTGATGAGCGACTTAAGTTTTAAGGAGTTTGAGTAACTTCTGTTAAGGAGTCTGAGTAACTCTAGCTAAGGAATCTGAGCAACTTCAGATAAGTTCAAATAATTATTGTCCACAAAAACTATCAATTATTTTTTTTGACACTCATTTTATATAAAAACCCGAAGCTGTCACACATTGGCTCTAATGATATAAAAAAAACTCTTCTCATAGCTTTTTACAAGTTTTTCGGAATTATTCAAATTTTCAATGAAATTTTTAACATGTTTAGTATTAATTCATTGAATAATGATGCCAAAGATCCTAATGATCCTAATTACTCCATATTAAGATCCTTCTTATTCCCGTATAATCTGGAACCACCTTAGCTCAGCTTAATATGTGGAAATAGATATTATTGAGTTAGAATTTTACGAAAAATGCAAAGGATATTTCAAAGGAATATTACAATGAAATTAAATATTTATTTTGTTATAATTCCTATAGTTGTCAGATATTATCATATCATTTCCTTTATTACTCTATACAGACACAATTTGTTTTTGTATAGCATGACAAGAAATTTCTAATTAAATATGAAATATTAAAGGTATTAAAGTACAATTTACTTTTTAACAACATGAGATCGTACATAATTCTTTAAGGAAGTTAAAAATAATTTCAAAGAATAATAATATACAAATTGAATAATAAAAAAAAATGTTTATAAATATTATAAAAAAAAAAATTAAATCATTTGTATAAGAAATATTTCTTATACCCCTCCCCCCTTCCTAGTTTAATGATCTAAATTTAGATTTACAATAAAAATATTTTATTTTTAGCTCCAATAAAAATTGGGGCTAAAGTTGGTAAGAATTTTCTTAAAACAAATAAAAATTTTATAAAAATTTTCCTTAAAATTTGAATTCCTTAAGTGTATTGTGAAGTAGGTACTTTAATATTTCACCTACTTTAAATATTTCCTTCAGTCATATTTTTAAAGACTCCTGTAGCAAAGGTTAGCTTTTTATAAAAACGAATTTAAGCCCTAAGGTGTTAATTAAGAATGAAAAATTCATTAAAATTTACTTTAAAGAAATAAAAAATAATTCATAGTTTGAATGTAGGGCATGAGTAATCAGGGGCTAAATTTGAGAAACTTTTACTTCGCTTTGAGATATTCATTTTGTATTACTGACAATCTTTGTCCTTGTAAAACCCCATAACGGTCGTAGACTTTTTACCTCAATTAAATTTAAACAACGTTATAATTTAAATTTATCAATAAAAGTAATATATAAAACAATTGTACCCTTAAATTAATTTTTTATTTAAATTTTATTTACTCAATTTTTGTTATTTTTTTTTTTTAATAAGTCTTTAATGAAAAAAATAATGATAAAAAAAAAGCAAAAACAAAAAAAAAAAAACACAAAAAAATAAAACGGAAAATACATTTAAAAAACAATTAATATAAAAAAAATCACATTGAGCCTAAAAATATACTATATTAAAGTAAGAAAATAATATATGTTCATATAAAATATGTACTTATATAATAATATATTAAGTATATATATATACAATTAATTTTTATTGTTTTCCATTTTATTTTCGTTATCCTTTAATATCCTATTTTCATCGGCAAACTTTACTTCTTAACTGTTTTGTTTGTTTTCTTTTTTAAATAAAAACACTAATACTATCAAAAAAAAAAAAAAAAAAGAAAAAGACAACATTAATTAAATGTTGAGAATAAAATTCTTGAAATTTTATTTTGTTTTCAATTTTACTTTTCCATGCCAGTATTTCAGAAAAATTCAATTTTATTTTTTTTTATCCTGAAAAACATATAAAAGGAAAAATTATTATACAAGAACTAGCTGGTTGTGTGTTTTGTTTTGTAATTTAATAGTGTTGCCAAATAGTAATATTTTATTTTAAAAATATGTAAAATTTTTAAAGTATGTACATATATAAAAAGTTAAGAAATTTTTATTTTTCTTTATTTTTTTCTATGCATTCTTACAACACAACACAATTTTATGTATACTCTTTTCACATGAACTTGGTCCTTTTTTAATTGGAATTTGGCCTATTTTCAAATTAATTTGATCTTTTTCCAAAATTAAATTAATCGTATATATTTTCAAATGAAATTGTTGTTTTTTTAAATCAATCGGCTCTCAATTCTTTTTACAATTCAGTTCTGGACCCAGAAGTCGAACTGCTATAATTTGAAAAACCTAGTCCTCAATTCTGTAATATTTACTTAAGAAGGGATGGCTAATTTTTAGGGCGGGCTTAATAGTTGAACTTTTGAACTTTTCTTGCTGTATTGATGGTGTTTAACTATAAAAACTGTGAAAATCTTTTTTTTAAATAATGTTGATCCGTCAACTGTATCCCAAGTAAAGCGGTTGATTTAAGAATGACTTATTTAATTTAAAATTTATGAATTTGCAAATATACCAAATTGATTTGATAATAGACAAATTTCAGTTCAAAAAGGACCAAGTTAATGTGAAAATAATATGTATGGGGAGTTAATTGTAATTTTCCGGTATTTTGGTTTAAGAATTGATTAAAAGCTTTTTCGACATGTACTCTTATTAAAATTTACCATAGTACCTGTCGAAAAACAAAAAAAATTTACCGGCTTCAAGATTCTAAAGTTATTCATAACTGATACATTAACCTAATAAATAACATATGTTAATATTTATAGTTTCTAAATCAAAAAATTTCTAAGGTATTATGTAATTGAAAGTTTGAACAAAGTTGTTAATGTTGATCTTATTATTTAAAGAAAAAAATTTCATGTAATATGGCAACTCTTAATTTTTTTTTCAAATAGATAAAAGTTGAAACGTTAAAATATCTCCACTCTATAAAAAAAAACAAAATGTGTTGCTGTATATAACATTGGTACAATGTAAATGTTATATTTAGTGTAATATTATTATACTTATACAATATTATTTTGAAATTAAATAATATATGTATGTACAAATATATCTACATATAAATAAATTCAAAAACAGTGTTGATAAAATATGCTAGACATTTTTCTTACTTTTCTTCCTCTTTCTCTCTCACTCTCACTCTTTTTATTTCAAATCCAATAATGAGAAAAACACTTGAATTTTTTCCAACACGTAAATTGAAATATTAAATAACCAAATAAAATTAAAAGAAATTTACGTATTTTTTATAATATTTTCCAATAGTTAATGTACGAAAATAAGAATGTATTGGTATTTTTAGTTATTTTTAGCAGTTTCCCTTTTGTTTCTTTACTTTAAGAATTCAAAAAATTTTGAAGAAAACGAAAGTACTTTTTTATATATTGGAATTTTCTAAATGGTAATTGATGTCACGACAATTGCTAGCATATCGATATAACATTATTAAAAATTGAGAGTGTTACCAGAATTTTATATTTATGTTTAATCTCTTACTACTTTTTAGTAATCTATGATAATGGCTTGTTTATTTTTAAAGACATGATTTGAAATTTTAATACAAATTAATATCCTTCTATATATGCTATTCTTGTATCTTGTCTTTTTTAGAGATTAGAACGACCTCTGCGATTTATGACTTGGTTTTTAAAAATCTCATTGTAAAGGCTTGTTTTGTTTTGGTAAATTGCATTGACACATTTTTTCAGTTGTAAACCAAAAACTCAGTAGTAAACAAATATCAGAATGAAACAGAATAATCGTCATCAAATATCTGCGTTGCCATGGTAATTTTTTACCTTTTTTAAACCCAAAATAATTTAAGTAGCAGCCTATAACAATAGTTTCAGTACACCTTGCAAGTGCTTGTAATTATTATATGACTAAAAGTGCGTTTATGTTGGAGCTTCGAGAAGTGATAGGAGCGTCAATAGTTGCTTATAGCATTAAAAATTTGTATTGTTTATCGTTGATCAAAGCGATGCTCCTAAACGATGCTAGTTTTCTACAGTATGCTTTTATCGACGCTCTTATCACTTATCGCAGCTTCAACATGAACGCACTCTAAGGCTTGGTCCCTAAGTTAAGACAAAATTATACATAAATTAGATTTTACAATATAATAGAACAAATTGTTTCCGATTTACCTAAATTTCTTAATTTCATTTATTCCCTAGTCCTATACAATTCAATATAAAATATTTCATACCATCTACCAAAGTAATAGATTTTTAAATTGTAATGATAATTGTTAACGTTAGACACATGTACTTATGGAAATAAATGACAATCATTAATTTAAAATATAAAGAAATATTGTAATATCTTTTAAGAATATGAGTATCCATTAATAATATAAGCATGTCACAATATATAATATAGGCCATGTCTTACACACTTTGTAAAATAAAAATCATAAATTTCATAAATTGTTTTGTTTTTTTTTTTAATATTTGAAAATATATTTTAAAGTACCTATGCATATACTTATCTATTAAATATGTTAACTTCTTTGTATTCACTTTGCTAATAATTTTTTTCGAGTCACTAAAGATAGGCGTGTGTTCTAAATTTAAATCTAATAAATCGTTTGTCGTTTCAGGTAATTTTATTTTCAAATTTTAAAAGCGTTTATAATATAAGTATGTAAGTTTGTAATATAACTAAAAAGTAATAAATTTGAATATAAATTATACAAAACTTATGTGTAGTATGCGTCATAAACAAATACACACAATTCTATGTAAGACAAATTAATATATTATGGGGGTTTTAAACGACACACATGTACATTCAAACAAATATTTAAGGTTATGTTCAAATAATCGGAAATACTTTGGTTAAACATATTAGGAAATTCTTATAATATTGCCTCTTTATATAAAGGAAATTAAAATATTTAGATGTTTCCGAATGAATTAATTTGATTTTAACACAATATTAATTTTAATATGAATTCAGATTTGTTTTTTTTTATTTTTTATTATTTTGTTAAGTAGAAAATGTGAAGGATTGTTTGTATTAAAAAAAAGGAAAATGACAATTTGTTATTTTGAAAATCCATGTAATTTTATAGAGCTTAGATTTCTTAAAATAATGATTTAATCTTATCTTATTGTTACTAGAGGATTATTAAAAATATAATTATTAGAAGGAGATATGTTGGTCTGGTTATAGAGTTTCAACTAGATATAAAAAGGGTAGGAAGGGCTATAAAAGGTTGTTGATATTAATATTCACATAATATGTTGCTATCTAAGGCCATTAATTAAATCGTAAGTTCAGTATAACTAATTTAAAAAGTCATACTTCTTATAATTTTAATTTCAGCAGTCAAAAGCAAAGTGGTCTAACTCACAAATTTCTGGTTTTGATGTTATTGCATAAAAAGTTGTGAAAAACGGTAAATTAATAAAGTCACTAACCTTGTTTCAGAAAAAAGCTATAGTGGAAACGAAAATCTGTAAAATTCGTAAATGGTCATCGATTATTAATTTTTCTATTTGAAGTTTTCCAAGGTGAAAAAAGAACTGTGACAGATGCTTATCCATATGGAAATTCAAATTATTAGCTGGAATCTGGAATGTTAAACCATATTCCATTTCATTGAGCCTTATTCTATTCCACGTATTAGTTAAAGTCGGGAGTTAATATATGAACAAATAATCCCCCCTTTATCCTTCACGATCAATAAATCCCAATTCTTAATCCTAATGCTTCCTTAACAGAGTTAACAGAAAAATTTAACTGCATTAAAACTGAGCAGGATATAGTGTCCAATTTTGAGTATTTCAAGTATTAATGAGTGTTTGAAGCCTGGTTTTTTTTTTGATTCAATTTTAACTTTGTAAAATTGCAACACAATTTTCAAATTAAATAAATTTAAAAAAAAATCATAATATCAGGCAAACCGCAGAAATTTTTCAATTTTCAAATTCCCCCAAACCCAAGGTTTTGAGGCAAAAGTAGTCAATAAAATCCACAAGAAAGTTTGAAAAAATTTAAAACTTATAATATTTATTTTAACCTTTTCAACTGTCTAGAAAATAAAGTTTTAAAAATGATAATGGTAATATAATTTAATCAATTGAATAAATACATATTTTTCTTATTATGATTTCTAAAAAAGAAAAAAAATATTTTATAAAAGTTGAGAATACAAAAGAAAAACAAAATTAAACACAAGTATCGCGTAACCAAATAACCCCCAAATAAATTCCCTAGACATTATTAAGAATAATCCGAAAATAAAAAACCCAACTAAATTTTATAGAATGTGGCATTTAAATAAATTTTACGAGTCAAAAAACTCCTGTAGGCTAGTACTAAGAATCTATACATGCTATATTTAATTTTGGTAGAGTATAAATCATGTATATACGAGTATATATCTTTATATATAATTATATACATAAGTTCAAAATACTTATATTATTTTCATGCACATGTTAATATTCTCATTTGTTATAATCCTTACATATACAATATGGTCGAAATAATTTAATTGAAACTGAATTTGATATTAGAATATTGTGCTTTAAATATATTTCATATAGAAATTAAAAAAATTCTTGTATGAAAATGAATATAAATTCCAACCATATGATGATATATAAGTCAGGGGAGATTTCCATTCGACTTTCTTATTAGTTTTAAGGTTTTAGGACAATTAAGAACGTAGAAATAAATCTAGGACCTATTTTATAAACTTTTCTCAAGTCTGGTTATATTACATAGGAGCACTCATGAGTTGCAACTCACAGATATAAAAATACCCAAACCCAATATAGGATTATTACAATAATATGTAACAAATAAAATAGTTTTTATTGGAATCTAAAACGTTTCTACATGTTATCAGGCCTAGTTCTATCTCATGTTTCAATTGTAAATATAATTTAAATATAAATATTTCCAAAGAGTTAAATTTAATATTTCCATTCCTGTTCCCTATCCCCTGGTCTAATTTAATAGTTTTCGACATTATTCCATTTTTGGGTCCTGGACATATAGTTTGATTTGATTATATCCTAAATCTTATACACAGAACTTAAATACGACATAAAAGATTATGTCTATTAGAACTTAAGGAAACGTTTTACCCTTTTGTATACTAATGATAAGTACCAAAAATAAGTAAAGCAGGAGTCTCAATCTGTAATTTACACAATATTTTTAAATACTGCAAAATTGATGGAAGATATTTTAAATATTCGATCAACATCTACCAACTTTGCGATATGCTTCCTAAAGTAGCTTCTTTTAGTCTAAAGAGCCGGATTAAAATTCTCAGTTACTTAATATTTGAAAAAAAATTTTTGAAGTTCAAATTTATATGCCAGACCGCAGGAAAATTTTAACTATTGGATTAATATTAATAAAAATTAAGTAGAAAATCAACGATAATACAAATCTAAAAAAAAATCTATAAATAAGTACTGTAGATATTTTTATTTATTTTATATACAGATATAAAAAAATATCTGAGGATAAACTAGAGATAAAAATTTTCATTCTGTTTAATGTCACATCACATCTATAATGATTAAGATAAATGCGTTCGTCAACAGAAAAATAAAAAAACAAAATAAAACAATAAAAACAAAAAAAAAAAAAATTGAAGAATTTTTGACCATGAGAGGAAAATTTTTTTTATCCAAATTAAGAAAATATTTTTAAATAGATTTTCTAGACATTCTAGACAGTACAATTTTTTCGGCACATTAGGGAATATTTTTTTTTCTGTACGAAGGGTGGTAGCCTCGAAAAGCCGTCGATTTCAACTGAAGAATGTTCCTTTAGGTAATGTCCGATTTTTGACACCTCAAAACCATGGCCCAATTAATTGCATTGATTAAATTTTTACACCCTAGGTTTACTATAAAGTTTGAGGATGATTGGAAATTGCCTTTCGTCCCTAGTGAAATTTAACTTAAATTTTGAAACTTGGAAGGAAAACTATTAGTTCACCTTAGTTCACAACTATTCAATTTGGAATTGTGGAATTTAGTCTGAGTTAAAATAGATATTTGCCAAAATGTATCATATTATATAGAACCAAACACTTTTTTGAGACACAAATTCTAGGCTGGATCAGTTGAACAAATGAACAGTATGGTTTCAAGGATAAGGATGTGAATGAAGCTTTGGAAAATTAGGATTAGGATTTTTAGGACTAAGAAATTGCATGAGATATTTAAAAGAATGATGTTAATACTCTTATTTTCCTAAAAATGAAAAAAGTCTATTAGAAAGCCATATAGTTCGTTAGGTACCAAAAGTGTTAAGGTCGTAGCTCATTAAGCGCAGGGCTCAAACAAAGACCAAAGAACCAGGTTTACATATAGAATATAGATTTAAAAGAAGTTCAGTGGTTACTGAAGAGTTTTTTCAGCCTTCCTCAAAAATAAGTATAAAAAAACCAAGAAAGGATAATTTTTATCGACTTATATTATATCTTCTTCTTTTATATTATATTTTAATACTAGACTAAAAATAATTTTATTAATAAAATTAAATGTTAGACATAGCCATTATATCTGCCCCAATAATCCAAAATAATTTATATTTAGAAACAAAATCTAATTGTAGTTAAGTAACAATTTAGTAAAAAATTTATCTGATCTGGATTTTGGAATACTGACAGGTTGAGCTTTATACTTTTAGAATAGAATTATTAATATACACAGACCATTACTGTAATTTTTCATGTAAAGGGTTTTATGAGTTATAGGAATATCTTAGAAGCTGTCTGGGTTAACTGTTTAATCTGGCCTCTCTGAGCAGTCCTACTAGCTGAATAAATGATGAAACACCTTTTTTTTAGGTTTTATACCATTTCAATACTTATAGATCAATATACTCGTATATTGTGATATATATCCAAAAATATTTAATGATATCAGAATACATTTCTGTTCTTATGTATACATTTCAATTATTACATTTCAACTGATTATTTTTAATTCAAAGTCTAAGAAATTGTACTCTTAAAGATACCAAGACAGATTTAGCCATTAAGTACTTCTGCATGCCATTAGAATCCATATATTTTAAAGAATTAAGAATGGGCGCTAAATAAATTTGGAAACTTCTTTTAAAACATATATTTTGGATATCAAATAAATGAAACATGGTTTATATTCTGATTTAAACCTATTTATTTGTTCCAACAATGTTGAGTGAAAACTAAAAACTGAATTGAATATTATATAATTAACTTAACATAGCTTACTATTACATTTCTCTATAAATATGAGATAAAACTTTTGAGAAAGTACTGTAAATTCTGTGACATTAGTAATGCGTATCAGTGACGATACGCATTATCAATATCGGTTGGCTACAATATCCATACAAAATCCTACATGGGATTGAATATAATTATATGATGCCAAACTATTTTCTTAAATCTCATTAAAATAGTATCAACTGAATTAAATTGTGTATTTTACGAAAAAATATCTTTAAGATGCAAAAAAAATTTAAATAGATATGATTAAGTATTTTAATAGAACTCATGGATTATAATATTATTATGTACATATACTATACAAAAAAAAAAACAAAATAGAAAAACCAAAAGAATTAAGGAAAATTAAGGATTGTTTTATTTTAAAATTTTCTTTAAATTTTTTTCGAGATATTAAAGTAAACTTCATATTATAATAAATCACACATAAATAGTTCTATAGTTTTAGTTAACGCTTAAAATTTAATCTTTAGCTTTAAATTCTTGAAAAACCTGAAACAAATTTTTTTTTTCAATAGACCAGTACGGGATGATAGACGCGGTATTAAATTGAAAGTTGCAACTATTCCTTACGTCCATTTTCAATTAAAACCCTTGGCCTAATTTTATTCGAAGGATTATCTTGAGACTATTGGGATTTGGTAAATTGTCAGAACACGTACCTTAATTTTTTAAAGAGAATTCAAACCCTTACTGTTATGGATTCCTTAGAAGTTACAGCATATTGTGCTAATGCACAAATACTTATTGCTTGACATTGATTCATTATATTCTTAGATTTCGTCCTATAAATCATTTAATTTTGCTAGAGTTCGGAGATTTTAAACTATATTCTAATAAACCTACTGCTACAGATATAATGTTGCACATATTTTGTATTCTAAAATTTTTGAAAATTCTTCAACTAAAAATAATCCAAAAAATCACAAAAAATTATTATTTTTAAATCTGAATAAAAAGTATTTTAGTAAATTAAAATAAAATACTCATAATTTGCTAATAAAACTTTTAAAATTGAACCTTAAAAGCAAGAAACAAATGAATTTAAAACTGGATCATCTTCATGTCATTGTAAGACGGTGGTTATCCTTCAGAAAAACTGATTTTTTAAATAAAAGTAAATTTTCCAAGGTTATTTTCCACGGAAAACAAATAAATCATAAGTTTTAAAACGATTTTCTTACATTCCTACCTTCATTGGATAAGCATCCAATAAGTTAACGTAGATAGGCCTGCAGGCTTACACATTTTCTATCATATATATTTTATCAAAATTAATTTACTATACTTAAAAATAAATGTAAACTACCTAATTTTTAGTCTTCCCTAAAGTATTTTGTAAATTTCCTATTAACTAGATAACAAACTTCTACATACAAATATATTGCATATCTTTAGGCGAATTTATGCATAAATAAAAATGGTAAAACTAAAGTTTGTGTGATTAACTTGAAAATTGTCTTTGCATTAAATAGTACAATAAAAGTATAGTAAAAACCTAAAAATTAAAACTAAAAGTACTACCTATGACTTTTTCGTATATAATTTCTCGTAAAATATAGATTTGGCAAAATATTGATCGAATCCTAGTTATGTAAGGTATTTGAGATGAATTTATTAAATACTTTGTCAATTTAAATTTTTAAAATGTAAAATCTTTAAACTAAAAAACTATAAACAGACGAACACACAAACATGCATACAATTCATCCTCATTTAAAATTTTTTTAAATACAAATGTTGACTCTCGTATTAATGTTGAAATAAATTATGTTTCATGGTGTCCCGACTCTAATACTTTTTATACAGCATTCATTCGTATATAATAAAAAGATAATATTAAGAACTTAATTTCTTAGCCTTAAGTTCTACATTCTCCCCAAAATTTTTAATTTTGGAGGATTTATTCCAATAATTTTAGTTTTTTTTTGTAATAAAATTCAAAACAAATTCAAAACTGAATTATTATTAAAATATTAAACTGTCCTTGCTTTTTTTTTATATTTGGCTGTTTTGAAGGAAGTAAAATATCTTCTGTACCACTAAAATATATATTTGTGGGATTTTAGAGTGACCATATGCAATCATTAAAAAAGTTTTGAAAAAAATTTTAATACCTAACTTAATTAAAATATTTAACTTTAATTAGTATATAACTTTAATTAAATATACCTATAGTTCACTAAAGATACTTAATAGCAGCTTAAGTAGGGATTATGAGTAAATAAGCCTAAATAAGACTTTTAAAAAATCAAATAATATTTATCAAATGAACAGATAATAACTCATAATAGCTTTAAAGCAAAATACATAATTTATTAAGTATGTATGGTCACTTTATCTGACCAATAACATAGTGGTTTGTACTGATGAAAATTTCGCCTTCATATGGAAGGTCTCCGTTTAAAACCTCGGTAAGCTCATAACTATTATATCGTAAATTGTACAGTTATATCGTATTATAAAGTAATATTTAATAACTATACATACATAACAGTTGTGTAATATTATACAATATCTACAGCTAAGTAATCAACGGCTTAGTGAAATATACAGTCTAAATGGACTTGGTAAATACCCTAAACTTCTTAAAAGAGTGGAAAAAGGAGAACACAATATGGTCACAAAAAAAAAACAATATGGTCACTTTAAAAGAAATAATATTTAAGTTTTAGGCAATGTTTATTAGATTTATAAGACTAATCCTAATATTTTTATACTAACTGAATATTTTTCAAAGTATAATAATTTCTAAAAAAGTAATAAAGTTTGAAACAATATATTAAATTTATTTAAAAGTTGTAAAATTAAAACACCTGAGAAACATGAAATAATTCAGATTGACTTGTTGGTATATTTTTTAATTTATGTTCAAGAATTGTATCAAACTTAAACTTTTACTAATAAAATGTAAAATTTGTCATTATTTTTATGCAAAATATATTTAATCTGCTTTTAAAAAGATTTAAGAATTCAAATTAAGTCTTTGGTTACTTCACACAGATTCCCATCGACTGTTTTTAAAGAAAAAATTTAAAATTGAATAAAAATTTGAAATTATTTGATTAAAATTAAGCATTTTAATGCAGATAAAAATTCGGATTAGATTGTAAAACGTGTATTAGATCCAGAATTTTTAAATTCAGTTTATTTAAAATATAGTTTTTTTGAAACTTTTGTTTCTTGTATCTTTAATTATTCATTTAATATTTTTTTTTTAAATCCATCAAAAGTACTTAACTTTTTTAAATTAAAAAAATTGAACTTTCCCGATTTGTACATTTTAAGATAAAAAACGTAATTTGAAGACGGAATGGGATTTGGTTCTTAAGGTACAAATAAAAAAAACCAAATACCTCCAAAATGATAGATTTTAGTTTATTGGAGTATATATTTATTGTGAAAAATATAATAACTAATCGGATTAGATTTTACTTTAAAACGGAGCTGGTGATTTTGAAGTACCAGTACCGATACTTGTTAAAATACTCAATAACTTGCAAATATTAATGGTATGCTGGACAAAATATAAATTCCAGTAAAAACACTTATACTGGTAACCAGCATTTTTTTTCCAATATTAACAAATACTTAATTTTGTGAAAATAATGAAATGTACTCATATACCAGTACTAGCCAGTAATCACCAGTATTAACAACTACTTATCATTATTACATTGTAAAATCTGTTAATTGAATTAATTTATTAAGTACTTATTTAGTATTTAAAATTTTAATTAAGAAACCATTACTTTTTTACTGGTTTTTGTTAACTAGTAACTGTATATTTATTTGTACTTATATTTTTTTTCAGTAGTATTTGAATGTTACTGAATACTTTTTGCAGTGCTCGTACTTGTAAATCTTTGTTTATTTAGGTACCAATATACTTAAAAATCAACTGTGATCTGAAGTATTAGAATAAGGCGAAGTACTTGTATCGAGAATTTTTATTAAATGTAAAATTACTGATAGTTCACAGTTTCTAATGAGTCATTTGTGTTGTTAAAATTGTTAATTAATAATTTTTGAGGCATTTCCTATCCTTAAGTTTTTAATGCTCACTAACTGTTATTCCAATTAAGAATACTGAAAACACCCTTTCAACATGTAAGAATTTAGGTCTTCCAAATAGTTAGTATTAATATATATTAATATTTTTACAATAATTTGCTTCTTTTACAATTTATAAAGACAAAGTTAGCTCATTACTAAATTACTAAATGAATTCTACGTTCTTTAACCATTTAACTTTTTACAGATTCTACAAATTTTATGTGAACAGAAATCAAATTAGTGTCAGAAAAATGTATCTTAAAGTACTTAAAAAAATATTACTGGTTCTAAGAAAATTCTATTCCTTCTCTGCATTAATTTAAGGGATGAACCCTAAATATAAAAAAAATATATTTTTAAATTTAATATATTTTTCATGTTTTTGTGTTCTTATTTAAGCTCAAAAATGCATTAGTGGTACTTATTTGGCGTTTTATTCACAACTTTAGTTATAAATTAAAATGCAATGTACAAAAAACCACCAACAGTAGATTAAAATAAAATAAAAACAACAAAAAATAAAACGAATAAATTTTTTAGAAAAAAAATGATGAGATGAATATAAATTAGTGGAAATATAGAAAATATAAATTCAACATAATCGCAAATATAATCATTCTCAGTATTTTTGTACTTCAAATTTGCTTAGTAATCTAATGGTGTACAATTTAAATAAAATGAATTTTAAAAATATTTAAAATATATTCGAATTGCACGAACTTAAAAAAGAAAGAAATTATTGAATTTAAAAAAATTAAAATGGAATAAAGGAAGTGATAAAAATCGAGAAGATGTTGGGAAAATTCAAAATTGTATTTAAGGAGTTGTATTTTAAATGAGAACTTCACTTGAGAATAAAATAATTTAATTTGTTCAAATTAGAACTAAATTAGAAAAAATAAATTTTTTATGAAAATAATGAAATGTACTTATATATTTACTTATCAAATTAAAATTAGTTAATTTTGTACTAAAGAAAATGTAATTATGATTGGCATACTTTTATGTTAAAGAGGTTTCGAAGAGAAGAACTTTCGATTTAATTTTCATTTTTATTAGGACTCTATTGCATAAACATCTTCACTAATGAAATAATAATGTGTTTAAGAATCAAAAATGTCATCAAACAGCGGGGCTCTATTGCATTAACCGGACTAATCAGTGAACAAATTTTTTTGATAAGATTTCTTGCTCCAAAACCATATTTGACAACAAAATAATGAAGTTGGGTTTATAACCATCAAAATCTTTAAAAAAAACCGTATAATGTGGTTTTGTATCCAAATCCTAAATTCATTTATCCAAAATATTTAAATACCTACGGTATTTTTGGTTTTCAGGATTTCTTTTTGAGGATTTTGTAACATTTGGGTGTCATCTTACCATCTTAGAGCTCGATTAAATTTATTCGCAAATTAAAACAAGATCTAAATATCCCATATCCGTTTTAACCAATTACCTTTCAAGGAGGTCTTTTGAAATATTTTGTCTTTAATCTTTATTAAGGTTTATTTGCAATTTAGCAGATGAAGGACCACTTGTTTATACCCGTGCATATATATATGAACATCGGGTATATTAGATTTGCTCCTCCGTTTGTAACGCATCGATCTAGACGAGCTAGATATAGTGTCAAGGGTACGTATCGGCTCAGAATCGAAAAATTAGTCGATCTAGCTATGTGTGTCTGTCCGTCCGTCCGTCCGTCCGTCCGTGTGTCATCACGATAACTCAAAAACTAAAAGGGCTAGAGTCTTGAAATTCACACAAAGTCATTTTTAGACAATTTCTAGGTTCCCTATTGTTTTTGGTTAAAATCGGACCAAGGCTTCGGGGAGCTGCCATACAACTTTTTTGCACCAATATGAATTTCTTCAAAACTATTTATACTACGGGGATGAAAATTACACACGGTTAGTTTTATATTGACTCCGGCACTTATATGAAGTTTCAAAATGTTAGGGCCCCATTTTCGGGGGGCTGCCATACAACTTCCTTGCACCAATATGAATTTCTTCAAAACTAATTATACTACGCGGATGAAAATTACACACGGTTAGTTATATAATGAATCGAGCACTTATATGAAGTTTCAAAATGTTAGGGCCCCATTTATGGGGGGCTGCCATACAACTTCTTTGCACCAATATGAATTTCTTCAAAACTAATTATACTACGAGGCTGAAAACTACACACGGTTAGTTATATAATGAATCGAGCACTTATATGAAGTTTCAAAATGTTAGGGCCCCATTTTCGGAGGGCTGCCATACAAAGTTTTCGATTCAATAACTGTGAATCTAATAAAGCTACAAGGTTAAAATTAAAATTGGGCAGGTAAATTAATAGGGCAAGTTACTTGGCAAAGTTGGACATCACTCGGACCATCGGACTTTTAGGGTGGGCCAATTTTTTTTTTTTGTTTTTTTTTTCTTTGTTGTTTTTTTTTATTTTTTTTTTTTTTTTTTTTAAGCTTAAGTTATGGGACAATGAATGAAAACTTTTTTTTTTTTGTGATTTTTTTTTTTTTTTGTTAATTTTTTTTTTTTTTTTTTAAGCTAAAGTTATGGGACAATGAATGAAAATTTTGTTTTTTGTTTTGTGACTTTTTTTTTTTTTTTGTTAATTTTTTTTTTTTTTTTTACGTCAAAATTATGGGGTAATGAGTTAAATGTATAAGAGAAGTAAATTACGGTTTATTTTATACACCATAGTGGGTATGCACGGGTATCTAAAAGTTGACAAGGGCAACTATAATCTTCCTCGTTTTTTTTCTAATCGCCTTGGTTCAAATTAATAACAACATTCAATTAGATTTCTTTAAATAAATCTCTAGAAACCCCAAAGTAATCATATAATAGTGCTTTTGTTTTGTTTATACACAGTCGTACATTATTTAACTTTTAAAACTCTGATCTTCATAAAGATCTTATACAAATAATAATAAAAACCAAAAATAGAAATCATAAAATTATAAAAAATATGCGAATTTTGCAAATTACGATGACAAAATAAATATTTATTCCACAAAAAACCACAACATTTCAATAGAAATATTAACCTAAAAATGTAACATAAAATCTTTATGTATTTGTGCTAAAAGGTACAACATATGTAACAAAATTTATCAAACTATGGTTATTTATTTATTTTTTGTATCAATCCCTTACAAACATATAAAAAAAAAAACAAATAAAATTAATTTAAAATAAAAATGTATATTTTCTATTTTGTATTGTATCTTTATCCTACGCTTTAGTAATTTTTTAGAATTATTGAAATTTTTTTGTCAATATTCAAAGGACATCAATAGATTGATACTAACATATGTATGCATGTTTTGGGGTTCTTTTTATTTATTGAATACAAAACAAAATAAAATTAAAGGCACTCCAAAGGATAAATATCCTATAAGAATATATAATTTATAATAATAATAATATTGATATTAATACAGTGATATCCAAAAAAATTAGAACTAAATGTAGTTCAGTAGTTAGTAGTGAACATTTGTCATAGAATTTCAGAAAAACAAATAATTTTACATAGTAAAGGAGGTTGTGCCCTTAGTTACTCATTTGTTCATATTTATTCCATTTGAGAAAAATTTGTATTATTTTTTAATGAATGAAGCTATTGTAAAGTCGTTATAGAACAAATATTTTGTGCAGGGCTATCTTTGCATAATCATATTAGACAATGAGCATCAGTTTTATCAAACTTCTAATTTTTTAAAAATATTTTATTACTTGACTATATATTTTTTTACAAAACTGTTGTCTTGAATCAAAAGTTGTTTTACTTAATTTGTTTTAGTAAAGAGGGGTATTATCTTTTTGTTAAGAGCTGGTATTATCCAGTTGAAATATTTATAGTATTTGTGGATCAAATTCTGGTATTTAGATACTAAATATATTCAGATAATTTTTTAAGATTCAGAATTTTACTAAATAAATTCAGATACCTTTTATTGTTAGATAATTTATATTCTCTGTTTGATTCTACATTAGGATCTTGTATAAAGTTCCATTACGGTGTGATCATAGATTCAAATGACGTTACCACATAAACAAGTTTCCGAATACATATCCTATAGTACTTATGGCCCTATCTAGTAGTCAGGAGTTGATAGAGAATGTAGAATATAGAGAATACATTACAAAATTTTCTTGATATTTCGTGCTTTTTGAACTAAACAGTTATATTTTTACCATTGGATAATAAAATTTAGCCATTCTCTACAATATTGTAGAGCTAGTATTATCTTTAAGATGATATAAGAAAGTATTATCTTTGATTTGTAAATTTTAAAAAATTTTTGAAGACACCCTATATTTATAAAACAGAATGTAAAAGCCAAGTTAGGCAAAGTCTCTTGACGAAATATGGTTTATATTTATTTAGTTATGTGATGATAGAATTTAAACTTCCTCCGATCACTCTTTAACGGAATTTTATCCAGGATCTTTCCCAAATTTTTGTAATTTCAAAATATAAAACCTAAAATTAACCTTTAAATCACACTCAGTACTTCTTAAAGAAAATCACCAGAAAACTAAGATTTCATCAAACATGTCTCAAGGTTTTGAAAAAATTCGAATTTGAAAAAAATCGAAAAAAACATTGGAGTATATTCTTAATTTATTAATATGTATTGTTATTCGGATTCTTATTACTTCCTCATTATTATAATTTCCTAATTTCCTCCATTTACAAAATATTAACATTATTTTTTTTTTCATTTTTAATTTATTAATTTTAAAATAGAATAAAAAAATAAAATAAAAAAAAACAAATATTTTTTTTCTATTATAAAAGAATAAAAACCTAAAATTAATCCATACAAAAGGAAAAACTTTAGTCGAACAATAGAAACTAAAAAAAAAAAATAAAAAAAACAAAAAATTAGAACAAGACAACAAAAATACAAAAATACAAAAAATAAAGAACAAGTCCCTGACCTTGTACAATGCATTTTCTTAACCACTTACAATACATATACAATAAATACACATTACATTTACATACAAAATATAAACAATCACTTAAATTCACATAAAATACTTACAATCTATATATATATATCTATATAAACTTGTAATATATTATTTATTTATTTATTACAATAAAATTCTTTAAAATAAAAAAAAAAACAAACAACAATAACAAATTTGACATAAATTTTATTTTATATATATATAATATGTATATATTTTATTTGTAATTTGTTTTTTTTTTCTTCTCTGCTTCAAATTTTTTGCCTCTCTTTATCTAAAAAAAAAAAACAAAAAAACAACAAAAATAAAACATTTTTTTTTCCAATCTTCAACTGAAATTTTTACTTTATTTTTTTTTTTAATTTCCACTTTCTATCCATATGACATTGGCCTTCATTCAATTTAAATATAAAAAAACAAAAACAATACAAATAAATGTAAGAAAGAGACAAAAAATTTTATTTTTTCATTCAACAAATTGTCAAAAAAAAAACAACAACAACAAAAACAATAAAAATATATAAAACTAATTCACAAGTTTATATAAAATCAGTCTACTGCTTCCAATGTATAAATTTTCCAATAACAATGAATCGTTTTGAAAATTGGAAAACTGGAAAAGCTTTTTTCCAGTGTGTTGTTTTTTTTATTCAATATTAAAATTTAATAAACCTATAGGCAAAACCTATAACAACATTCAACAAAGCAAAAGAAAGCTCTGTATAATTTTCTTCTTTTCAATACATTGACAATCAAAAAAACATAAACAACAACAAAATGCACAAAATACCGTTAAAAAAAATGTCATTAGAAGTATTGTTTTGCCTTTAAACTCTTAAGAAAAAATATTGAATGTTTTTCATTCACCACTTCTGGATGAAATGGATGAACACCAAAATTAAAATAACGGGTAAAATTACACATTTTCCAACACCGTTTATATCATGTTCTTCTATCCCGTTTTTCCTCTCTAGGTTTATTAAGTAGATAATGTTGATATGAATTGTAGCTCCCATATGTATGTATATGTTATTTGTACCTTTAGTACATATTTTAAATATAAAAAAAAAACAACAACAATAAATTTAAGGAGAAACAAAACAAAAAAAAAAAAAAAAAAAAAAATAAGAAATAAGAAATAAATGAAAATTTATTTGAGGAAAATTGAAAACTTAATTCATCAGTTTTCCTTTGGCAATCATTCATAACGGTCAATTTACGGAATATCTCATATTATAAATAACTGTAAAAAAAAAATAAATATAAAATAAAAACTTAAAAAAAAAAAATTAATAAAAAAAGAATATATCTTAAATTACAGTTGTGTTTTTAACTCCTTTTGCATTGAATCTTATAACTGTAATTTGAAGATCCTTTTTTTTTTTGTATAAACATACAACCAAACATACATAATTAATTGGATTTAGTACTTGAAAAAAATTAGACCCAAAAATATTTAACGGATAAATTTTTCAATTTTTTTTTTGTTTTTTTAATATGAAAATTGCAAAAGAAAACGGTTCTTGAATAACTGTATCTGAAAGGATTTTTAAAAGGATTTTTTTGTAATTTTTAAATAAATAAATTGTATAAAATTTAACTGTAAAATTATTCTTAAAAAAATTAATAACTGCATTTTAATAATATTCGTTTGATGTGAATTAAGTAAAATAAAAAGAGTACCGTTATTTATTTTAATGTGAATCTTAAATAAATAAATATAAAAAATTGACCACGGTAAATTTTAAAATATTATTTTATTGTATTTTAAAAATATTTAATAAAAATAATATTAAAATTAATTAAATAATAATATATATATTTAATGATTCTATTTAATTTTAAAATATGAAAACTATTATTTAAATAGTTTGTATTAATAAAAATTAAATACAAAGGCTTGAATTGATTTAAGTGAAATTTAATGAACGGAAACTGATTATTAAATTAAAAAATATTGACAATAATAAATAATACAATTAAAAAATATTAATATTGTGATCAAATTCAAATTAAAATAAAAAATAAGTTAAATTTAATTAAAAAATTAAATTAATTTTTTTTAATCCAAATTATTGATTTTTAATACCGGTATATTAGGTCTTATATATTTATTTTTAATCAAAAACGGCAACACGCAATGGAAGAAAAACATTTGTTAGCTAGTTTTTTTTTAATTAATAATTTATAATTTCCTTTTAAAAATGCATTAAAAATTTATTAGAGCTACACTTTTTACAAAATTTTTTACACTTTACTTAAATATAAATAATGCAATTATTTGTTTTTAAATTTTATGAAGAAGGAAACCATATTTAAGTGGTGGAAATTTTTTAATACAAAATAAATACTTTGTCTTTTATTAAATAAATTAAAAAAATTAATGAATGTATTAAATTAATTAAGGAAAATATCTGAGGTAATAAATTCTTATGAATTATTTTAAATAATTTTAAATATTTTTGGAAGGACAAAGACCTTTAATTCGGGCTAGTACGTTTTGTATTTAAATTTTAATTAAAAATTCTGACATCCAGATTTTGATGCTAATAGGTCTAAGAAATAATTCTTTCATTATTACAAGATCGTGTAAAAAATTACATTTGGATAGTTGCAATTTTTACTAAAAAAATTTCCTCGTAGCTTTAAGCTGGAGAGCTGGCTCATTCATCAGAGTTATAATTCCATTCGGGATTTTTTACTTTTTATTTTTTTAATTCATAAGTCCACGTAGAACTTCGGAACTTTTGTAATATCGCCTTCAAGCTAGTATTAAAAATTGCTTATTGCAAGTATTTTTAGAATCTAAATTTTTAATATATTTTAGAATTTTTTATACAAAATAATATAAAATAAAAAAGTTATTTTTTTCAATATATACTTTTATAAAAGTAAAACTAGCCCCCTAAAATATAGAAAATAAAAAATTGATCGTAGATCTTGGGAATTAGTTACCTTTAATATAAAAGTAAATAACTGGTATAAGAAACAGTTCTTTTAATCCTTGAAAAATTTTAAGCTTAAAATATTGAAAATTCATTTCATTAACGAAAAATTGATATCTAGTAGATCTTTTGCATTTAAAAGTGTTTTAATACAAAAGTAAATAGCTGTAAATTAAACTATCAGGTGAAAATTTTAATATTAGGTAATTCGTTTAATAATTTCCTTAATTTAATTTCTTGAACTTCTCTAACATATGAAACAGCAGTGAAAACATCCATTAAATTCTAGACGAAATTAAATAAATTTTAAAAGATTAAATTTTGGGAAATTTTCAAAATTTAAATATTAGATTGATTTTATTTTTAAAATTTTTTATTTTATATTCAAATTGAAGTTTTAACTTCAAACATAACCTTGTTCATATATTTTTATAAAATAATTGTTCACTATTTTTACATTGATTGTAAAAACTTAAAAAAAAAACATACAAAATTGTTTGAAACACTCAAACAGTAATCAATTAAACATATACGGGCTGTGTTACATTTTTTTTTTTTGTATTGCGTTCAAGGTGATGGAATTGTTAGACTGAAAACATATTGTATGGTGGGACTGAATTAATCATACTATATTATTATATATAGGTACTAAATATATACTATAATATATAATACTAAAGTATATAATAATAAGAAAATGCATAATACAAAATTTATGAGCTATTTCAGAATATTTTAATTAATATTTGTTGTTGTAATTTCTATATTTCATAAATTTAGTACATTCGGATTTTTTTTTTTTTAGTACAAAAATAAAATAAACGAATTTTTTTTCAAATAAAAAAAAACATTGTTTAAAATCATTTTTTTTTGTTTTATAAATAAAATAAATATACACATATAATAATTGAAATGATGATGAATTAGTGAAAATAGTTTTTGAAAAATTATGAAAAATAAACATATGTAAAAAAAAAAAAAATATTTTTATACAATGTGGTCTATTTAAAATAATGATATTAGAGTGTTGAAATATGGGATAAATCTGTCCGAAGGTAAAAAAAAAAGAATATGAAATAAATAATAACAGATAGTTAAATATAAATTAATATATTTGTCAGCTGTTTATTTTTTTTTTTTTTGTATTTTAATTATATTTAATGTTTAAAAAAATGTTTTTCAAAAGTAATTCATAATTTTTATTATTTTTTTTATTTAATTATTTATTTTTTTGAAAAATTTGTGAATTAAAAATTTTTATATTATTATGAAAATTAAAAAACGGAAAATCTAAAAAAAACTTAGTGTGTATCTATAGATACAAAGAATATTAAAAGATACAGAACAATTTAATTACATGTTTAACTGTGGAAATAAAAAGAAAATTTAAAGGTAAGTTAATTTCTAAAATTATTAACTATATTGTAGTTTTAATGTTTATTTATTATTATTTTAGTACTTAATATAAATTTTATGATCAGTTTTAAAATTGGGTTAATTGCCCCCTTTTAATATACGTTTCAAATATTTGAAATGCACAATAATCTAACAAGTTGTTTGGAATTATACAAGTTAATATTTTAAAATTTTGAGAATTTCACTTGAAGCAAAGATTTCTGAGAATCTGCCTTATATCCAAATCCATTTTCTTAATTTCAACTTTTCTCCAGCTAAATTCCAAACGTTTTATTCTTTTAAATATTTAATTTTCTATTTTTTTAATCTTAATGATAAGTTTTATAAAAATTGGTGAGATTTTAATTTCAAAAATATATGAAAAAATGTTAATGCAGTTGGTACGCAACACAATTGTTGTTTATTCCTGTAATAGAGATACCAAATGACTGCTTGCTCATTTTATTTTTGCAAGTGATTTTATTCTGAAATAAAGAGCCCTACTTAAAAATATTACAATAATGATTTGGAAATTGAGGTAGAAAGAGCCAAAATGAAAATTCGAGAAATTTTGTAGGATTAAATGCGAGTTCAACACTTTAGTTAATGCAATAGTTGATTATAGTGATTTGTCAAATTATTAGGGATACTGTAAAAAAACAACTGATTTTTTTTTTATATGTGAAAAATGATATCTACTGCTCTGAAGCAGAAAACCATTCTCCAACCTAAGGTAAAAATTTGTTTTTCTAAAATTTCCTTTGATGGTGTTGTCTCTTATTATTCCCTTGAAGATTTATAATCCCTTCAGTCTTTACCGAGGTACATAATCTCCCCAGGTTTTTGTTAAAACTAAAGAAATAGTTTTTGGCTGAAAACGGACACCATATGTATTTTGGTATTTCGGGAATTGCGGTAACCATGGCAACAAAACAAGAAATGTATTTAAATATAATAAAATTCTATTATAAAATCATCTAAATCCGGAAATTTCAGAAAGAAAGTTCGTACTGTTTCTAATAATTTTTTAGTTGATGAGATCTTTAGATTGTTTAAATATAAAAGAAATACTGAATTGATCAAAAAATTTGTGCGTTTCCGCAACTTCATATACAGGCACTGGTGCGAAAAACCTTAGCTTTAAATGTTCTTATAGAAATATAATTTCACCAATGGTGTTGGAATTAAGATTTAATCTTTACTTTTTTTTGGCAAATCATTTAAGTAATTTAAAATTTAATGAAAATAAATACAAAACCTATTTTTCAAGTAAATTTTTTCGTTCCATTTTACATACCCTTTTCTTAAAATTTGAAGTTGGTATATAACATGTTTGCAATTATTAATTTCATTGATTTGTAAAATTATTGAAATTTAATTTGTATTTTGGATAATTTTTCTAACATTTCTAAATTTAAAATTAACATTTGAATAATGAGGTTTTATTCTATAAAAAGTTGTTAATTTTTCAAGTTAATGTGTTTCTTTTCAAAATTTGAAAAAAAATGTAAACCTTCAGTATTATTAAATTAACAAAAGATTAATGACTGATTAGTTAATCAATCAGTATTACAAAATAAAATTGAAAAAAAAAATTTAAAAGTAGAATTGATTTTTAAAATTCTATGGAAACTAATTTATATTTGTCTAAAACATGAAATATTTAAATTCCTACTCAAAATAAAGTGTTAAGTTAAAAGAAATAGCCCTAAAGTGATATATGGGTTTTAAGACTGATTGATGGATAAGTCCAAAGTTATATGAGCCCTAAAATGACTGAATGTACCTAACCTTAATATTAAATTTTTCTCAATTCTTGAAAAAAAATTCTTTTCGGGGCTGCAGTCATTTTACATTAAATTTTGGAGATATGAAAGGCTGTCTGCCAAAAACCCATTCCCTGATTCAAGTTGAGATCGAATTTTATAACTAAAATTAGAGAAATCATAAACCCTGGCACAAAAATGTTTGAAACCATTTATACTTCTTATAGAATATACTCTATATAATAATTTTACTTCCTTTTTCTTTTAAACTGAGTATTTTACCCTAGGAAATCGTTCCCTTCTTCTTCAATACATAAAATCAATTTAAACACATTATAAATGTAGTAGACAAAATTGTGTCTAATACTAATCAAATTACAAAACCAATAAATTTTATTTACATTTATACTATTAATGTTACTTTTCTGAGATACAAAATAATACGAAGATTTTCCTAGTTTTAAAAATCTGTCCCATGACCCATCCTGAACTGTTAAATTGGTATATTTATATCTGGAAAATAGACTCGAATCATTGGTAGGGGAAAATAAATTATAAAATTTGGTATTTGATCTGTATAATAAAATTAAAACCAAAAAAAAATTCAATCTTATAAATTTATTTGATGCTATTATAGTATAGAATAAAATAATAATCATTTTAATTCAATAATATTAGTTTAATTCTTTATAATAAATTTTATGACAACCCAAAGACAGGGTCGAGGCGTTCCCAAAAATATAAAAATGATAATATATATAGTAGTAGAATTGATGATTATTATAAGTATAATTTATATATTCGAAGAATTTGAAGAATTGATGGTATTTTATAAAACGCAACGATCACTTTATTTTTATATTAATATAAAACGTGCTGATGAAGATTCTCTCACGTCACTTATGAAGATTCAACTGATGTATTAATATTAACATCAAGCCCATTTTTGAACGTTACTGAATTTCGAATAAAACGATTTAAAAAATTACGTTTTAAAAAATTTGTTAGAAGACGGACGACGGTTGAACAGAGTGAAACTGAGAAGTATGTATTCTTGTAAGATTAGTGAAATATTATTAAAAAATTTAACGGTTTGATTTTAATTTTATAGAACCGTTAAATCTGAATTTTATTAGGCCTAAAAAGTCTTAATTAAACTTGGGAAAATTTTTAATGAATTTTTTTATTCATTATTCATTTTGTTTATTCATTTCTAAAATACAAATTTTTGCACAAAATTTTTTTTTCAGAAAAATCTATCAACACGTTTTAATAGCATCACGTTCTCCAAATTAATCACGTTATTTGATTTTTATTCAGTTTTTTAATATATAAATAAAATAAAATTTGAATATTATTAACTGTATTTTAGAATTTTAAGTTATCTATTTGTGAGTTAACTGTAAAACTGGAATTCCATGTGATTAGATCACAATGTTAAAGAGCTCCACAGATGCAAAATCTAAAGATAGGGAATTAATCACAATCTTTGATAATTAATTTCGAAAGAAAAACCTAGTCTGAAATGAGGTCCATAGCCCGAAATGAGTCAAACACAAGTTTAGAACTCTGTCTCAATTCCAAAATTTATTTTGTACATATACAATTTTAAAAGTAAATAGGTCGAGTAGAGCGCATATGTGTTTCGATATATTTCAGAAGGCCAAGTTTTATGCTAATCGTATCTACGCGTTTAGCTCTCTATATCGCACATGAAAACTCGTACAAGTATAAAGTTCATAAAAATTAATATAAGAAATGAAATTATTTTAAGAAAAGATATACAATTAATATATTTTTATAATTGTTATTTCATATCTTGGATTAGAAGTATGACATTAGAGATAAATTATTAAATTTCTATGGTATTACCAATATCAAATTTATTTAATAATAATTCTTTGACAATTCGTTTCATTGTTTAACGTAATACGTTTAGTATAATATCAAATTTAAAATTTACCGTTGTGTAATACAAAATAAAATTTTGCTAGCTATCAAAGTTTTTTTTGTATAAAATATTACATAATAAATTCAACATTTTCTTCCTGAAAACTGCATGAAAATACACAAGAAAAGTTTTTCAATTTTCCGGAATACAAAATAAAAATACAAAACATATTGATTTTAAAATTAAGAGGGAATCAAGAAGATTTTAAGACAAACCTTTTTTCAGTATGATTCCTTCCTTTTAAATTTGTTGTTTTAGTTTTTTTTTTAAAGGAAATAATTTTTCTGGAAGTTTTGTTGAATGAAAAATATCAAATAAATTTATAGGTTTTTTAACAGTAGTTTTTACTAATTTTATCTGGAATCAAGTACAAGTTGAAATAGAAATAATGATTGCACCTCTATCCTTTGACAATGACATTAAAAAACTTATCTTTATTTTTTTCGGGTCTGTGGTCTTGGCACTCTCCCAAATATTTTTAGACATTATTTAATAAAATTAAACTATTTAATAAATTTTATCCAAACATGTATAGAAATATCCAGATTTGCAATTGTCTTGATTATATTCAGAATAATTTCCCAATAACCTTCAACAGAGCTATGGTTTATTTTGGACGATGTACAGCAGTTTGGAAAACATTGGGCATTTTTATTTTATAAAAGAGTTAATTTTATCTACTGCACTGTGGTTCCAAATTTTGAGATTAAAACTTAAAAAAAGAATAAGAAAACAATTAGTAGCTACGTTTTTTTTAAAAAACTTCGTATGTCTCTGATATTTTATAAACGGATTAGTATCTACCCACCTCCAAAATAATATCTTAATAGTATTGAACTCTAAAATAACCGCTAGTTCTATAATATGCTATCGACGAAACACCATGTATATGACAAGTTTTTATTGGAAATATTATTCATAATAAAAAGTAACGGTATATGCTTAATTTTCCTTAATTGCAATGTTTTAAGCGGTTGCAATCATGAAGAAGAAACGGTAAGTCTCTTCATTTGTATCATAGAATGTTTTACAAAAGATTTAAGATTTCCAAAAGTTGACACAAAATGTTAATAAAACACCTCCGGTCAGAAAAATCATTAAAAATGGGAAAGAAAAATCGATTTCGTCCTCGTACACTTTAAATACTTTTAAATCCGGTACTTGTTTTTGTTCTCGTTTTGGAACCAAATTTAAATATAAATATTAGCGCGTGTTAGTGTATCAATGACAATTTGTATCTAATAGATAATTTATAACAAATAATTCGTGTGCCTACGTATATAGGTTACTATATACTTATTGATTTCAAAATAAAGTAATTGATATTATTTAATAACAAATTGCCAACATCTTATAAAAAGTATCAATTCCAAAGGGGTAAAATTAAATTTTTAATACGTCAATTAAACAATTTTATTTTTAAATTGACATTTATGCAAATTGTCCTTTAAAAATAACCCTCGATATTATTGATTTTTTTTTATTTTCTAAGAATTTATTGCAAAATAGAAGATGTGGGTTCTTGAATATTTAAAAAAAAAACAATTTTTATATTTTTTTTAAATCTATACCTAAAGTTCGAGGGGTCTTAGTAAAAAAGTCCAGAATTAAAAATGTAATTAAAATAAAATATAATACTTCATTTTAATTATTACTTAAATAAGACAGAATTATAATATGATAAAAATAAATCTGAAAAATTCAATTATTAGTACAATTACTAGTAGCATTACTTGGTAATCATTACTTGATAATTAGATATTAAATACTATTTGTAATGGTACTTTAATTCAGTTATCAGTAAAAAAAATTATATTTTTACTTGATAATCCCAAAAAGTAATTAAATTTGGATTTAAATTACTTTTGTAATTACTTTCGAAATCTAATTACTTTTCTAATTATGTTTGGCACTTTATTTACTTTCGCAATTATTTTTGATAATTAATTACTTTAAAATAATTAAATACCAAAAAATACTAAATTATCATATGAATTACTGGTATTTTTGAAAAATCAATCAATTGGAATTGAATAAAATTGACATTGAAAATATCATTGCAAAAATTTTTCAAAAGTTATTAGCAAGTAATGATTACCAAGTAATGGTACTTAACACAGTATTCAAATACCCAATTTTTATCATTACTTTTTTCGTGGGTCATAGTCTTAAAGCAATTAAATTTTTTCCTGTTACTCCTCTTGGAAACATATCGGGAATATGTGAGGGTTGTTGACAGTGCTTAAATGCGCTTTTACTACTGTAATTTTACAAATTACTCTCAGGTGATGTTCCATTTTTCCAGTTCTTGGTAGAAATTCTTCTATTAGGACTTGTTTTCTCAAGGGCTTGTGATTGGTTTTTTTTTTTAAACGTACAACATATCCATCTATCACTTGCAGTACTACCAAGCTCTATTAATGCTCCTCACCTATTAAGGCACATATCAACGCCACAGAATCAGAATGAAATTTGAAAAATATTTTTATACCGAAATACTTTTTAGAAGTCTTGAAGACCTAACAAAAAGTTAAGCTTCATAAATAAAACATTGAGCACAAACATAAATCAAAAAAAAATACGAATCAATGATATTCAGATTATATATCAATCCCAATAAATTGGTATTCAGGTATTAAAATTTAAATCTGATTATAGTAATCACTGACTACTATACATTTCTTAACAGTCCGTAGAATTATTTATACACGTATAAAAAAAAGAATAAGAAAACAATTAGTAGCTACGTATTTTTTTTAGATTTTTTTTTTTAATTTTATTTTATTCTGTTTTGGAACAAAAACAAAGCAAAATTTTACTGATTGAATGCTATTAATAATTTTCTATTTTTTTTTGACCCAATAGCTTTGTTTTCAATGTTACATAAGACGCATATGCCATACAAAATATACAAAAATTGGTTCTGGTACTAATATGTAAAAAAAATTTCGTGTAAAAATTATGATTTTTTTTGCTGTCAAAAAAAAAAAAAAATTTAAAAAAAAAAAATGTTAAAAGTCAAAATTTTTGTTTTTGTGCCAAACAAATTAATGAAACAATCATAAAATAATTTAATATTTTTTTTTATTTCAAAAGTAAATCTAATTTTTTGTCCAGACAATGACTTTAAATATATATATATATATAGATACAACATATTCTATAAGTATTTTTTTTTTATTATTTACAAATATAGAATATATTTAAAAGTTATATACAGGATGTCTCATAATTAATGAATATTAAATTATTTGTTTAAAAACAGTTCCTTACGTGATACAATGTGTGATACATGTGATAAGGGCATGAGTACCTTTTCAAGCTTGGCAGATATATACTGTTTATTAATTTAAAAGAGTTATTATTTATTTTGTTTATATTATGTACTTTATATTTGGTTACCATGGAGATTTGTTTTTTTATAAAACAAATTTATTTTTCAACAATAAAAATGGGTTGAACCATTCCGTTCCGGTTAATTAGCCAGATACTTACCCACTATACCAGCGAGGCTTCTTTCGTTATTGATGTATATGTATTCAATTATTCAAAAATAAAATAACTGTGTAAAAGCTTAATTAAAGCTTTTTCAATATAAATTCAAAGCAAAAGTCACTGTAAAGTTTATATGCACAGCTTTCTAGCAGTGAGTTGGGTACAAGTATTTTAAATGGTTTTAGAAGTTAAGTTACTCAATTCTCAAATGGTTGTGAGAGGTACATGTAGCTTAGATTAAATAGGGAGGTCGGTTAATAAAACATTCTCTTATTAAAAACTTTGAGAGATTGTCACTTCCTTCTTCCTTGACTATGAACACAAGAACAAATCTTTTTTTCATTTTGTGTGAAAGCTTTTAGGCTTAAGTTAAAGTTTACTTTAAAAAGATCATATTATATTGTTGTGGGCCGTGGGTGTTTTATATTTTACATTAATTTTAAATATTTCTTTCATAATGTTATGTTAAAGTAAAAATATGTGTTAAAGTAAAATTTTTAAAGAACAAACTTATCGTCTATAAAATAAATTAAAAATTTTTACAACTTTAACCCCTTTTTCAAACACCCTGTACAAATTTAATATTTTATAATTTAAAATAATAATCTTATGAACTTAATGTCAATTAAAATAAAATAAGAAATTCCCGCAGATTTTTCAAAGTAAAAGCAAATTAAAAAAAAACAAAAAAAACCAATTAATATTCTTAGAATTAAAAATTATTAGAGATAAGAAATCAAAGTATTAAAAACTGTTGGGTTTTTTATTTTTTAAATATAAAAAGAGATAGAAAACAATTTTAGTCACGGATCATTGGAAGAAATCTCGTTACTTAGATAATACTATGGAACACTCTCCAAATGTTATTTACAATCTCTTAAGTGACAAAACCGACGTCTCTAATTACAATAATTGTCAATTCTAAAAATTTTTAGGAGTTACGAAACATAAAGCTAATTTAAAAAAAAAAAACCATTTAATATTGAAATATAGTTCTTTTGGATCTTATAATGGGCTTCTTAAAGTAGAAGAGCGGGTAACCAGCTTTATTATACTCTAAACCGTTATCAGGTTATTGTTCCCTTGTCTATATAGTAATAACATCTCCAAATCACCTTATTTGTTTCCCAAAACTTAAGATTTAGAAAAATTTGATTCAATTTCAACTTTTCAACTATTATATAACCACCCAATCAGATTGAGTGCTATATACCGCAGCTACGTGCAAGATAAAAGATTTTTTTTGTAAGTTAGAATCTCACACTACTTGGGGAGTTAATTTACCTAGTAATTAAAAATCATAATTTAAAAAAAAATAATCGATTGAACTCAAATTTTGACATTATAAACTTGTTAAGAAAAATTGAATAACTTATCAATATTTTTAACTTAAATATCAGCATTCTTTATAATCTCAAGTAGATAATTAATAAATGAATTCTGAGTAATTATTAAATTTCGTCATATTTTAATTTTGAATCATTTATTATAAAAATTTAGTATAAATCAGATGTTCTTTTAATGAAAATATTTAAATTGAAAAATATTTTTAATTTTTAAATTAGTCAATAAATTAATTTTTTTTATTTTGAAATGCAATTAATTAAAATTTTCAACATATGGTTCCTAATAGGTGTGGTAATTTGTTTTGAATCAGTTTTATCTAAACAAATTCGACCACGACTTATAACTGATGAACTTGAAGAAATTAATAAAGTGCAGGATGAATTAATTGGTAAAAAATTAGAAACTCTAAATTATGAGAAAATCGTATTTATTTTAAAGTAAAAATTGTTTAAATATTTAAGGTGATTCAATAAAAGGTGATATAATAAGACGAAGTGTATATTCTGGTAATAGTGTACAAGGACCATATGGTTTACCTGGACCACGAGGGCAACCAAGACCACCAGGACCACCCGGTCACAAAGGCGCCTATAATATTCAATATCCAATTCAAGGACCAATATGTCCTTCAGGACCAACTGTTTAGTTATTTACTACTTTTATCTTATAACTATTTATTGTTGTAATAAAAGTACATTATGAAAACTTGTTATTGTCCACGCTCTACAATGTATTCCTTAAATAAACTTTTATTATTTTAATTACCAGAGAATGGGAGTCTTTATTTTAATTGCTAAATTAAAATGTATTATGGTATGCAATATAATATGAATATAATGTTAAAGGGCATAAGGGTGGGAAAATAATGAAAAACGAAGAAAGTGTTACTCAAAATTTACTTAAATATAAAATATTTATAAATAAATTCATTATTTTATTATTTAACTCCTTTTAAATATGAATAAAGTGTTGTCATCGTAAAAAAGAAATTGTTTTTGTAGTTCTACAGTTCAATCAAAAGTTTATATTTACTAAGTCCATTAAAACTTCCAAGTCCATAAAACTATATTGTTAATAATCAATCTCTAGAATTTGTAAGAATATGTTATATATATGTTATAAGTTTTTTTTCATAAAAGGTTCGTAAGTTTTTTCTTTAAGAGCACGTTTTAATTTTTAAGTGCCAGTTTTTACCCCTAAAAATCCCCGAAAAAGAAGATGTCGTATGTTGAATGAGAAGTCGGATCATATTCGGATTTGTATTTCAAAACTAAGACTTGTTCTTAGAAACTAAACTTGCACTTAAAATAAAAATTGCCTTTTTTATTTAAAAATAAGAACAAAGAGTTTTTTATAACTTTAAATTAATATATTGTGTCTTTAATAAAATTACATTAAATCCGACTTAATCGTGTCTATTCCAATAAACATTAAGATCAAAATTGTCCGCAGTATGTAAAAAATTCCCATTCCACTAAACGTCACTCGATGAAGTCTCCGCAATTTTGCTGATTACGTTTTATTGGTATTCTACTAAACGCTACGTGAAATTTTTCTTTCATTTCATAAAAATATTTCTCCGCAATACTTGAGCTGCGGAACAAATAAAATGTAAGTTAAATATAAAATTGAATCATATTGTTTTTTTTTTTAACTTTTTGCTAAATAATTTTTTGCATAACTATCCATTTTATTTATTTTACTTATCAAACAAAATATTTTATACGAAAATTCTGTATAAAAATTAACAACACAAATAATTAATAAATTTTATAATCTGTCAATGTCATATATAAAATATAAAACTCAGCTGATTTTAACTCAGCGCGGAACGAAATCTTTTAAGATTAGCTGAATATAAATATTTCTCCGCAACTGCGTGGCGGACACGTTCCGCAGGAATATTGGAATAGACACGAATATCTTTAGAATATCGAACTAAAATCATAAAAAATATAAATCAATATTCAAAAATTATTTTTATTATCAAATTTATTTGGAAGTAAAAATATATTTTTATTTATTATACTAATAAAGTTAATTATTTTCTTAAGAACTAAAGGTATTTATTTCTTTCGGATATTATACCATCACTTTAATAATTATTATAGACATTTTGTCAGTTGCGATATAATAATTAATTTGAAGGTGAGAATTTTTTTTTATTAGAAAACTTTCAAGTACGAAAAATTCTTCAATAACTTAAAAATAATTTTCGTAAAATATAAAAAGTTTATGATAATAAAATATTGAAATATTGAGTACAGTAGACTCTCAGAAAGTTTGGAAGAATTGATAATAAAGTAATGGTAAAAACTGTACTATTAAGAGTATAGTTTTACAGTACACTAACAGTACACTATTTACATATTAAACATAATATCATTTTTTTTTTTACCAGACTAAGTGGGTTGGGGTTGGAATCTTAGTAAATCCTGTTTTCAAAAAATTTCATTAAGAAAATCTCATTTTTAAAAAATGGCATTTTAGAAAATCTCGTTTTTCAAAATCTTGTTTAAAAAAATCCGTTTTTTTTATATTCTGGTGAAGGAATTCTGAATTTGCATTCAATTCTGAAATTCTTAAAAACTAGATTTTTCAATATAAAACGAGATTTTCTAAAAACTAGATTCTAAAAACAGGATTAGATTATTAAAACAGGAAAGGAATTTGGCAAAACCAAGATTATGTGACGCCGAAGATTTTAATGAATTTGTCTACTTAGTTTTGAAATTCCAATAGTACTTTTGTTAAATTTGAAAAACCGATGAGTTTCTAGAAAATGAAATGAGCCCAGACCAGAAATGGAAAATAAGCTTAAATCTACATAGATCGAGGTAAAAATCGTATACTATCCTGTGAGACCTCAAAGAATAAAATCGCAGACTGATATTGTCTAATTTGAAGGCGATTTTAATTTACATTCGAAAAAGTTGAACTATTAAACTAAACTATATGTATATGTTCTACTTAAACACGTCGTACTGTTATATAAAAAAACTCATTAATAAATTTATACTCAATTTATTATTATAATAATCCGATATTGATGAAATTATATAAATATACGTATTATTCCATAATGTTATAAACAAAGTGTCATTTTTACTTAATTAAATTACGATAAAAAAACACAGAATATAAGAAAAAAAGTTGAAAAATAAATAAACCAGTAAAAATAAATAAAATTAAATAAATATATTTTTATATAAATTAAAGAAAAACTTTTTTTTTTAACAATATAAGAATTTTCTATCACCCATTCAATTAATTTTGGAAGTTTGGATAAGATACACATTTAAATCAATATAATTTTTGTTTATTTATTTAATTTGGAATTCGAAATTTTAAATGTGAGGAAGAATTTACAAATTTTTTTTTCTATTTAATTTTTTCAATAAAATCATAAATTGAAATAATTACTTAAATATAAATTAATAAAGCAATATTTTAATTAGAACTTTAAATAGTGAATGAATCTTTGAAATCTACAAAACTGTAATTTTTTATTTGTATTACAGCCTCAAATTAAAATCGATTTAACATTCGATTCAAAGTCGACTCAAATTTTGATAAATCTGTCAATTAAAACGGCTTCTTGATCATAAAAAATGTAAATAACCGTAGTACGTCATAAGGGATACATAAAATTTTAAAAATAAAGCGTAAGTACCCACTCTTCTTTTGTCACGAATTTGAAATAACGCGATTTGAAAAAATGTTTTAATTCTCCTTTAACACGATGAAATTTGAAATAACGCGTTATAAAAAATAAGATTAAATTCGATTTAAAAAGATTTCATATTAAAAAAAAATGATTTACGCGATTTTATTTTTAAGCGAATTTTTAGGGATCATATCGATTGCATGAAAATATTATTAGTTGTACGTTAATTTTCATGACAGACTTAAATTTTGGGAAATAATGTTTCGTACCATGGAAACATGTCAAATTACAACTGTTTTTATGCAGGTAAATTAAACATGTGAGATGCATGTCCAATAGCAATCAATTAAAAGGTCTAATTAAATAATATAATGTCGTGGTTTTTATTATTTTGTACTTCTCAAAAAACATTCAGTTGTCTGTGTCAAATTAAATGGATTTGTGGCTTTTCGTTTAATTGGAAATAAGGTTTACTACACAATTTTACATTATTTAATACGAAATATAATTAATGATTTTCCCAATTTTGTACAAATTATATTAATTAAAAATACAAAACATTTTATTATCTAATAGAAAACATCGGACATTTCAATTGGTTGTCAATAAATGGTTTAGTATAATAACCTCAAATTATATAATAATAGTTTAATACTTAATTAAATTAATTTGCTCGATTAAATCAATTCAGCAGTGATGAAACTAAGATTCTGTTTAAAATTTATAATTAAATATATTTCCGAAAAACATGGGATTAAGATTTTGAGGGGTCATGGTAATTTAGTATTGGTTATTTAAATTTAAATATAGGGTAATTCCATTGTTGCTCCATTATTAATAGTAACTCACTGAATACAAATGAAATATAATATTTGAAATAAAGCCAAAAAACGAACTTTTAAATTTTGGTCTTAATTCAATATGAAAAATTGAAATAAAGTCAAGTTGATTTTATTTCAAATGTTAATTTTTTTTTTATGTACAAACAATTGAATTGTTTATTTTTTGAATTAGGACGGATTTAAGAGTTGGATTCATTATCAGGGTATTCCCCTTTTACAGAATGTATATATAGCTATATATATATATATTTAGACTTGAATTCAAAATCAGGATTGCCGATTTCCTAGAATATTTATGTATGTGTATATGTGGAATTTTGAATTAAAAGAGATTTTAAAGTTGGATTCAAAATCAGGGTATTCCCTTTTGCCAAAATATTTATGTACTAAAAAATTTCTCCTGATTCAGAATCTGGAAAATTCACATAATTATAATCTGGATTTTTATATATATAATAATGAATAATAATAATGAATTTCTTCTTCGATTGCCAGAACTTAATTAATTTATTAAAATTAGAAAAACACATGATTAACATTATTATTTTCTTAAAACTAAAACTGTACAATTATATTAGGAATGGGCGTGTGTTTAAAATAATGCGTTATGATCATACGATTTTAGGAATCAATACAATTTATACCTGTCATTTGTTTATACAATTTAATTGTTTACATGTCTTGATTACATTTATTATTTAATTAATTATATAACATTATGTGGCGCTTGCATTTGTAGCATTATGTAACATTACATGATGCTTATACGCACGATTATGTGACAATATATAAAAAAATATTCTAGAATGTTAAACTAATTTTGATTTATTTCATGTTTAAAATATTTTTGGCTTTATTTCTTTTTTAAAAATTTGTAAAAATGAAATAAAGCCGAAATTATGATTTTGATTTTATTTCAAATGTGATATTGAAATAAAGCCAAAAAAGTGTAGTTTCTCCCGGAAATCAAACATCCACTTTCCAAAATTATAGTATCGAAACTTTAACTACTGTTACACTCAACTGTTAATTATTACGAAAAACATTTCAAATTGACTAATTTTCATTGATATTAAAATTGATTAATACCCTATTATCAAAATTTGATTTTAAATTAAAAATTTATTAATCAAAAAAATTACCAAATAACCAATGTACAAAATGAAATTTTAAAATTTTTCCCAATAATTTTTTACTCATTTCAAAATATTCATTAGTTATATTTTAAAATTCCAGAAATTAATTTGAACAAAATTACTAAAATTGATCCAGTTCTCAATAATTAATATCCAGTATTAAAAATAAAAAAAAAAAAAACCACAAAGTATTGATTCTGTATAATTAATATTATTTTGTAAAAATTGATTGTGTATATCTTCTGTTAATTGGAAATGAAATTTTGAAAATTAATTTACTATTTAAAAAATCATGTAATTAGGTTCGATTCAATTAATAGTAAATATTGATTGCTATTTAAAAGAGAAACAATTTAAATGGAGAAAATGATCATAACAAGTGAGGGAAAAAAACCAAGGGTTTTCAAAAAGCACATTTTCAAAATTATATACGGTTTCTTACTGAGTATTTTATCATTTATTTTTATAAAAATATAATATAATTTTGTTATTTCATTAATAATTAATTATATGACTAATAGTGAATTACTTAGAATATAACCCGAATGCACTCAAGAAAACCTGTTAATAAGTGCAAAATATAATGTTGGAGCTTCAATGTTAAAGTTTAATTTTGGAAAAGCTTACAGTGGTAAATAAGTTACTGTTTTATAAGAATATAAAAGTTTTAATTTTGAAGACCTAGTAGCCCTTCAATGGGGAAGGTTCCCAAATTTTTGCTTACCAAACTTATGATGGATCTGCTCACCCCCTCCTGTCTTCACTCTTCCATTTTTTTCCGGTTCTAGGAAATCAATTTTGAACTCCAACAAAATTTGGAATTTTACCTAGAATATTATTATCGAACCAAAAATGGTTAAGACTAAGAAACAATTTTTTTAATTTAAAGAGACCCTTTCAAATTTAAGAAAAACCTTTAACGTATGTTGAAATATAATGCTGCAGCTATAAATTTTGCATATTTGTAAAAAAAAATTTGAACAGGTGTTAAAGTTACAGGTGGTTGAAAATAGCAAAATTTCAATTTTCGAGCCCTTATAGCTCCTGAACAGGGGGCGTGACAAAAAAATTTTGTTAACCGCCTCCTACTAATTTTGGAGGACCTAACTTCCCCCAAAATTTCAAGACCCTAGGTTGAACCGTTTAGAAGATATAAGGGGACAAAAATTTTGCAAAAGTTGAGTTTAGCTTAATGGTAAATTTTAGTACCGTATGGTAACCCTATACATTTAAACTTTATATTTTTGTAAAGCCTATAAAACCAGCTATCTTTTGCCGTGTTCAGATTAAAAATACACTTAAAGAAACTCTTGTTATAACAATTTAAAAATAGGGATTTTTCCAACTTTGGGGGGCTGTAGCTCCGTAACGGGTGGGGCTACAGAAAAAAATTCGTCTACGAAATTAATTGTTTTGTAATATCTACCCGTGGTTAAAATTTCTTTAATCTATTTCAAACGGTGTAAAAGTTTTTGTAAACATACCGACGGACGGACGGACGGACAAAGTCAAAATTAAGAAAAACCTTTGACATTTATTGAAACTTTCGTTTTGGAGCTTTCAATTTTGTATACAAATAAAAAAAAATTTTGACTGGTATTCAAGTTATAGGTGTTTAAAAGCTAAATTTTTAGGAAAATTTCAATTTTCGACCCCTTACAGCTCCTAAAGAGGGGGCGTGACAAAAAAATTTTCTTAGCTGACTCTTGCTTATTTCTAAAGATCTAACTTCTCCCAAAATTTCAAGTTTCTAGATTTAGCCGTTCCGAAGTTATGAGGGACCAAAAATTTTGTAAAACTTAGTTTTGAATAACGGTAAATTTTAGTACCGTATGGTAACCCTATACAATTGATTTTTAAAAATTTGTAAAGCTTATAAGAACAGCTGTCTGTTACCGTTTTCAGGTTGGAAATATACCTTATAGAACTCTAATTATAATTGTTTAAATATGGGGCTTTTTTCGACTTTGTGGGGCTGTAGCTCCGTAACGGGGGGGGCTACAAAAAAAAGTTTTAACATTAAATTATTTTTATTGCAATACCTACCCATTTCTGATATTTTTTAATCAATCGTAGGTAAAAAGGGACGGACGGACGGACGGACGGACGGACGGACGGACAGAGTGAAGCTATATAGGCACATTTTTACAAAATTTTTTGAAAATGTGCTAATAAGAGGAAGAATACAAAAATAAAAATATTTTATCTGATTGTCCTTTACTCACGTCCTTACGGCTAATTAGGAATTGAAAAATTTTGTTTTTTTGTTTAAATTCGCTAATTAGTATGCTGATTGGTAATCAAATAAATTAATATGATATAATTGAAAGGTTTTTAAGTTTATTATCGTATTGAATTATTAGATCTACCTGTAGTTGTAACAGTTCCACCTGACTACCCTGAGGATTTACAGATTAAACATTATTCTGTAACAATTTTTCCCTTGAGGTGTTTAAGGATCCATAAAAATCTCATCTCAAGTGGATAATTGGCCTATCTGATTAAACTATAAGTCTGAGCGACTTAATCTAATAGTTTAGTCATTATTAAGCTAAGTAGGCTTTGAAGAATTGTGAAGAACTGTTTAATAATAAAATATTATTCGTAAAATGTTGTACGTATTGCATTGCAATACGTGGGGCTTTGTTATATGAGTGAAATTAATTTTATTCTGAATATTTTAAATCCCGTTATTTTTCGAGAAATGCTATATTTATAGGGGTTATGCGCAACTTATGACGATTTTCAAAATGTCGATTCCCAAAATGTCAACTCGAAATCAAGTTATTCGATTTTTCCAGAATATTTTTATTTTATGTATGTAGATTGGTATTTGTTGTTGTTTTAATATAGTGGATAACACATAGGCCTTGCGGACCAGAGATTGGTAATTAGGAGGGACTCTAGAGTTGGTTACAAAATCAATATTTTTATAAGTTTCTACATTTTAATCCATTTCGACATATTTTTAATCGACTTTTTATCCAAATCGACATTTGGGAGTCGACATTTTGGGAGATTTAAAAATTTACATAAATTTCGCCACGTCTTTAATTTTGACAGTTTGTAGATCCCTAACTTTCAAAAAATTTTTGCTTATTGGAAATTCCACTTATAATCAAAGTCTCTGAATATTATTTGCCACCCTGTATGTGTCAAAAAAGGCCTTTTTTATTTTAAAATTTAATATACCCATTATTGCAAAAAATATTTTATTAAATTAAGTTTTTTTATTTTAAAGTTTTAATATTCATTTTTAATTTAAATTTACTGCAATATTCCATTTAATAGGACAAGAAAAAAATCTTTAATAATAAATAAAAATGAAATACAATATTAAAAAAAAAGAAAATAAAAGCCTTTTACAAATAAAACCGCAACAGAAATGAGTTTTAAAATTTTTTAGTATATTTTAATAAAATAAATAGCCAAACCCCAAAAAAATTTATAAATAAATTGTGTTTTGGACTAATTAAATCCATTTCATTTAAAAGGGGCAAAAAACTTTAACCTTTAAAATTTCTTTTTATTTTTTTTTTTTTAAATTTTAAATATTTATGGATTTTTGTTTTTTTAATAGAAGTCTAAACCACAGATCTGAGGTTCCAATTGTTAAATTAGAAGCAAAAAAAGGAAAATATCACACAAATGAATTTACCATTATACATATATAAATTATAGATGTTTAAGTTTTTCTTTTGAATATTATAACCATAATTATTATAACAAAATAATTAAAATAACACCAATTTAAAGCCTTAATCTCATGATAATTCTTAAAAAAAAAGTTTTTTTCAAGAGTTTTAATAAACATCACGCCAGGGTTTTAAATGGGCGATAACTTATGTACTAAAACTCTGGCAACAAATAACTGCATTATCAATCTTAACTTATTTTTTTATTTTTGTAAAATTTATCTGTGACATATAAGGTTGAAATGAAATATTTTTATGGTCAATATACGAATATTTGACAAATTCATTTTAAATGGTTTACTTTTTTTACTCAAAAATTAATTTTTTTTCCAAAGCTAATTTGACCGATTCGTCAATTTCCCAAAAACTAATTTGGCTAATTTGGAATTGACGAATCATTAATCAACTTTTATAACACCTTTTACGAAAGAAATATATTTAAGAAAAAATTGTTTTGAAATCTTAGTAGAATCCTTATCCTAATTGTCCTAAAATCTAATTTAAAAGATTAAATAATCAGGGTTAAATCTACTCAAAAAAGCTTAACTTTATGCTCCTGAAGTGCTTCCGACAGACAAATATTCAGAATCCCACAGACGGAAATCCTAAAAACAAACAGGTTTTTTTAGTTTTCGCACACTCGTCTGAATTCGTATTTGCAAAAAATCTCAGATTCCAATTTTTGGTGCATAACTAATACTTAGGTCCATATTATATTTCATATATAGCGGTTGGTAAAACTGCGCTCCAAGTTTGCAGTAAAGCAAAGTTCGAATTAATTAAAATTATCAAAAAAACCTGAGCCTAGATACATACATCGAACTATCTCTAATAATTAAGCTCGGTATTAGCTGCATCAACGATGAGGCAAAGTAATTTATTTATTCATTTAATTCATGCATTATTTCATCCCATTTATTCAAATTTATTATTTCAGTGTCTACTTTGTTTTTTGGTTAAATTATTTCCCTTTCATTCAGATTGTTTAAATTTATACCAAATTAGCATGGATTTTTTTTACCAAATTTGGTTTTCCAATTTTTTTTTTCCTGATTTTATTTAAATATTTTTTTTTTAACTTGTTTTTCAGGTTCTTACAGATTTTTATTATTTATTTAAATTTTTTTTTTGTTACCGTTATCTTAAAGGAGAAAAAAATTAACCGTTTATTTTAACGGTGTGTATTTAGTTGCTTGAAATTCAGCTCAGGCTATTTACAGTTTTAAAGAAATCTACTGTAAAAAAAAAGGAAATATTTTGAAGCAAATTAATAAACCGTTAGAAAGAGGAACGAGGGCGCGGGTGACAAGTGAAAGGAGAGTAAAAGAAAGAAGATATTAAAGATAGAAAAAATATAATATTTTTGTTCCTTAGATTGTCTCTCTCAATATTTTAATGAGCGTTTTTTTTTTTGCTTTTGATTTAATTTTTTTTTTATTTCCAGTTTCCGCCCACGTTACAGTGCCGCCTCAATACTTAGGGAAAAAAAAATGTTTTTTATGTTTTTGAATTAACTAGAATTCAAATATTTAATTTAAATTTTAATTAAAAATCAAACTTAAGCGTCAAGTGATGCATTAACTGTAAAAATTTTTATTGGTATTTTTTACCAATATCTTGTAGATTCCCTTTTTTGTAGTTGTAGTATTTTTAAAAAAAGGTCGATTTAATTCAAGAGTCAATCAGTGCAAGTTTTAATTATTTTATTATAGGTACAAAATTTTAACGCATTCATAAAATTTTAAAATACATTCTGACTATATCCGACCGTCTAACTCATACCAATATACTAAACCTTTACCCACCCCTGTTAGAAGTCTCCAGTTAATTATAACACTCAAATGTTTGGTATTAAACTATAAATCTACTGTTAATATACATAGACTTTTGCGTATGAATCGAATGACAATTACATATTTACTTATGTGTTCAACTGTGTAACCATACGTCAATAGGATGTCTGAAATAAATTAAGAGCCATGCAATTACGGCAGTAATTTGAAATTTAGAACTTCAAACCTCATTTCCAGTAGAATTTTTTTAATGGAGTAGAAATCTAAAGTAAATACCGACTACTCGAAATATACTACTCTTACTAAGTGAAACTGTATGTGAAACTCTTTAAGATCAATCTTCAATACAGCATAGACTCCCCTTTAAAAAGTTGTATAGTGACGTACATAAAAACAACTTTCTAAAACATTTTCAAAATTTAGGAAGTGAACAATTACTGTATTCTTCTTCATTTTGTTTAATATTTTGTTAGTATCACTGTAAGGTTTGTATTGTGTGCATGTATTTGTATAATATATAACATAATTTGTGTAACAGTGTTTAATGTTTATTATTTGTTTGAAAATTAAACGCTCCCAGCGATTCAAGTGTAAATGGATGGACAAGGAAATAAAAAAAAAAAACAAAATAAAAAACCGAAAAACAAACAAATATTGTGTTCTCTTCCTTTTCAAATAATTTTTTTTATTTTGTTTTTTTATTTTAATAATATGTTTGTTGTTGGTCGATCCTTACAGTGTTTGTTTTTGTTTTTTCTTTGTTTTTTATTTTTGTTTATTAAATACAAATTTTGTGTTTCTTTTATTTTTATGTTATTTTTGGGATAATGTTATGAATATTAAAGAACATAACAGAAAAAAAAAACAACAAAAACAAAACAAAAAAAAAATCATTAGAAAATAAAAAAAAAAAAAAAGAAAACAAGATAACAGATAAAATAATAAATAAAAAGTAAGAGAAAGAGAAAAATATACATACGTGAAAAGTTTTATTATACCCGTAAGACTATATACTCCAAGGGTATAATAATTTTGCCATTACGTTTGTGACGCAGAGAAGGAGGGGGGGGGCTAGATATAGGCTCAAGTGTATGGATCGGATCAGAATCGAAAAATAAATCGATTTAGCTATGTATGTCCGTCCGTCCGTCCGTCACCACGATAACTCAAAAACTAAAGGAGCTAGGATCTTGAAATTTTCGCAAATTCGTTTTTTTGCAATAGCCGTCATTGCTATTTAAATCCAGCCATTTTGGTCCATTGGTTCGGGTAGCTGCCATACAACTTCTGTTTTTATATAAGTATTACTCTGTTCCTATTTCAGCTGCGTATCTTAAATTTGGTCAAAAGTAGTTTAGTTTTATGGCCAAAGTTACTGCAAAATTTGGTTGGTCTACTGCAGTGGGTTCGAGTAGCTGCCATACAACTTCTCAGTTTATATGGGCATTGCTCTATACCTAATAAAGCTGGTATGTTTGAAATTTTGCCAAAAGTAATTAATATTTAAAATAATAATGATATAATGTTTATATAACGGTCATACGGGTATCCCAGAGTTGACACAGTCTACTCTACCACACTCTTCCTCGTTTTTTGAATAAATTCTTTTTGATTTTGAATTTTTTTTTTTTAAATTTTTTTTTAAATTTTCTTCATGATTTTACCACATTTTTAAAAAAAAGTTCGTCCATCCGTCCGAACGTCAATTCGAATCTTTGCGGGGACGTATTGCCAAAAAATATTCATTTCTTAGAAGATTTTTTCTGTAGCCACACCTGTTGCGGAGTTGCAGCCCTGCAAAATCCTAATCAAATTTTTTTAACAAAAGTTTTATAAGGAATATTTTCAATTTGAAAGCGTCAAACTTTAGCTGAGTTAATAAGCTATTGATTTATTATGTAACACTAATTTTTAAAGTTATCTTTAATTTACCTTTATTGAGTTTCTCATAATGCTTCCAAAATTTTTGAACTCTTTATACTTTTGAAACAGTTTAAGTTTAGGAACTTGAAATTTGAAGAGAAGTTGAGTCTTAACAAATAAGTATAAGACTTGAATTAAAACTTTTCAGGGAGGCTCTCATACACTCTTTACCTTAATCCTTGTTATGAAAAGTTGTTTAATTTTGAATATGTGCTTCTTTAAAAACCCCTTGGTTTTTTTCAATACTTATTTTGCATTTGTAGTAAAATTGTAAAAAAAAGAAGAAATTTGAAACCATTACCAACCACTTTAAATTGAAAAGTTTTGTTTTTTATTTCTTTTTTAATAAAAAAAAAATAACAAAAAAAAAAAAGTAAAATCAAATGAAAATTTCTCATTAATAGCTTTTAAGTATTTTGTTTTTGTTGTTTTTTTTTTGGACTTTTTTTATGACACGTACTTTGAGGCTTTTTTTTTCCAAATTTTGTTTTTTTTTATATTCTGTTGTATTTCAAAAAAATTTTAAAATTAAATTTGATAAAAAAATTTTTAGTTATATGGTAGAACTAAAAGTTTTTAAAGCCGCAAATTTAAATAATAAAAAAAATATAAATCAAAAGCTTTCCAGAAATTGAAAATGTAATATGTGACAACTTTTTGTTTAAAAATTTGTAAATTTTGATTTAACTATTTGTGTGAAGAGAAGATCATATCAGAAATTTTTTCTTGTTTTAAAAGATCAGAATGTGAACTTTCGAAAGTTTACTTTGGAATTATCAAAGCCCTTTTGCAATAACAACTTATAACTATAATTAAATATATTGTAATTATATTGTAAATATTAGAAGCAATATGTAATTTTATTTTTAATTTTTTTATAGAAATGCTTCTAATAGTTACACTTAAGCTCCTTCGTAGTTCACAATTAATCCAAATGCCTCAAGACAGGCTAAAACACTCAATAAAAATGAATCAGTACAATTTTTAAAAATAAATAATAACTACAAGTTATAATTACAATAATAATTAGTTAATCGACTTTAGGTTAAAAATTATTAAGTAATTAAAATAAAATTAAGTAATGACATGGGGGTTAAGTAATGGGGGCTATTTTATATTGCCTTGTATTGTTTTTCAATTAATTAAAATGGTGAGTTCAATCAGTTATAAATCGATTTAAATTAATAGCGTTGCCAGCTATAATTCTTTTTTAATAATCAATTTTTTGACCTCTTTTCTTACCAAACTTGTGCACTGCAGGAAAAAACAATTTAACTCAGCAATTAACACATAAAGTTTAGGGCGCAAAAATTTGGTTTTAATGCAATATTTCAAACTTTAAGAGATTCTGGGGGCTAACAAATTTCTTTTTAGGATTATAATCCTTTCGGAAATAGCTCTAGATAAATATGAAAAATATTTAAATAAATATCTCTTCTCATAATCAGTTTTTGGGTCTATCAATGTTCGACCCTTTAGTCTTCTTTTATTTTGGTTTGCCTTGCCAAGTATTCGATTTTTTTAAAACCAAGACAGATAAGATTAGATGGTCTAATTTAAATTGATTTCGAAAATTGAGCCAAAGGAAACCAAAACTTAATCCCAACAATATTCAAAAAAATTTTATTTAATAAAATACACCTAAATTTCATTAAAAAAATTCAACAAATATTTAATATGTCTATAAAATTAAAGAATAAGACTCAGAAAAACTTGTAGTTTCCTTTTAAATTCACTAAAATTATTTATTTTTACAAATACCAGTATTTCGTCTACGATATTCAGACTTCTTCAGTGTGAGTACTCGATTAACCAAATCATAAAAGTTTTACTCAAATTTATTATATCCACTCAACAATGTATTAAATAATTTACAAAATTATTTCGTGTAAAAAGAGTAACATTATTAATTAAAGTTGCAGTAAATTACATTATTCACAATTGTATTAACAGACGTCATATTAAAATTATAAATTCACAATAATCAAATAAAATTTACACTTCACAAAATTTTAACTGCAATAATAATCAACGAAGTGATTTCAAATGATGAAAATAAATTTAATTTATTACTTTATTATTCACCTGTATTTACTTACCTGGTAAAGTCAATATAAAAAATTATATAATTTATAAATGTACGTACTAATTTTAGATTATATAATTAAAATGAAAAAAAAAATGTTTTTTGACATGCTATAAATAATTATAAGTTTTATATATACTACTTGATAATTACAATATTACGTACATACTTGTGTACATATATACATTCATAATAATTTAAGGACATAAAAAAAATAAATCTTACGTATACATTATTATTAATTAATCAATATATAATTATTACTTCGTATACAATTTTAATTTCATTACCTTAAAACATAATTCTAGGAATTGTTATATGTATATGTAATAGGAATAGTCTAGATAACTTAAGGTTATCCTTAAGGACATTTTCATTGTATGAGGACAAATTTATATGAAAAAAATTCCTTCAAATAAATTTAATGATCTGTAAAAATTTAATATCTAGGGTAAAAAAAAAAATCCTCCAATAGATAAATAATTTCTATAAAATTTTTGATACTAATATTATATGCCTATACATTGGACTCAGATTTATTTCACTGCCTTTAGTCATATTTGTATATATATTATATAAGTATCTTTTACTAAAACTGTATCACATATAGGTATTATATATTGCAAAAAATTGTACAGTAAAATCAACAGACAATAAATTAGTTTTTATTGGAAAATCCAAATGGATGTGGGATTTATTTATATAAGGACGATAATCTCTGGTTTATTTAATTTACCAAAATAGATAAATGCTTTCTTAACCTGTCGATTAATTTGCAAAATATTAAATATAAGATTAAATAAAATTTTAGGAAAATTGCAAGGTCTGTAAAATAGGTTCATATCAGGATAGGAGGAAATATTCTATAGACATATATTATTGATCTGAATTAACTCAGCATACAAATATTAATACTTGATATTTCAATTATAAGATAATTCAATATCTGTGAGTTATATTATTCACCCAGCCGATGAATTTCGACAGCTTGAATTACTATCACACATAACAGTTTATAAAAAATCAATAATTCAAAAATATTTTTGCAGCTATTTTAAAAAATCACCAACTACATTGTATAAAATTAAGTCTGAAATATTTTCATTTCCCTGGACCTTTATAATACAAAACACTCCGATATTAAAACTCCGATATTTCATTGTATCATCAACGTACTGAAACTTATAAACTTCATTCAAAGAAAATTTATATATTATATTAGTTCTAATTAAATTTGAATATATTAAAGAATTTTGTATCGTACGGTAATCCATATTGTGGAACTTTTGTCGGACTTTGAGAACATGGTCTTAAGGTTATTTTATAAAAGTTATTTTTTTAAAATTCTTTGATTATCATAACGAATATTGTATTATTTCAAAGTTTTTTAAAAGAAGACGGTAGAACTTACAAATATTTAACTGTAAAATTAAATAAAATTCTTTAAAAATGAAGTATAAATTTATCAATTGTTTGAAGCCCTGAACGTGAGCGTCAAACTTTAATCTTAGGGGAAAAATAATGATATAAATCAATCTTCCTAATTTGAAACACTTGTCTGTAACTACATACTAGCATATTCTAAAATTCAAACAAGCTGATTTAAAAAATGAAGGGAACTTTAACACCATTATTTGATACAGGACATAACAATCCCTCGTAAGTCCATTCACTACAAGCCCTTCTAAAACTTTTCTTTATTTTAAAATTCCAAAATAAATGGGAAGAGCTGCTTCTATTAATCACCGTGAAATTAATATCTTTAAAATTATTTACATTTTCGTTTTGCAACTTTGTAAAACCCCTTATAAATTATGTAGACATTCTAGGTGCATATGTTTATATTTTTTCTATAACTAATGCATTTTATTGATCTTCTTATTTATTAAAAAAAAAAAAAAAAAAACTTTCCTTGACATGAAATAAATTTTCCATTGATTAAACTTTAGTCGAATGTCAAGGTTTTTCTTGGAAAAAAAAAAAATGTTTATAATTATTTGGTATTTACATATAGATTTACATGAACATTAGGTTGTACATAGATTTGTTGTAATTGAAGGAATAACAATTTTTTTTTTGGCATGCAATGCAAGAAGATTAAAATTTAAAGACGAAATAAATTTCAGCAAAATTTTTAAATTTAAATAAAATAAATTTAATTCTGAATTTATAACACGTGAATACAGCCTACACCTAGCCTGTTCTGTTTAGACTAATTCTCTTGTTTTCTTTTATATCGGTGATAAAAGTTATTTTAATTTCTTTTAATACCAACGCCCAACAATATGCAATTATCTTAATTCTAATTAAAAAACCGCGACTTCAGCCAACACTTACTTTTATTTTGTCAGAAGCTTTTGTTTTATTTTGAAACGGTAATAAAAATATTCATTTTTCCCCCCAAACACTAGCACCTAAAAGTATGCAATTAAGTTAAAATCTATAGATTTTTATTTTATTAGTTGAAAATAAAAAATTTAAAGAATAATAAAGAAATTTTTTGATTTAAAAATTTAAAAAAAAAACGCGTCCCATTAAAATAAGCCCAGAAGCTGACAAAATTATGTACAAAAATAGCACAAATTTTATAAAAATATCTTGAAGGTATGTTTTAATTTTAAACTTTTGAATTCAAAGGAAAATTTATTATAATTTATTTTTGTATAGTAAACTGCAAAGTAGAACTTATTAAAAAGTATTTTTTTTTTGATGAAATGGAGGGAGGGGGGAAAAGATTATAAAAAACATGAGAGTTTTGGGTATTCTCATAGGAATAGATTTAAAGTTGTCAAAAAAAATGTATATATTTTTTTATTAATACAAAGTCTAATATAAAAGTTTTAAAGTGATATTTTTGGTACATATACAAAACTTGTTTTTTTTTTATTTGTTTTCTTTTGTTGTTGTTTCTTTTTATGAGATTTTGGTGGCACAAAAAAACTTGAAAAATTATCACTTTCGAGAGTTATACATTATAATAATGTCATAAAATTATTCTTGCTGTTTTTAAAATTTTTTTTGTGATAAAAATTATGCAAATGAGAGATTGTTTAAAGTTTCCTCTTTTTTTTGTAATACATTGTTGAATATTTGGTAAAAAAATCCTCTGATTAATAATTTTTAGTTGTCTGTCAACTTTGTCCGGTTTTCCAAGTAAAATGAGGTTCATTTCGTTCAAAAATTGATTTAAATTCAATTAAATGCAAAGGAGCATACTTTTAGGCGTTTGAATTATAATACAAAAATTTTCGTTCCCATTTTAATTTTAAAAATTACAAAGTAGTTGTGATTGACAGGCCGACATATCAGCTGCAACGGTTTAAATCTTTTGTTTTACAATCAACCACGAGTACACTTTGAACTGGCTTCAAATATTGAAATAATAATTTGAAGAGTTAGGCTTTTGTTCGATTTACATCTGAGATTTTATTGAAATATAATTAAAAAGTTATTAAAATAAAATTTACTTAATAATTATAAAATATTTCATAAATAAAGAATTAAATATTTCCAATCCTTCAAATCTAAAAATTGCAAATATCCTAAACCCAAATCCGGAAATTCTTTCAAATCCCAATGGAAACCAATCTTTAACTTAATTTCCTCAAAATCCTTTTTTTAAATGTTGTAAAAATCTTTTACTAATAGCAAGCTTCCCGTCATTGGATAGGCAATTCAACTATTGGTATTTAGAGTGTTAGTTTACATTTAAAGTATTTGGTGAATTTTTTTGTTTTTAAACGGAGTCTTTAAAGATCAATAACCATTTTTGATTTTATACTTAGAAAATAAATTTTGAGCATCTAATAATTTAATAATATTTCCATAATGGATAAATATTTATTTTTTAATTATGAGCTTATATGTAAATTATGTATATCCTATATAAATGTGTTTATTTACATAAATATTAAATAAATTAATATTTTGTAAATTCAATTAGATAAACCTATTACTAAGTTTATTATATTCAGTTTTATTGTAAAAAAAATATAGAATAATTATAGAAATAGAACTCCCTTAGACCTTATCGTATTCTATATTGGATTCTACTCTTATGTAGGTAATAAAGAAATATAAGAAAGATTAAACCTAATTAAGGTAGGTCTAATGTTATTCTGTTCATAAAAAAATTAAAATAATTTAAAAATAGTTATAAAAATTGCAATCAACCATTGGTAGCTGTTAAATGTGAAATTTTAGAAATCTAAAGTAGGAAATATTACGTACTATGTAATAACACCTAAGTTAGCTGTGCTTATATTAAGAAAAATGTACTGCAGGTTTTTTTTCATTAAAAAATTTATTCAAATTCATTAAAAAATTGAACTAAAATTTTACATTATTACAATTCTTTTCCTTTAATAATAAAAAGTTTAAAAAGGACATAACATTTAAAATTTAATAATTTGCCCCAAAAATCCTATAATATTGTAGAACTTAAAAATTTTTAAAAATAAAATAAAAATTTAAAAAAATTTAATATAACTTTTTTAATTGAATTTAATATCACATAATTAGGGTATTAGTTTCAAAAACTAATTAGTACAAGTATTAATTTTATGCAAATTTTAATTTTTTAATTAAAATTATCAATATTTTTTTGTTTAATTTAAGTGCTTCTAAAAAAAAAATGATTTGGGTGTTGAATGGCACATTAATATAAGGATTTAATTTTAATAGATAAATTAAGAGTAGAGTAATTAAATTTTTATATTTAAAAAAAAAAAGGATCTGATTTTTGGTTCCTCTTATTTTTATTTACTCGTTGTCCAAAATTAAACTCATAAAATAATTTAGACACCATTTAGATAGATGATGGGTTTTGCTAAATTTGGTTAAATAAATTAATAAATTATTTCAATATTATATTTGTTCTCACCTTTTATACTGTGCAAGCAGTTTCAGTGCAAGCAGTTATCACATAATTCTAGCCTCGGGACGACATTAGTGAGTAATCCCCTCACATTACGGAAGGTTAAGGTTCTTTGTTGCCTTTTAGAGATTTCGATCTCCCTTTGGAAGGAAAACTTTTTCTACAATTATTATAATACAACCGTTTTAATGTATTTAACCTGGGACCGTTCCATAATCTCGGTTTAGTAAATCTTTTAAATCTCGTTTTTAGAAAATTCCGTTTTAGAAAATCTCGTTTTTTATTGTAAAATCTCACGTGTTAAGAAAATCTCTTTTTTAATTGAAAAAACTGGTTTTTAAAGATTTTCACTTGGATACAAAACAAGAATATCAGCTTTATCCAGAATATAAAAAAAGGGATTTTCTAAAAACGAGAATTTCTAAAAACAAGATTTTCTAAAACGAGATTTACTAAACCGACATTTTAGACCCAACTAAAATGGTCCTGTTAATATTTTCATGAGTTATTTTAACTAATTTTAACTAAACCTATTTTCCGGAAGATATTCGCCAATTTACATCACAATTACTCACAAAAAAAGAAGTTGTTGTAGCATTAATTAACAAAATCTTATGAACTTTAACCTCATCCATAAATGTATTCAAGTTTTTAAGAGAGTGGTTTAATCTAATTCTAATTCTGATTTAAATACCAAAATTGTCGGAATAAGCTTGGCTTTGAACTTTAATATTCTTCCCACAAATTTTAAACGGGAAAATTATCAAGTCAAACTTCACTTTGAAGTTAATCTTACAAAAAAAATCAGAGCATTCAAAAAAACCAAAGGAGTCAATATTCAAATTTCCCAATCCTCCGAAATGCAACAAATGCAAATATCCTAACCTCAAATCCTGAAATCCTTTAATTTCCCATCTTGAAAGCAAACTGTACATTTGTATTACAGATCCCATCCTAAAACTTGGTTCAAAAAAGGTTCTGGTAATATGAAAATACTCCCCTTAAACATTTTCATACCCCCCCTTACAAACTTGTTAAACATCTTCATCCAATACCATTTACATAAATCGATCACTTCTTTTTTCATCCTTGAACTTTTCCTTAACTTTAGTACCACATATTAGTATTTTATTCAATATAAAAAGGTATTATTGAACATAAGTATAACATTTTTAATAATTTATGTATATTTAGGTACATCCGACATTTTGATCTTTTTTTTTCTTTTACAATCTGATTAACCAAAAAAACCACAATAAATTTATTGCTATCTCTTTCAAATGTATCCATTTTACATTTTATATTCAATTTACCTTTTCCTTATCACAAAAAAAAAAAAAAATAAACAAAAAATATATAAAATTTCCTTTTTCCTTGTTGTTTAAATATTTTATCAATGACTTTTAATCCAAAGAAAAATATTGGAATCTGTTACCTGATAACTTTAAAGAAAACTGGGGTTTTTGTGCAGAATCAAAGGACCAACATAAAGAAAAATCATTTTCAAACTTTTTAATACTGATAAAACATTTCCATTTCCTTAAAGCTTTTCCTGTTTGTTCCTGTTTTGGGGTTTTTTTACAATTTGTTAAAGATATCAAATATGGGGGAAATTGAACACCTGTGATCAATTGTACATTAAATTGATATTGTTAAAAAAAAAATTTTAAAGCATATGTTCTAATATTCATTTTTGTCTCAAATCATGAGTCGGTATTGAATGACCCAAAAAAAAATAAATACCAAATGTTTAATACCAAAATGTTTAAAATATTTCTTTAAATTTATGGGAATTTAAGAATTTTTTGGAAAAACTGGAGTAGTAGTTGTAGTAATATATAAAAATATCTTATAGATCTTATAATTGCAGGTATATAACGGCTGAGTGGTTTTTAAATTGTTCTGAGAACTTAAAAACTTGAAAAATATTTAAATCACTTCAATAATTTAAAATGAAAATTGTTTTGTTTGAAAAAATTCATAAATTATTACTAAAATTTGGAAATTTTATAATTAATGGGATCGTCTCCTAACTGCCAGAGGCATAAAATCGTTGGGTGTTATGTACTATTTTTTTAGTGGAACTTTAGATAAATTCCATGTTTTTAAATATTCTTAGGCGGATAATGTTGCATAAAAGGTAGGCTGTACATACCACATTAAATTTTGAAGTTTTTTTAATTACTAATGACTTCAGAATCATGGTCATAGGAACCAGAGTCCAAATCATTGTCATAATTCAATTTTGCTGCGCTTTGGGTGTGCTTTATGGTAAAATTGGATTTAAAGTTCAAAAGAAAAGTTTAAACCTTGTTTTTTAATCTTAGATCTAATTTTAGAACTCCTTATCTAAATCTCTTTAAAAATTTATTTCGACCTGTATTTTAAATCCAACCATAAAATTCCTCAGTATGTCGAATTTATATTCTAAAAAAATTTTAAATCTTCTAGATTATTCTATTTCCCAAAATTTCAAACCCCCATTTTTACAATTCTTGAACTATTTCGAATATCACACTTTAAAATTAAGAGTCATCTTCCAAAAAAAAAAAAACAAATTCAATTTCCAAACCATTATCTGTTAAATTGAGTTCCAAACGATTTTATTCCAAATATATGACCATATATATGATTACTCTATAAAATCCATGCAATTGTCCTGCATTTTCCTACCAAAATCTTTCAACAAAATCTTTTTTTTTTTAATATCACTATAGATTTAATTTTAAAAAAATTCCTCTGATTGCCTATCAAATCCTGCAAAAAACCAAATATTTCATCCTATCTTAAATCTGTTCGTAATCAAAACGTAACAATTAGGAATAACAATAACACAACATCAAATAAAATGAGAATTGAAAAGTTCCCAGTTGCATCCACATACTGATGAGAATTTAAAGTGAAAATCTAAAAACAATAAATTGGAAAATATTATATGAAATTATCCTGAAGGCAAATCTAAATAGATCCTATAGATACTATAGATACCTACCTATTATTTCATGCTTTAAAAGAATTTTCAAAAAAAAAAATTAAAAGTTTTCATCTTTTATTTCCATTACACTTTTCACAATACTTTCATGAAAATCCTATCAAATTTTTTTTTTTTTTTTGAAAAACTTTTGGTTTTAAAACAGTTTTCTATTTTTGTTGATTCAATTTTTTTTGGGTTTTTTTTTTGTACTGTTGGTTTGTTCTGCCTTTAGGAAAATTTTCAAAAATTTTCTTTTTTATTTTTTTCTATACAATTTTCATTGGTTGCGTTTCTATTTATGCCTCTACTTATATGTCTATAATAATAAAAAAAGAAAAATTGGGATTGTAATATGCTTCGTTAAGCATATCAACGTCCTCTTGGAAAATTTCATGGAACATTATTTGTTTTCAATTTTTATTTTGTATTTATCTTTTTTTTTTAACATTGATTATATGTAAGAGTAATGTATGTATATAATATATACTATATAATGTAGGTACTTGAAAAGAATTGTTATTTAGATTTCTTTCCAATCTAAAGATTTCAAATATTCAAATTGCCTCACAAATAGAAACACAATCTAAAATCCAAAATCAAATCATACGTCTAATTATTTTAATTAAAATTAGTGTCAGTTTTATCATTTTAAGATAGATTTCATTAATTTTTGGGTTAATTTTAACTGTATTCGTAATAATATTGATTATTTCATTTGCGCCACTTTAAGATGAAAGTTTAGTGGCGCAAGTAAAATAATCAACAACTCTAATTTAAGAGGCACATTTGCAATTCATTTGCGTCACTTAAAGTCGAGTGCTTAGTGGCGCAAGTGAAATAATAAACAACTCCACTTTTAGTGGCACATTCGTATTTCATTTGCGCCCCTTAAAGTTGAGTTTATAGTGGCGCAAGTAAAATAATTAACATTGCTATGAATTTTGAATTAATTTTTTCAAAAATGCTAACTTCTTAACTGGGACTTACTGTTATCTAACTTTCGGAGTTCAACTTTTGTCTGAGAACAAAATATTCTGTAAGTCCAATATAAAAGCTCAGCCCTATTTCAATTGAAGGGTGACAAATATTATAACTCACCTTTTACTTGATGGTGCGCTTGTAAAATCTCAGAATAATAATTGATTACATACAACAATATTTGAAAGACAGCTTAAAATTGAAATGTTATTTCAAAATATTTAAAAAAAACAATAAGAAATGTAATCCAACTAGCATATCCATAATATTTGTTACAGAATTGAGACATTAGCAGCTGTATTGGAGTTAAATCAGATTTAAAATAGATCTAATCCCAATTTGTAATACAAATAGAAAGAATATGTAAAACAAATATAAAAGATAGATTTTCGCTTGAATGTAAGATGTACACACACACAAACAAATTAACAAAAAAAAGGTAGAATATAAAAGCAAAGATTTGAAATTTGAACATTTCCTAAAGTGATTAAAGTGTCACATATATGGTAAAAAGTTTTTAATTTGAGGATATTATTTTAAAAGTAGTGTGATGGTCCATTGTATATTAAAAATTTTGACAAAGTCCATCTCTTCTTCTTCTTCTATGGTGCTACAGTTCGTTGTCATACCTTGGCCTCCTTAATCATTTTCTTCCATTTCACTCGATATTCGGAAGCAGTTATCCAATTTTGCTCTTGGAGCATTGATACAGTGTCTAACTCGACGGCATCAATTCATTGATATCTTGGCTTCCCTACTGGTCTTTTCTATCTATTTTCCCATTCACTACCTTCATTGGAATGCGGGAATTTGGCATAACTTGTAGTTAACCGGCCCACCTAAGGCGATTGTAGCTTGATGTACGTCACAATATCTTTGTAATTTGCAAAGCTTCACCCATTATAGTTTGCGGAAGCAGGTGAGATTTTTGGTGAGATTTGAGATTTGAGATTAGGTACAAAAAATTTCTTTCTAAAGAAAAGATTATAATATTTTTATAGATCTCATAACTCTTGAAATCAAAGATTTCTATTCTCAAATATTCAGAAGATACCGCGTCAATATGCCAAGCTAAAAATTACACAAAAAAATTTGTATATTGCCCTGAACAAATTGCCATTGGTTCGAGTATTTAGGTTATAAAACAACTGTTCAGTATAACTTGGGTTATAGCCAACGGCTAAAAGATCTGTTTCTTCTCTTCGATAATGAAATAAGCATTTAAATAAGCCCTTTAAGTTCCTTCAACTTCCTCAAATCCTTCAAGCTCTCAATAATCCTTCAGGTTCTATCAGTTTAACTTAAACGTCCTCATCTTCCTAGCTTAAAAGCTTCTATACCTATAGCCGGACTGCAGACCGACAAAATAAAACTAATAATTCACATTTCCCCAATTTATTCGGAATATGCTTTAAAACTAGAGAATAAAAATGTTCGGAATGTATATCCGATCAATTGAAACATTTTTTCGTTAGAAAAACGAAAACTGAATAGATTGGAAAAAAAAAAATTTTTAGAAATTCAAAATTTTAGCGAACGTATTGAGTGTTAATTTATAAAAAATAAAATAAAAAATTGTACAAATAAAACTCAAGATTTATTCGAATTCTGAATAAATTGATTTTTATTTGATGATTCTTATGATTTCTGAGAAATTTTTTAAAAAATCAAAATTTTGCTAGTTAAAAAATTTTTAATTAAAAAAAAATTACTGAAAAAAGGCTTTTTTCAATGTGTGCCGCCTTGATTAATTCGAATTCTGAGTAAATTCGACCAGAAGCTCCAATTCTTAATAATTTTGTTTAATTAAAAATATATAAAAGAATTTTCATACATTATTGTGCGAAGGAGTAAAGCTGAAGGAGTTTCTTTTAAATGTCAGCAAAATCGAGGATATATATATATATATATATATATATATATATATTATAATATATATATATAAATATACGTATATATATATTATATATATTGATTATTTGGAGGACAAAAAAAAAGGTTAAAAGACAAAGTTTATCAAAAAAAATTTTTTTAATCAATTTCTTAGTATACAAATGTACCCTTAAAATATACACATATGATGCGAAAAGTTTTGTTTGATTTTTGCAAAAGAATCTTTTAAAAATAAAGTAAAAGACGGGCTTTGTTATTATTCTGCAGTAATTTTGCCCACATTTTAAATGGAATTTTTTAAATAATGGGGTTGTAAAATAATAATCAAAAAGATTTGAAGATCTACTGTAAATATCCTTTTTAAAAATTATTATCAAATGAAACCAAATAGACTTTCTGTAAATCGAACTGGTTATTTTAATGACTCAGATTATTTCAAATGGGAGTCTAAATATGAGTTTGCCCAACCTTCTAGAGATAATAAATTTTAAGATTTAAAATATTTTATAGGCATATTTCTATTGGAGCTTCTTATAATGTACTAATAATGACTTAGAATTAATAAAATCCGTTCATTGTTGAAATAACGGGATTTAAGAAGCTTCGTAGTTTAGGTAGAACCAGAAGTTGTCAAACTTATTTACAGTCATTCAACGTGTGAGAGTTTGTGATTTTTCCTAACTAAAAATCTTCTTCCTGTAGCTGAAACGCGGGATAAGCACACAACCCACTTGCGGAAGTATAATGGATGAAGAATTACGATGAAACAAATAGGGTGTTAGGAATTAAATATGTCCCTCACGGATATTGTATAGTATTTTGAGAACCTCGAAGATTTTTTATATTTTTTAGCTATCTTATATTTAATATTACGTTATGTACGTTGTTTTACATGGGGAATGGGAAATTAGGGTGTTCTCTTTATTGAAAAATATAATATTTCTTTTTAAGATTAATAATTACTCACCTTACTAAGGAACTACGTTCTAAAAATCAGTCCACCTCAAGAATAGCTTAAGCCGGTACTATTAAAAATTAATTTTCCTTGTGGACAGTTAGTTTTTTAAATGAATTTATTAAAACAACAGCTCAAAAACACTTTTCAAACAAATTGCATATCCATAGGAGTAATTACAATTAACCTTCTTTTTCAATCATTTTACTCTATTTAGTGCTTAGGATATGAGTGTTATTTGCTTTTCACGCTTTGCTTTTAATTAAATTAAAAAAAAAATTGCACAAAATATTTTTTTTTATTTTATTGCGTACTTCGTTACCTTACAAATTCCATAAAATAATTTTCCATTTTCTAATCTATTTTAATAATTGTAACCAGAGATCTGGAAATTGTTGAAAGAATTCTGTTCTATTCTAAATTTTTTTTAATTCATGAAGTGCTTTAATTCGAGCGAATCGAAATAAATATAACAAAAAATTGTTTATGCGTACAATATCTAATATGCATAGGTACTTGTTTTTTTTATTTATTATGTTCTAATTTAATTATATTAAAAATTTATGATTTGATGACTTCAGCAAACAGGTATAATTTTGAAGGTTATGTTTACTTTTTACCTGAAAAAATTCTTTAATCATTTTATTTCTAAATAAAAATAAAAGCAAACACTAATGGCTATTTAACAATAAATTTCTGAGAACCTTTTTGCAATAATTCGAATAACATCTGAATAATAAAAAAAGTTGCAGACCTGCAAGATACTTTTATTTAATATTTGACTTATTTTGGATTATGTCAAAATTTTTTTGAACTTGATTTGAATCATTTCCATTGTATGTTATCAAATTTTCAGTAAGGAAAGTAAGTCATTTTTTAAGCTGTCCACATCTGAAAAATTTTTGGAACCATCATACGATGTCATAAAGAGTTTGTAATAGAGACAACTATATTTGTTTTAATCATCGCGGTCTTGTATGATAATGTAATTTTTGGACAAAATTACATAACGGAACATCTAATTTGCATTTACGATTTAAAACTTTTGGGCTCTTTAATTTTTACCTTTAATTCAAATATCCCCCCCCTATTTTAATAATTTTTAAGCTATTTTTAATTTAATTCTAATATTGTATGTTTGAGAGGTTTATTTCGATATTTTTTAACACATTTTGTTTTCTAAAAATTAATTAAAAATACTAAAGATCAACAAATAGTTACTTTACTCGTTAATACTTATAGCAGGGCCGGGGAATAATGTAACCCATAAAATATTCGATTATTTCATAAGGACAATATAATTCATCAAAAAAATATCCCTTTTTCTTTGTAATTAATCCATTTTTATATTCTGCATTTATTAAAAAGTTCATGTCCCCCCACTTTTTTATTTTAAAACAATCACTATTACACAAATAAAGTTTCCTTGAATATTTTATTAACTCATTAACTTGAAGGAAAAATAAACCAAAAATAAAACAATAATAAAACATTTTAAATTTCCATCACTTAATTTACTTTTATATCTAAAATGATATTATTGGCGATATAACAGTAAACAAAAAGTAAATTACAAATGTACTGAATAAATAAATAAGTTAACCAAAAACAGTTTTCGAAACTTTGGTGAACCGAACGTATTCACAGGACAGACCTGTATAATACTGATTACAATGATACTTAAGCACAGTTGTAATTACCATTATCTGATACTTTATCAAGTACCAGTACTACTGAAATTTCGATATTTGTAAAATTTAAGTAAAAATAAAAGAATCAAGTAAAATTACTTGTAATTCCTAGAAAGTAATTAATATTTGAGATAAATTACTTTTTTATAATTAAATTTTTGATACTTAAATATTTACGAGAAATGAAGTACTTAGAAATACTTAAGTATTCGAAATTCAATTACTTTCGAAATATTAAAGTAGTTTGGAAATATTCTCATTCATAAATTTTACTTAAACTTAAATTTATTGTAAGTATCGAAATTTAAGTAGTAATTGTATTTGACACAGTAATGAGTACCAGATTACTGGTATTAGTAATTGTACTTGTACTTGAAATATATACAGGACTTTACTGGACAGATCAACTGAATAATTTTATTAAAGTTCTTAACATGATACAAAGACTTAATATGTAGACCGGCCAACAATAAGAATCATAAAGTGATGGCATATACTTATTTAGTTACCCTATAGTATCACAAGTCATATTTTTAATATCACAATCACAAAATATTTATTTAATGAAATTTAGCAGTTTCAACATTCTATGTTTTTTTATTAGATTCAAATATAAATTTCTGAATATAATGTACTAAAAACAATGTATATTTATATATTGTATAATATATAAATTGACTTTACTATATACATAGTAAAGTCAATTAACCTGTCGTTTACTAAAAACGTACATATATAGTTAACAAATCATAGCACAGCTACTAATGAAAACATTTCCATTTTAAATAAAAATTTATAAGTTGATTTTCTTATAATGCTATATATATAATGTTGTATATATTAAAATTATATACCTATATACATAATGATAATTTGTAATACAAAACCATTTAATTTTAAGTTAATTTATTCATCATAAACATCATAATCATTATATTATTATCATTCATTCATTACTATCATTTTCATTATCATTGTAATCAACATCTTTTTTTTTTTTTGTGCTTCCATTTGCAAAAAACAAAAAAAAAACCTGGAATAAATTAACCTTCTCAAAGTAGATGAAAGGATTTTAATAATATTTACCACCATTTATATCCCAACCTACTGGTACTTTCTTATACCAACCTTTAATTTATAACTTCACCACTGCCTAGTACCTACCACAAATTAAATTCTCTCCCTTCTATCAATTTTAATGGCTCTCAATTACAATTCACTGAAAAAAAAAAACTTAACAGAAAAAAAAGAAGAGTAAAAAGGCAACTTGGTTTAACAGGTGTGCCAATTCAAACCTTTGAAGTGTAAAAAATATTTTCTTTACTCACACAAACAAAACAAAAAAAAAAAAACCATTTGTTATAATAAATAAAAAAAAAAAGTGTATAAAAACATTTTGTTGAAATGTATAAAATTTTGTATCTATAGATACACCTAGATTAGAATAAAATTATCTTTAAAAAAAAAAGTTGTATAACATTGTTACTAAAGGCTTAATAAAATCACCACATTTTTTTTATTGCAACTTTTTTATTTTGATTAAAATAAAATTGAAGTCTGAATAATGTTACATGGTTAGTTTTTGAATTCATTTTGAAAATGTTTGTCCTGCTGTATCTTTATGAGTTGATTTACAGTATGTAAATAGTTCACAGTTGATTTACAGTTAAAGCTGCGTCGAACAATGTAATTTTTAAAGTTTGAACGAATCTGCAAGAATATTTTAAAACAAATGCTTGGTTAAACAAAGGACACACAGGTGGTACTTAGGTAGAACAACGGACATACAGGTGCTCTCATAAATATAAATATATTCTTTCCACTCGTTTAAAGAGATTATAGTGCAATACCAAGTTATTTAAACTAGGCTTTAGTTTCTTGAATTATGGAATTCACTTAGCCGTTGATTACTCGGCTTTAGCTATTGTATAAGATTATGAATACATAAATTCAAAATTTTGTGCGCCATCTAGTATCCTGGGAGAATCTAATTTTACATTACGATATAAGTATATATTTAAATATTTAATATTATTTGACCAGGATTTGAACTCTAGATTAAATGATTTAGTTAAGCATGTTTGATTCTTAAATACCCTGTTATTGTTTTATAAAATAGAGATTACAAAATCAACTTAAAAAAAAGTTGCTAATTTTTATTAGAATAAAATTAACCTTTAATTTAACTTTTTAATTAACATTAAACGCCAATATAATATTATTATTTATTCTACGAGACGGGTTGAAAACATTGATTATCATTTCGAGTAACTGCCCTCTAGGGTTAGATTACCAACCATTCTTAAAGCCAAACATAGGATTACCCATACCCGCCCCTTTAAAATTAAAGTAGAATTTGATTTTGTTAGAAAATTTACAAATAGGTAAAAAAATTTTGTAAATGAAAACACAAAGGTTAATATATTTCTTGAATATAATAATGTCATCCTCATAGAAATCAAAAGTTTTATAATTCACATGAGATTGTATGTGGTGTTCCGTAATCGTGAGTTGAGAGAGTATAACAAAAAAATTTTCATTAACTAGTCTTAATAATTCTGTAGTGGACATCTGGTCATCTGCTGTAGTCACATTGGCAACCATTAAGTGTAAGCTTTAATTGTTTTATTTCTTTAAAATTAGCGTGCGCCTCTAATAAATATCCATACAACAAAAAAATACCTTATTTATTTACCCCTCCCCCTCCATTAGATATCCATACCTATACAAAAATATCTTATTTAATCAATTAATTTACATAAAATCGAATTAATTTCAAAAGTTTAAAACTTGCAAAAAAAAAAATTAATTTACATTATACAATTTGTTGTACAACAAATTCCGAAACAAAACATAAAAGAAACCCCATTTTGAAAAAAACAAACACAATATTTAACTTAACAATTAATTTTAAATTGGTAACTAACTAAAAAAAAATTTTTATATTTTGGAAATTAAACATTTTATTTCTATTAAAATATCCCTTACGGATATCCTTTTGGGGTTTTCCATATATACACACACACACACAAAATTAATTTGTCTCTTGTTGCTAATGTGAAAAAATAAATTTGGGATTTTCCAATAGGACTAGATTTTTTTTTACCGTTATATATATACATTTTTTATCCTTTGTCCCTCCTAAAACAAAATAACTGTTAAGTAATATTTTTTATTATGATTACAGATTAGTTTGTTGTTAAAAACAACAACAACAAGAACAATAAAAATAACAACAACAACAATAAAAGTATACATATATATTATTAGGACCTCTTAATAAAAATTTGTTGTATTGTTTACTTAATTTACCAAAAATTATATTGTTTAGATTAAGTATTTAACACAGTTTATTTATTAATTGTGTGTGTGTGTGAGTATTTATTTGTTTATTTATTAGGTGTTTCAGTGTATAAATTGGTTGGGCAACAAAATAATAATAAGACATAAATTCCTTTAGTAAGAAATTTTTGTAACTAAAGTATTCATAATCAATAAAGTTGTTTTGTGGTAAATATGAATTAATTATTGGGGTGGTAAATCTAAACTTTAAATGAGTTCTTGTTTATTTACAGTTAAAATTGCTGTATTTTGTGTTGTTTTTAACACCACACAGAATTTTCAGCTTTTAAACAATCAAAAATTAAATTGAATTAATTAGAATACCAACTGTTGGTACATAATTTAACTTAATAATCAAGTTATTTACACAAAATCGATTAATTGTTGTTCATTATTTTTTGATTTATTTGAAAATCAATTTATATCGTAGGAAATGATTATATCGGAATCATGGAAATAAGACCCTACGAAATAAAGCCCTAATGATGTTACTTATCATATGTAATAGCATCGAAAACTTCGAGAAATAAAACCTAGGGGTGTTATTTATTATTCTTCAGTTCAAAATCTGACTTTTTCAGAAATAATGCCCCCTAATGTTTATCAAGAATTTGAAGATAAATTCGAAGGTTTTTGAATCTAGTCCCTCCAAAGTATATTACGTACATATGAAAAATAGGCTCTATTTCTCTAGAGATTGAAGATTAGATGGAAAAAGAAGTAACACCCCAGTGCTTTATTTCTCAAGAATCCGAAGATTAATTTAAAAGATAAATAATACCCCCGGGGTGTTATGTAATATGACAAATAACATCCTTGGGGTTTTTTTCATAATTACAATTAGAACACTCCAGGATCTTATTTCTTAGTGCCTTATTTCATGAGGCTCCGATTATATCCTTTCCCTTTTTAAACGAGTTTTATTTTATCCAAATGTTGAATAGGTAATGGAATTTCGTAAAAGGTGCTATACTTTGTATTGGAGTGTTATATTTAGATATAAATCACTTTGAAAAGTTTTAATAATAATTAGAATATTGATTTTAGTAAAAATGATTTATTAATATTGCACAAACATTAAATATAGATTTGATATTAATATTTAATGAATAATTATTAGATTTTGAAAATAAACTGCTAGGGTATTTTAAGTGAAGTTGTAACTTATTATATTGTAATTACAAGTTATTTTTGAATATAAAATTTTAACAATTTGGTAGGTACTATTGAGGCTTTAGAAATCAAATTTATTTATTTTTAATCTGATAAGTTGAATATTAAAATAGATTGATTTAATTATAAAGTTCAATAACACCAAATCGATTATTTAATTAAATACAGAAATAAAAATAATATAATTTGATTAATTGATATTGATCGTTAAACTTTTACGAATAAAATTTTTTAAATTAATGTTTCAATGAACCTAAGTTCAGGTGGTTGGATAACAAAGGTTCTGTAAAAGGTGATAAAATTTTAATTATATTAGGTAATAAAACTTTATCTATTTTTTTAACCCATTTGGAAAAATTATTGGAAAATTTTATTATAATATTGTAACCCCATTTGTTGTATGGATTTATAGTTGTGTAAGTCCGTTGAATATTTTAAATCTAGAGACACTTAAACTTTGATTTTTTAAAAATAAATTAAAAACTTTCAAAACTTCTATATAAAACAGGTACAAGCTTTGTTAAATGATTTAATATGCAATTTTTAAACATATTATGGTCCAATGTGTAACTTTTAAACATTTTTTTTAAATTTTTTCTTGAAAAATTGGTTTTTGTTAGAGCCTGAGGAAAAATTGGCTGAGTGTACCATGTGAAATGCTGTTATAAGTAGTGTGGATCTTCTAAGATCTCTTCCGAGAACTAAGAGGGTTAATATGCAAGAAAACTTTAGTTTTTGGAAAAGAATTAAAGAAGGTTCAATGTACATATTTCTTACAGTATTTACTTTAGTACTTATAAACATTTTCAATGTTCTACTTTTCTGTTCTAGACATTTTTAGCTCTCAGGTGTGCAATGCTCAGTTACGGGGGTTGTCTACTTGTTAATTTTCTGAAATATTTTACAGTAGTTATTTGGGGAATTTTTAACATAAAAAAATTCAAATATATTTAAATTAAATAATTTTTTTGAAAGTTAATGTTTTTGAAATGTTTTTAAAAAAATAAAATATTATATAAAAAAATTTAATTTAGTTTTTTATTTAAAAACTGCATTTGACAATTTATTATCTTTTAATTTTTAAAATAATTCATTTTCATTTAGTTGCAATTTATTTTTGGGTTTTAATTTTTTTTTTTTTGGAATGTCATGACCATTTTTTGTATTTTTAAGTTTATTTTTTTTATTTAAAAAGAAAATAAAATTAAAGTTAAATTAAACTTTTGCATGTTGCAATTTTATTAAAAACAAAAAATTCTGTGTGTATGGTCTTAACATTTGGGGTAAAAAAAAACTTTAAATCTTTAATATTATTTAATTAAAAAAAAAAACACACACACAAACAATATTATACTTTCAATATTTATAAGGCTTTACGGATTTATCTTGTTTTATTTTAAATATTTTAATAAGATTTTCTTAAAATATTTAAATTTGGGATTTATTGGAATTTTAAAGTATATCTAACTAAAAAGAAATATTATTTAATACAATAGCATTTTTGTTTGTTTTATAGATCTTTTAATAAGCAAAAAAAAAAAAGGAAATTACGAACGAATGTTAACAATTTTATTTTAGACTACAGATCTATTGTATCAATTAATTACTTCACAATCCGATATCCAATATTCAATAAAATTCAATATTTCGTTAATAGTAACTTAAATTAAACAAGTATCTATTTTAATTCAAAAGAAATGAAGATAGTAGAGTTCGGAAAAAGTTCCGAAATTCATTTGAAGTCAAATTAAAATTATATTTCACGTCAATAAACTAATTTTAGAGATTTTTTATTTTTACTAATTGCATTGGATCTTGAATATATTATTAAATTCTATATGTTTTCTAATTTTATCGCTATTCTAATATATTATTAAATAATTAAATTTTCTTTTTTCTTTCAGGTAAATATGTTTTGTAAAATGAAGTTTATTAATTCAGTTCTAAAGGTAATTTATATATTTACATTAGAAACATTTATTCTGCCCATTAACCTTAGTCCAGCAATTTACTTTTATATTAAAACACTTTTGAATGCAAAAGTTCTACCATAAATTTTTGGTTAATAAAAATTTTCAAGATTTTAAACTTCAAAATTTACAAGCATTAAAAGAACTGTTTCTGATACCAGCAATTTACTTTCATATTAAAACGGTAATACATTTCCAAGATCTACCATCATGTTTTTATTTTCTAAATTTTAGGGGGCTGGTACTTTAATTTAAACTTAAATTTTCTCAGCTCCGGAAGGACTGCTAAATGTTGCTTATAAAAATAATACAATATTTTTTCAAATTATTCAGTTAAAACTTAAAAATATTTTGTTATTCTGCAGAAATGGATTTGAACTTATAAATTTGAGCTTTCTTAAAATAATTATATAAATTTAAGAAAGTATTTAATCCTAGAAAAGAGGCTTTACATTAAAATTTATTAATAACCTCAATGGTATCCGTGAACACTCTTAAATTCCTCGCCCGCCTCTGATATAAAAACATAACTGTTTCAACCAAATATAGTGTTAAGCTCAAAATATACTATAAAGATAGACATTATTTTATTGTTAGAACATTTTTTTTATTAGCAAATTAATAACATAATATTAATATTTCTTTGATTAGAAAATGTACCTGTTGTCACTAAATATAAAATTATTTCGAAAATTTTTATTAAAGCTTAGCTATTTTGTTTACGTGATGAATATTTAATTTTCGTTAATGATAATTCCCAACGATTAATCTTAAATAAACTCAAAGGATTAATCTTATTTTTTTTTGTTTTTATTTTATATTGTTATATTTATATATATATATATATATATACTATATAGATATACATAAAATATTTATGATTGTATGTAAATAAATATATATATATATATTAATATTTGAAATAAAATTAGATTAAACGAATAATAAATTAAAACAGGGAGACAAAATAAAAAATACAGTGAGCGTTAAAAACGAAATTACACAATTGGACCCTAATATGATGTTTATATAATTTGAAACTTAACACCGTTAATTTTCTACACAAAATTTTTGACTGCTTTGAAAATATTATAATTCGTTTCCGAAGCTTTGCTTTCGGTGCTTTTGAACATTGAGCAAGGTTAACAATTGTCTTAGTATGCTAATTAATTGTACAAAGGGGTTCAGAACCATGGTTGTCTGACTAACGGTCAAAAAAACAAAAAAAAAAAGATAATATATTTCGAGAATGACCAATACGCGTTAAATATTAAATGCTAGAGTGTTAATTCCAAATTAAAGTACTGGAGGTTATCTTTTTATTTTTTTCAGGACTTAAACTAATCCGTGATAATTTGACTATGGTCGAATCTAAAAAATCAAATGTTTCAAAGTTATATATAGGACCCTTTATTTCTCAGCTTTCATTATACGTACTCATTTTTATAATTGGTAAGACAAATAGTCTTGGTTTACAATAAAACAACAATTAATTTATTCACTAAATTTGCACACCCAATTTCGTCCCTTACTGTACAAATAAAAAAGTTTATCTTTAGATACAAATATTATAAAACAAAAGAAAAAGAAAATTATATATATAATATTTCCTTATGATTAATTATGTTAATAATGTTTTAGAATTTTATTTTTCAAACCACCCCCAACCATTTGAACTCCATCTACTTAATAATTTTACTTTCATTGTTTTACCGTTATTTTTAATGATGTATCTTTAGATTTACCGCACGGTTTAACTGATTTATAAAAGAGTTAAAAGGAAAATAGGAATAAAAACAAATAAAAAAAATATAAATAATAATAATTAACACATCTTTTGTGGGGAAATTTTGTTGGTGTTTTCTTTTGTTTTGATTATCAAAAAATAATGAATTTAATTCTTTTAATCTATTTTATTTTTTTTTTATTATTTTTTTTTTTTGAAAATTTAATAGGTATGATTGTTTTTGTCAAAGTTCTTTGAATCCGTTCCTTATTTTCTATTTATTATATACGCACGTCCTTAAATATATAATTATAAATTAAATCTTCTTTGTTCCTAAGAATAATACAATAAAAAAAAAAAATAACAAAAGCTGATTGCGTGTCTTATGTGTTGAATCTCTAAATAGATCGTTTTTTAGTTTATTTAATTTTTAACTGGAATTTAAAGTTTGTTTGTTTTTTGAAACAGGATAAATAGCGGATGAATTTATCCATAAAATTTTTAGAAATCTGGATTTATGAATTATTAATCAAATCGAAGTTTTTATGACAGCTAAAGAGAATTTATTTATTTATTTATCTGAAGGATCAGATAATTGTAAATATATTACCTGATATTATAATAGTCCTTTATTTGGTATTTGGACTTCTTATTAAACTATTACAATATACACTATATTTTTTTATTAGATATGATCTGACCAAGGTTTGAACCTGAGACTTTGAATTTAAAAAGCCGGCACTTCCTCAGTTGTTAGCTATCGATTAGATTCTAAAGAGGAGTACATTGTACTTCAAATTCGGTCCTGTGTATTGATATGATTGTGAGATTTTTGTTACATTATACTGTTCATGATTGTTACATGTTTCTCTTCTAGGTAACCTAGGTTTTTCCGGTGGGTTAGATAATTCACCCAACTTATACACATACCGCTTGTACATACATTCCTTGGTGTTTCTTAGACCAAGATCATTCAATCTCTAATACGTCTTAGCTGGGGTGCGTCGAGATCTCGGTTTAGTAAATCCTGCTTTCAAATCTCGTTTTTAGAAAATTTCTTTATAAAAAATCTCTGTTTAGAAAATCTCTTGGAAAAGTTAAATGTTCTGATATTGTATCCAACTCTAAAATCCTTAAAAACCAGATTTTGCAAGAAAAACAAGATTTTCTAAAAACGAGGTTTTATATACCAGATTTACTAAATTGAGATTACGGACCGCTCCCGTCTTTGCCTGTCTTCGTATACCTTAATAATCCTTGATATTACTCGAATTATAAGTTGTAACTATTAGTATTTAGGGTTCCTCAACATATTGCGACGTTAATTTAACACTTTTCATATATGCTTACTTACAACACACATGTTTTCCATTTTAAATACTTTGACATTCGAGACCCTGTCGACGGAGGATATCTATCTATCTATTATTCTTAAGTTAAAAATTTTAAATTTCTACCTACTATCATATATCTGTCTAATGAATGAATCTGACTTTAAATTCTAAAATTAGAAAATATAAATATCCTGTTAAAATTAGCAATTATTTTAAGAGCCTAGCTTCGGTTTTTAAAATATTATTTAAAATATCTTCTAAAGGAAGGAAGAAGTTTGATTGACTGATTGATTAATACAAGCTGACTAAAATCTTTAAATTTCCAAAAGTAAATTATACATTTTAAAATGATATATTAATTAACGGAAAAATATTTTACACGAAATTATAAGCTAAAATTATATAAAACGTGCTTGTATATTATTCGTTATTTAGTTTAAAACAATTTTTGAAATAATTAATAATTTTCAGATAAATTAAAAATTTATTTTCTTATTATTGTTTTCCTGTCAAATTATTACGGAATTGTTGTGCAATTTTGATAAATTATCAAAACCACGACTGGATTTACTATATTTTAACAAAAAAAAATTGAATAATTAATTATTTTGTATAGAAACGTGAAATAATAAGTTTTTAATAAACGAAAAAAGGGGTAAATTTCGTTCAAATAGAAGAATTGTGACAGATAGATTAACTATTAAAGTACTGAATTTTGACATAACGAATTACTTTTTTGGTAATTAAACTAGGATTAAATTTAATTCATAGAAATTTGAAACTAAAATCCTAATAGTAATATGGGATGGGATAATTAAATAGAGCATAGCTGAAAATAAAAATAGTGAAAATGATTTATCGCCTAGAGTTATGCAATTTTAGATGATACAGTAAATTAAATATAACTTTGCGATTTTGAGAAGCGCTAGCCCTAAAATAGCTTTTATAGCTGAAGATTTTCCTGATTTTATTGAATTGGATTTAAAAAAATAAATACATTTTGCGTACTTTGGTAGAGTATTGATTAAGTACCTGGAGTAATTTCCGCACAAATCTTGAAGGTTTCAAAAAATTGCAAATCGTCCTTACTAAATATAACAATAATATAATTAAATTATGATTATAAATAGTGTTCGTATAATCTAATATAAGAAACCAAAACTACAATGTATGTAATAATATTATACCACAGACATAAATAAATAAACACTTAATTATCTTATGGACACTACGTTAGATCTTTGTTAAAGGATCTTCGATTACTGAGTAGTTAAACACTTGAGTATGAATGAATAGAGTGCGTGTTTGAATTCTCAAAACTTCAAAAGGAATTCTAATTTTGTAGTATATAAAACAAATGTGTGACACATGACCTGTATATTAAAAAAAAATAATCATTTAACTTTATATAAGTGGCTTAAACTTTCAAAACTTCAAAAAAAATGTGCTTCTCAGTAATGAACTAATCGTTTTGTAGCTTGTTTTTAAAAAATTATAAAACCTTAATATTCATATGTCTAGGTATAATACTTTAATGAAGATGCATTGCCGATTAAATTAAATTAACAAGGTTGACATTCATTTCATATTTCATTATATTCTAAGAATTGCTTACACATCTTTTATGTTACATACTTTAGTGTTGTAACTCTTCCCTTTATTTCATAATTAAGTACATATCGTTCGTTCTAATGTCACATAAATTTAATTATAATTTAAATGAAGAAATATTTTATTTTGAATTTTGTTGACATTATATGTGATTATTTTGGTACTGGGATCGGTTCATATTTTTTTCATTTAAAAAAAAAATAATTAATAATTTAATAAAAAATTTATTAAGTGCAAAGTAATTATAAAATAAAAAAACAAAAGTAATGACAGGCTGTTTAATAATTATTATAGTCGAATTATATAAGTCAAAAAATGGGACTACAGAAAAAACGTTAAATCACTTAATTATATAAAAATATTGTAATATCTTTTCTGGGCTTATCTGGGGTTAATATTATTAATTAGATAATAAATATATTTCCTGGGTTTAATCTGGGTCTAATCTGGGTCTAATATTATTAATATGGTGTTAAATTCAAATGAAACATAATATAGAGGAAATAAGAGACAATATAACAATTAGTATTAGGTTTAGGTTTAAATGAAAAATATTATATTTTTCAGATTTCCAGATTTCCAAAAACTTTTTAATGTGAAAATTCGATTTAATTCTATTCGGGGCTTTTGATGTATTCAAAAATTAATGAATTAAAATATTTTTCAAGTAGCCATGGAAACCTTATTCTGCTCTCTCTTATTAATACCTTCTAATACTATTTTTAAATGTAGCTATTAGCTTTTAAATAAAACTAACTTAGAATAATTGCTCCCTCTCCATCGAGTATTGTCTTTTCCCGCCATTTGGGAATTTAAATTACAAAATCAAAGTATAAATTTTACTTTCTACTATAAGTCTAAATAAAATTTTAAGAAATAAATTTTCCATTAAAAATCAATTTAATTCAATAAATTATTTAAAAAAAAAACAAAAGAACAAAGAAAATAAAAAAATTATTTAAAATTAAAATATTTGAAAATATTTTATTTTATGCAAATATTTTAAATATATAAATATAATAAACAATTTTCGTATTTTTTTTATTATATTTAAGAAATTTAATAATTTTTTGGATCCAAATCAATTTTTCAATTTTGATGTTCAATATCAATTTCTCTTGTTTAAAATTGTTTTCAAAAAATTTTCTTATTAAATTTTGTCATTTTAATGTTGAGCAAAAAAGACATGATACATTTTGTATTAAGAAATTTGTCTAAAGAGAGTTTTCCCGAAGACTTTTTCATATAATTAAGTTGTAATGTAAAATATTTGAATGTAAAAAAATGTGAATTGTAATAAAGTTTTAAACTCAAATTATATACTCGTAATCAAACAGAGATAATGAGTTAAACCATATAATGTATTAATTTGTGTAAAATAGTTTAGTTCTATGACACAATATTTGTTAAATTAAAGTGCCAGGCTCACTTTGTAAATTTTATAAAATACGATTGGAAGTAGGGCTTAATTTTATGATTTAGAGATTAGAGCTCATATCAATTGGATGAAAAGTTTTTCGAAATACTTTATACAAAAAAATGTAATTAACTAAAGTTCAGTTTTATCACATTTTCAAAAGATTTTGTAAAAATATGCCATATGGTTTGACTTTATCGGTCCGTCGTCTGTCCGTATGTTTACAAAAACTTTTAGATCGCTTGAAATAGAGTAAAGAAAATTTAACTACGGGTTGTTATTATAAATGAAAATGGTTTCATGGAAGAACTATTTTCTGTAGCCTCAACCGTAACGGAACTAAAGCCCAAAAATTCAGAAAAAGCCCTATATTTAAATTGTTATACCAAGAGATCTGTTAGGTATATTTTCAATCTGATAACGGTAAAAGAGAACTGCTGCTATAGGATTAACAAAAATGTATCGCTTAAATTTATATAGTTGCCATTTACTAATATCACGCATGCTAACGTCATATAAAACTCAATTCAGATCCTCGAGAATCATCATAAGTTGGGTTAGTAAAAATTTGGGAGCTTTCCCATTGAAGGGCTGTTAGGACTTAAAATTTAAAAAATTTACTGCTTTGCATAGTGCATATTTATCAAAAATTAAACGTTAACATTGAGCTCCAACATTATATTTCGCACTTTTTAATAGGTTTTCTTGAGTGCATTGGGATTATATTCTAAGTATTGGTTTCAATATTATTCATAATTAATAATAAATTGAAGGAATTTATAAAATGCTCAGTAAGAAACACTATATAATTTTGAAAATGTGCTTTTTTTAAAATCCTTGGTCTTTTTTATCACTGGTTTCGAATCTAATCAAATTTCTAGTTGAAAATTTGTTAATTATTCCAATACTTGTTTTTTATACAACAAACTGTTGATGAAAAATAAAGTACTTTTTAAATTATTTTTTCCAAAAATAGTTTTTGATTTTTTAAGATTTAAAAGTTTTATGGTCAAATTAATTTAACCTATTAAAAGTTTTTTAAAAGCTATAAGATAAATATAAATCAATGGTTGATTTTATTAAATTAAGTTTTATTTCTAGGTAGATACTAAAAGAAAAAATCAATTAAAATTTGAAACAAAACTCTGCATTACTAGTAATGATAATTCAAATAAAATATAATAATCGATTTTACTTACGATGCATCGGAAAATAAATTTATCAGAGGCAAAAAGTGTCTTAAATAATTCTAATTCTCTCCAAAATTGTAGTTTAAGACATTAAAGACCTATTATTTGATTAATAGGACCTTAAGTTTGTAAGTAATCAGTAAGGCCCACATCATCTTTTATATTTAAATAATTACTATTTGTACACAATAGTATAATTAAAAAATTATAACAAATGTTTGATAACGTATAAGTATTGTTATAACCGCTTGTTCTATGGTAATTCTTGCTTTAAGCTTTTGAAAATTTATTTCTAGATTTTTTTTTGATTTAAAATCTACGTTTCATTTATACGAACTTCAAAATAGAATTTTTGAAAAAAAAAAAAACAAAACATCCACACAATGTCCTAGAATAGTGAAATTAATTTCGCCCTAGAAACTATTGTTGAAATTTAATTTCAATCCATTTTAAATATAAAATCAATTTAAATATAAAAATATCAATACCTTTTGTTTTAAGCAATAAATGGAAAATTTTTTTTGCAAAAGATAAAAATGAAGGCGTTTTGTTATATTTATTTTGTATTTTATATAAAAAAACCAATATTGTTAAATTCATAAATAGAATCAATTACTGATATTGAAATAAAGAATTTCAATATTAGAAAAAAAAAATTGTAAAGAAGGTTTATTTCATGACACCTACAATAATACTTTAAACAAAAAATCCACTTTTATATTGATATAAAATATTTTAACACAAGAATCAATTTTTTAAATTCTTATTTTGTTTTTCTTTAAATGTTTGAAAAATTCTGAGGAGGCGAAAATATCAATATTGCCCCCGTGATTGAAAACGCATTGAATTTAGCTATGAATACAATAGAAAATAACTGACTGTTTGTAACTCCTTTTCAATATAAATATTTTAAATATATCAGAAATCTATTTTTCTATAAGGACAGTGCTCGTTAAAATATGGCCCGCAGAGTGTAAACTAAAGAAGCTTTGTATTGATTGAATTTTTTGAAGAAAAGTTATTTTTACTCATTTTAGTTGAAAAGTGCTGTAAGGATCTGGTATTTAAAGGAAATTTCACAATAGCCCCTATAAATATGCAATGTATTCCACAATTCCTCGTTCTTCTCTTTTTGTTTAATAGTACCCAAAATTACACAGTTGCGGACAGGTTTTGAAAAGAGCTGTAAGTACTTATATATTTAAAGGAAAAGTTTAAAGTTTCTTATTTGTCCCTATAAATATGCAATTTTTTTCAAAAATTATAAATTCTCATGTTTATGAATCCCTGACCTATACAATCAAAACAAAAAAATAACAATGGTGAAAAATGATTTAACATTTTTTCACAATTGTTTGAAAAGAAATAAAATTTTTTCATGATTTGACAAAGGTATTCAAATTGGCCCTTTCCTGTATAGCATTTATTATTCTCTAATTTGTTCTTCTTTTATTTTAATAATATTTTTATTTATAAACATTTTATTGTAGGTTGTAGATTCTTTAAATCAGAAAAATAATCTTTTCCCAAAAAGTTATTTAAAGGCAGAAAAAAAAGGTCATTTATAGATCTTTTAAAGAAGGTTTTGTAAATAATTTTAATAAAATAAATTAAAGAATGGGTTGTATTTGATTCAATCACGAGGAATTTAAGTTGTAAAAATAAAAAAATAAAATTCTTTCCCTTATTAAAAAATGATTTATCTACAAGTACAATAGTAAATATTAGATAGGATTAAGAACTAAATTTAAAAGGAAAGATTTGAGGTGATTAATTGATTTTTATAATAATAAATTAATAATGTTTAAATGACTCCATTTAACTATTAATTATTATTTTAATATTTAATCGATCATTTTCAGTGGGTCACTTTGTCTTTCGTTAGCACGCTTAATTTTATTACCTCAATATATTTAAAGTTATAACATAGTAGGAATTAGATTTGTAAAAATCTCAATTTTCAATTCAACTCATAATTAAACTCAATTTTTGAGTACATTTACATTTTTAGTGATATATTGCGTTCACATTTTAAGGGAACTAAGCCGGAAATAAGCATTGAATGGACTTAAGGTTGAGGGGATTTACACTTTGAGTTAAGCGTAAGTTGAGTTTGTTTCCTAAAATAACATTTTCAATCTTCATTATACTTAATTCTTTTCTAGTTCTTATTCTCAAAATCAAAGTAAATCTTCTTGGGTTAAAGATACTCTCCCATAATTATCTACTTTTAAAAGCGGGTTGTTTTAGTGGTCTTTCTTGGTCTTCTGGTCCAAAAATTACTCAAAGGCACTTCCGGTATATAATCCGAGTGACTTTTTTTTTTATTTTCCATTGATCCTCAGTTATATCATTATATCATTCCAGTGACTCAATTAAATAAAATATTTCACTCAAACTTTCAATATTGTATCAAAATATTGTAGACATGTCATTTATTTAATTTTAATTTCGTTCCCATTTTAGGTTATCACTTACAAGTATTGCTTTTAAGTGATTTTTAATAAAAAATTAAATCAATAAAGTTGTAAAAAAAAAAAAAAAAACTTGATCAAACACGTTAACCAAGTAAAACCCATATTCAATTTAACATCAATTTTAATATTTATCGGCGATGATAATACAATAAACACCAATATACAACTACATAGTAATAATAGTAGTACAATAATAACAACAACAACAACATCATCACATCAATACAACATCAACATATTATATATACATACATAAACTCAATCACTATAGGTAATAGTGTTATAACCAATTAAAGAAAATAACAGGAATAGTAGAACAGTGTCATTTAAATTACAAAACTGTAATCTGGTTAAAAAAAAAAAAAACAAAAATGAAAAAAAAAACATGAAACAATATTTTATACCGTTATATATCACATCCAAAATATAATTCAATAAATGTACAGTTGACAAAAAAGACAAAAATGAATTAAAATAAAAAAAAAAAGTAAATTTAAAATGACGAACAAACACTAAAAACGTATAAAGAATGGAAAAAAAAATCCAAGTTAACTTGTTGCTTGTGCAAATGAAACCTGTCAACATTGTCAACACGTCGATTGTTCATTCACTCGTTTTTTTTTTTTTTTTTTTTGCCTTGTCATCATCATCATCATCATAGTTGTGAAAAATTTTTCTATGTTGTGCACGATTTTGTGTACATTTTTCGTTTATTTTTTGTTTTTTATTGTACGGTTCTTCTCTTTCAAATTTGTGTTGTTGTATTTTGATATTCTCTCCCTCTTTTCTCTCCCACTTTCTCTTTTCAGTGTACATTTAATTTTGTATCAATCTATGATTTTACAATCTCTAAATTTTTAATGTGTAAATGTGTTGTATTTGGTGTTTTCTATCAATGTTGTATATTTTGTTTACTTAATATTTTGTTGTTCTTTTTTTTTTTTTTGTTTTTTTTTCTTTCTTTTGTTTTTTATCCATCAAAAAAATTTTTTAACATAACCTCTTGTTTCGCTTCATTGTGTTGTCAGCTAATTTTGAGAAAAATGTTAGGCATTCATTTTGTATATACTTATGTATGTGTTTATTTTTGCAATATTAAACAATATTAAAAGTCGAATAGAGAAAGACTTATATACAAACATGTTAGGAAATTTTGTAAAATTTTAAAAGATCATATTTTGTAAAACATAAAAAAATAAAAACAAAATAATAAAAAAAAAAAAAAATTGGATGAAACCTTCATTTTTGATTTTTATTAACTTGTTCACTTGTGCAAAAATAATTTACTTATAGATAAAGTTTTTTGATTGATATATAAATACCAATTTTCATTTATTTATTATTTTTTTTTTATTTTTTATTTTTTTTTCTTTGACATGAAAAATTTATTTTATATACCAGATACGTAGTAGTATATAATGTGGGTATATATAAGTATAAACAGTGACAATATTCTAAAATAATATTATTTTTTTTCTCTGGTATATCTTTTGGTTGATTGCAGCGGTGTATAATTTGTATCTAAAGATATTTATATGTAAATGCATATGTAAGATTTTTAATAACATTTTTAATTTTTTGCAGTTCTAACAAAATAGTGCAATAAAATTAACTGATAACTGTTATTAAAAGTATTAAAAATGTTTTCTTATATATAGGAATCAAATCAGCAACTTTCTAATAGCTATAAAAGGAGCATTTAAATCTTACACAATTTACTTTAGCCCTGCCAGGTCTTCTTAAATATTTAGAAACCAGCTCAATCAATCACAATACATTATTCGGCCTAATATGAATTTATCTTTAGAACTAGTTTCGGAATATGTTCACCGAATTATACTTCGAATGCTTGGTAATTATCGAGGTGATATTAATTCTCCTCCTTTTCTGTAAAATATGGAAAATTCCGTTGCCTGGTAACGAGTGAAACCAAATTAACTTCCTTAACTATCTTACTGAAATCTAAAATCATCTAAAACAACATCTCGCTTTTTATAAACATTTAATTTATTCAAAATTTGTAATTAAAAGAGTACTTCTACTAAAAATTACTATCTCATTTTCAAAAAATCGCGTTTTTAAAAAATCGCGTTTTAAGAAAATCTAGTTTTCAAAAAATCGCGTTTTATAAAATCTCTATTTTTTATATTCTGGAAAAGTCTAATAATTCTGATTTACTTAAAGGTTTCTAAAAGCGAGGTTTTTTAAACGAGATTTTCTAATACGCGATTTTTAAAAAACACGAGATTTTATAAAAGGTTTTATTAAACCGAAATTATGTGACACTCTGCAAGAAAAAACTTCTATAATTTTTTATTGTTTTGGTTTCTTTTATAAAATATCTAGGATTTTTTAATATCATTTTCTCAATTACTCTTTCCCGCCACCGCCCCTTCCCCACTGTAACTTCCTGAAGAATACAATTCTCATCTCTGATATTTTTTTTTATACCTTATAAAATTTTATTATTTTTCAATATTTAAATTATTTTGTCTTCTATCCTGTTTAGAAAATCGAATTTAAAAATTGCTAACATGAATTTGTCACATCTTACAGGGGGATAAAAAAATGTGATGAGTGATAAGTTGTATGTCAATGTATTAAAAAATAAAATATGAAAAAAAAAAATGTTTATTCGATTAAAATAATAAGTAGATACTGAATAATATTATTATGTATAAATATTATGTATAAAGATTATATATACGGGTATATGACTTTTAATTTACACTTTATTATATATTCATGCTTTTTGTATCTAAAAATGAAACAATCTTTTGTATACAGGTACAATATGTGTTAAATTATAAATGGCTTCACATATTATATGGTTTATATAAGAGTAGTATTTATTATTTAGTCTATTCTAAAAAAAAAAAAAAATGAACTGGGTAATAAAAAAAAATTGTAATTCAATATAGAAAGATGACATAAAAAATAACTCATATTATATCTGTAAGATTTAAAGGTATTAAACATTGATTTTATTATTTGTATTCTTATATTCTTGTTTCCTAATCAAATAAGAGTGTAAAAAATGCATATAGAATCCGTGTAACTAAATTGTTGAGAAAAAAAGACTTTTTAAAAGACGTTAGGTTAGCAAAATAAGAATAAATTATATAATTAAATTCTTAATCATTTTTCTATTGGGTGTCTTTTTAGTTAGTGTGGGGATTAAAAAATACACCTAGATGAATATTAAATAATAAATTTTAAAAAATGTGTTTCATGAGAGAAAAATGCGACCAGGATAAAAATTGGTTTTTCTGGATTTTGTAAATTATATTACAAATTCTTAGTTCAAAATCGTTCATACTTTTAAAAATTCATCATAAACAAATTTAAACGAATTGATCACAACTTTTGACGTGAGTCGTTGCATTATCAATAAATTGTTGAACTCTTTGGAACAGGTGGTCTAGCATTCATTTTCGATTTTTTTTTGACGAAATATTTAAATTTTCAAATCGAAAAATATTGTTTTTTTCTGATATTTTTGTTACAAAGTGATGCTGACTGTAAAACTATCTAATTTTAATATGTATCTATATTGTTTTAAAACACAAAATTGTGGGAGCAAATCCAAAATCGCGTTTAACCGAATATCTCGCATATACAAATAAAAATATTCTTAAAAGGACGAATAACCCATTCTATAAAACCATTTTAAATTCCCCCACTTTCAAAAGTTCTTGCTTTTGTGCAATCAGATTTTTTGAAGACCGACAAGAACTAGGTTTTAAAAACCGGATTTTAAAAAGCTGGATTTAAAAAAAACGGATTTCGAAAAACCAAATTTCAAAAATTGAAAAATTAGATTTTAAAAGGCTGGATTTTAAAAAACTAAATTTTAAAAAGCTGGATTTTAAAAAACCGGATTTTATAAATTTGAGCTTTTAAAAAACTTGATTTTTATCAAACTGCATTTCGGTAAATCAGGTTTCGTAATATAAAGATTACAGACCTGAATTTTATAAAAATTTCTAAGAAATAAAATAAAAACAGAAAATGTAATATTATTGAACTTCAGCCATTGTTATATCATTTTATATTTATTGAGTCAAAAATTGGATAAGTTCTTAAAACTTTTCAATAATTAAAAATATTTGTATTAAGAATATTATTTAATATCTAACTGTTTAAGCTAAAGCTCTAATATACTTATAAGAAAAACAATTTTAGAAAAATTTTTGTGAATAGCTATTTAAGAATCTAGGTGGTTACAATACTGTGTCCAAAGTTTTTTGATATATCTATAGATTTTTTTAATAATTTTTTCAGGAGACGAAGCCAAATTCCAATGAAATAGTTCCTTTCATATTTTTGAAATGTTACAAAAATAGATTAAAATTCTTTGTCAATTTAAAAGTTAAAATTTTTTTTAATTTTGAAGCTTAAAATAACTTTGTACTTATTATACACTTCTTCATACTTTTAAAAAAAAAAACTTCAATAACTTAATTTGTAACATTTGAGTTTTATTTTTACAAAAAAAAAAAATAAAAAATTTGTAAAATTTTATGAAAAAACTCGTCACGTCTATAAATTATTAACTTTTTTTATTCAGAAATTTAATTTAAAAAAAAAGAAAAATTTTTTTAAACATAATTTAAAACTTTTTTTTTATTTTCTTTTACCTTTTGTTAATCAAAACAAAAATTTGTTTATGTGTGTGTGTTATCAAATTTACACTCGCAATTGTTAAACGTCATGTTTCTTATAATGTATTCGTTTTTTTTTTGTCTTCTTCTTTCACTTTAATGTAAATTCAATTAAATGTGTAAAATTTAAAAAAAATTTACATATTTCGAAATATTCTTTTGTTAATTAGGAAAATAGTTCTATTAATTAAAGGCACACGTTAGTAAGTGTCAGGTAGTCTAGTCTTTGATTAGTTAAAATCCTGATTAATTAAAGCCATTGTAATTAACGAGATTTACGGTAATTGTCAAATGTAATTTTTAGAAGGCCTAGGTCCCTTGAAATTAATATTGTTGAGACTGAATCTGCACTCTTCTTAAATAACACCAACTTCGAATGATCTGTAGATAAGTTTGTTTAGAAAAGAAGTGGGAATACGTTGGCCATAATGAATATTTTATAATGAATTTGTTTTGTATAAGATTTGGATTACCGAATCAACCCACCGTTACCGAATCCAGAACATATTCAAATTTTTAAGTCACATTGATTTTAGCGACATTTCCAATCTTTATGAAGTGCCACTAAACGAAAGAATTATTATAAAATTTTTATTTAAGGTTTGCACCTTTTTATAATTCTTAAATAAATTTCGTCTAACTACAATCACACATTATGTCCCCATAGTATTCTTGTCTAACTCACATTTACACATCATAAAGTACAGTGAAATGCTTTTGTTGTAAATAATAAATATGCATAGCACCTAAATGTATATTTATATCGAATACGTCTCAACCAACTCATCCTAGATTAAATAATGTTATAAAAAAATAAAAGTTTTCTTAACTTTTTTTTTTGTATGTATGTATGTATTAAAAATATAATTATGCTTGTATATTATGTTGCAAAGATACAAGGTAAAATACATTTAACCCGGTTTCTACGATTGTACTATATAGAGTACAGCGAATTAGGTGTCACATATTCAGTTACTTAAAGTTAACTGTTGTAAATTTTGTACTTTGGAATGTAGTGAAGTTAGAAGGTTTATAAATAATATTTATGTTCACTAATACTGATTTGTCATCATTAAAGTGGCATTTTTTGACAACTAAAAAGTACAATTATTCTATTCTTAAAGTTTCTACTTTTGTTCTTGTTTTACAACTTAGAATTTTAATCTCTAGGCTCCGATTTTAGAATTTATAGAATGGGCTATATATTTCAAAAACTTTTGGACCCACTGCCATAAATTTCTATATTTTTCAATCTAGATTCAAAAACTATACGGCTGCTAAAAAATTGTCGAATTTGTACAACGAGAACAGGTCGCCGGAGTGAATGGGTTAAATTGTATGTGTTTTATACATAAAAAATTCTAAGCAATTAAACTTAAGGTGTGAAAAAAATTTAGAAATTTTGTTTTAAAACTTTTGCGTAATAAAAAAATTAAAGTCAAATTTTTTCCAATAGAGTTAAGAAGAAAATTTGTAAAATTAAAAAAAAAAAAAATAAAGTTTAAATAATTTTTGTGTTTAAGTCTTGTGTATTTATTGTGAAAATAAATTTTTGAAGAAAAATTATTTGCATAATTATTGGCGTAGGTATATGCAATATATGAAAATTTTAAGAATTTTGTTTAATTTAGTTAAAAGTAAAAAAAATTTTCTTTTTTAATTTTTTAACTTTATATAAATCAGGTTGTTTAATATTCTTTTTAATTGCTTTATCCTTTTTAACCTTTAAAAATGAAGTGCCTACTTAAATTTTAAAATTAACTTGAATGAGTTTTTTGATTTGTAATACAAGTACTTACACACTTATTATTTTTTCCAAATTGAACATTGCTTAGGAAAACTTAATCTACTTAAATAATTTTAGAATTTTCTTATACAAGATTTCTTTATTTAAAAATTCCAAACTTTTTAATCCCAACTGGATGACAATTTAACATTTATTTAAAAAATTGCATAATTTTAGGATGATATGTTGAGTATATAATTTTTGCATAATTATAGGATAACTTTCAGCCTAATGTTATTCTTCTTAAACCTTACAAATATTTTTATAGCTAGAAAATTATCCAAATCACAAATTTTCAAAAGTGAAATTATTTTATATATCCAGTTAATTTTAAGAACGAGTAATTTTTTTAAATTTAAATAATTTCTCTATTTTATTTTTAAATTAAATTTCTGTCTATTTTTTTAAACTGCATTTAAACTGAATTCATCTATTAATTTCATATTTATCTGTGCTATAAATTTTTATTTATATTCACTTTAACATATTTTCATATTGAACAAAATTTATTGAGAAAAATTTGATATCATGATAGCAGTTTGGTTTCAAAATACCAAAACAAAACAGTAACAATTTCTGAAACTAAAAATAACCTACAAGGTATATAATAAACAAATTACTCTATTAGATATGATTAATGAGACTAGGAAGATGTATTTTTCTCGTATTTTATGTTAAGTCAGACATCCTCCTAGAATATCCTAGTGATAATTCCTTTATTTCCTTGTTTCTATTTTTAAAATTCCTATCATTATTAATGTGAACACCCTGGTAAAAATTTTTTATCATTAATAATCATTTATTATATTTTGTAACATGACTTTACGCTTTATTATCGTTATAATCTCTGTAATTTTCCACAATTTTTTTCTTCGTTTTACTCTCGGAATTTTTTAAAATTGAAAAAAAAAAATCGTTAAATATTGATTTCCATTCATGCTGAATAGAATGGCAAAATAAATTTCCCTGCAGCTAATAGTTATTAACTTTCTAAAGCATAATTATTATTAATTTACTAGAGATATTTAATAAAATGAAAATCATTTAAATTATTTTGGAACGTGAACAATGTCAAAAAAAGAGTGAGTGAAGTTTATTAAAAAAAAAATCATTGAAAAATAAAAATGGCGCTGCGTAAATAAATTCGAATTTCATTAAAATTTAATAAAGTATTTGACTTAGTTATGTTTTTAATTTATCATAATTAGAAGAATTTATATAAATAATGAAATCGATTTAATTCGAAGTTTAAAAACTTTTAGAACTTTTTTTATAAAGAAATCAAACTCTGACTTTGTAACCGAGTTTTAGAGATGGACAATTCTACAATTCTAAATTACTTCTATTATTTTTAACTTTTTCTAATATTATTCCTCTAAATTTCCGACATTCTAGTCAATGTTATACAAGTAATTTCCCTTAAAAACTTCAACCTTTACCACACATCATAAAACCAATTACCTATTTATCATACTGCAAAAAAGTTATCGGAAATTCAAATTTAAGTTCTTAAAAAATGACATTTTCTAGCGAAATGATTTTATTTTGGTTTTTAGAATTTATTTCGTTGGAACTTATTTCATAGCGCCAGAAAGCGATCTAATAATAGAAAACATTTTCTTTATTGATGCCAGAAAAAATAAATCTTTTGATCTATTTTAAAATTTATTCTTTATTTTTGCTTAAGGCAAGTTATTTAAAATTTATTCCGTGTTTGCGAACTACTGCGTTTAATTTTAATTTTGAAAAATATTACGAATGGTGTAAATTATTAGTAAATCTAATTTAATTTACTTAAATATTTTGATAGATAGTATTTATGGCAACACTGAACACAAATTTATATTGCAAATTTGGTTTAACTTTTTCTAACATTTACTTGACAGAGTTTAATCTGACTTTAACGATTTAAAACTGACAGATGACATTTGCTAAATGATTACACGAAAAGCCAAAGAAAATAACTGTTAATTGATTGATTGCTAATTGGAATCCGAAAATATGTTAAATAAATTAAACCTAAAGCATAATATTTAAAAAAAATTAAAAATTCAATTAAAAATTTCATGTTTTCAATGTTAAATCCATGAAAACTAAATTTAACATCTACAGCTAATTTAATTTGTATATGTATACGTCATGCGACGACAAAGGTCACTTAAAATCAATGTATTTTTCACGCTATTAGATGGTTTTGTGTTTGTAAATTTTTCATCATGTACCAATTTTATACATACAGGGTGGCCTGTGTTAAGAGAATCATATCAGTATGATAAAAAGGTAAAAAAATATTAATTATTAAAGATTTAAAGAGAAATTTTAAATCAAATACAACCTAGCTAAATAAAAATCGCTATAAAAGCATGACAGCGAAGCAAAGCATCAGTTTTAAGCCAATTGGAACATCACTTTTAATGTGTCGAATTTTTTTCATTAATTTTAATTAAAGATGACAACTTTGAATATAAGAGCAACATAAGAAAAGTCCATATAGAACTTGGAGAAACCGTTACTTTTATTTTCAAAAATTATATTAAATTTTAGAACTGTCAAAATTTCATACCTGAAATTTATATTTTAATAAAAATGGGTCCTAAAATTAATTGTTCCCAGCGCTGTCAGGATCAAAATCCAATTACCTGTTAAACAAGTTCAATTTCGAAATGCACTTCTCAAAGATATTTGTAAGTTAATAATTTTTGAAAAATTATTCTTAAACATCCTGTAAGTATTTGAAAAAAAAATTTGAAAAATTGACGCATTTTTCACCACCAATTCCGCCTTCTTAAACGACATTTTCCATAAAATGAACTAAGGACTAACCAATTATAGTTATATATAGCATATTAACATACAATTTTTTAAATCCTACTTCCCATATTTAAATTATATGTTTTGTAGTATATTATTATTTTGAAGGATCGCATGTTCTAGAACCATGAGAACATTGAATTATATGGTACTGATATTTTCTATATGAAAAATTATAATTTAAAATTAAATAAATAAATAAATAAATAAATAAATAATAATTGTGTACACAAAGTATTATAAATGTCAACACTGAAACAAAAAATGTTCATTAAAAAAAAAAAAAATACAGTTATAAATGTCAAGAGTTAGTTGGAGTTTTTTTTTTTAATTTCTTAGTCAACATTGAATTTATAATGAATTATAGAGGGACATACTTGTATTTAGATTTCATTTATAATTTTTTTTAAATTGTTTCCTGAAATTTATTATGCAATCAAATTAAAAAAATGTAGTAAAATATATTATATATATATATATATATCGTCAGTATATAATATATATCCTGAATTATCGTGAAAAGTATTATGCAGTTAAAAGAATTATATAAAGTGAGGTTATATTTTAACAAAGTTTTTATTTATTTTTGATAGTGTACTAAAATTAATTAGTTAATATTAGGTGGTCATAGCTGGGTTTGTAATTAAAATTAATTGTAAATTTATAAATTTCGGATTGCTTAAAATTTTGTTTAACTGACTTACTTTTTAATCTACATGTCAAATAAATTTTAAGATCTTTTGTAATTTAATCTTAATGGCATACTTAAACTACAAATACATTTACCGGTTCACTCAAGAATAAGTTAAAAATATTTTTTTAAAAGCATAATACCCAAAAATACATTTCCTTAAGGTATACAGAAACTCTTAAATATACGCTTCAAATCAAATAGTGTTTTAAGGAACATAAATGTATTTAAAAGGCAGAAGACAATGTCAAAAATAGATTTCTTAGTAGTGGTGTACTAAACTAACTTAGCTTTGGTTTCTCTGAGTGTGAAAAATTAAGTACTAAAACCATCAATTCTAAATCTCAAATTTTACTTCTGCTCTCAGTTTTCATAGAGTAATTATGGGCATCATCAAAAAAGTCCAAAAATTTTTCATTTTAATAATAAAAGAAATTTAGAAAATTATCTGATCATAATATCGATATTAGACCAAATGTCAAATGCATTTGCCTTCCTATCGAACATGAATTTCCTATTCTTCACAAACCCTATATACGAGCAAAGTTTGAAAGAAGCAAGTCACTAACTTGTAACATAGCAATTCCTTTAACCTCCAGAGAAAAATATTTTTTTAACCTAACTGCCATCATGTGGTGAAAATTCCCAGAAACTTAGCCTTTTTTCTTATTTCATAATTGCTGATAGAATGCTAGAGTAATAAAGGCCTAAAACTTTATTTTGTAGATATTTTTGTACATTTTTGTGTCAATATGTTAAACTGTTTGGCTAATAAGCCTGTATATACCATTGGTACATATTCGATCATATTATAAGATCAAATTTCTAAAATTATCTTAATGAATTCCAAATACAATTAATACATAAGATTTGGTACTTTGATTTAAAACGTGTAAAATTGTCTGAGATACAAATATATTTGTTATGTATTGCAATAATTTTATATTGGAATTATGAGTTACTTTTGTAATTGCAAGTTATATTATTAATTTTATACCTATAGTTATATAGATTTTAACCGCGCTTCTCGAATCAAAAGTCAGCATAATAACCACTGTACCACCCAGCTGTTTTAATATTTTACATTTTAATGCATCCTCAACTCTTTTGCTTCTAGGTCCCATCTTTTTCCTATCTCTTATATTACATTACTTAGCCTGTCGTTCGGTGTAAGTGCAGAAATCAAATTTTGGAAAATAAATTTGTTATACGTGAATATTTAAATTATTTTTTTTTTTTGATTATGATTTTTTATGTAAATACTTGTATTACATTAGAAATACATAAATGTTAACTTTTAAACATTTTGATTTCCTTTTTTCCTATTTATTCAAACACCCAAGACTTAATGAAAGAAATAGTACGTTCCATAAGTATAAATAACACTTAACATAACATATGGCACGCTGATCAGCTGCAGCAGTGGTTTGGCTTTTATTATATTTAGATTGGTAAATATAACTAATTTGTGAGTATATATATATATTGCTAAATTACGATAATCCAAATATAAGAAATTGTTTGATAATAAAAATGTTAAGAAAATATAAATCATGAAAATCATATAACAAATATCTATTGATCAAGGTTATCTGCATATTCTACTGCGTCTTTTCATTCTCAGAATTTTTGTTATAAGTAATGTTTTCTCCGAAAGTTTCCGAAAATTACGCTTAATTTTACGTTCTATGCCAACTGCCATTTGCTCGAAGAAATTTTCAATTATTTTATTAATTTAATTAATTCAAATTAAAAAACAAAATTTTTCGTATCTATTTCGGGGAATTTTCCTAGATAATTTGATAATAGGAAACTTTTGTAGCAAATTCCTTTTTTTTTAAATTTTTGTCTTCCAGTAAATTAATTTTGATAAGAATAAGTTTAAAAAAAAAAAACAACAAATAAAAAAAATTTTAATTTAAAGAAGATTGTTTTTTTATTAGAATTCAAAAATAAAAAGTTTATTTTGACTTAAAAATATTATTAGAGGTTTTTTCTTTTATTTTATTTGTTTTCAACTGAAAAACTTTTCACTGATTATTTTTATTTTTTATTTTTTGTATGTTTTTCAATTCATTTAAAATTTGCATGTGTACCACCACATGTTGCTTTTATTTAAAAAATTTCTCATTATATTCATCATCATATTCATGTATTATATAATATACATAATATATATAATATATATTACCTATATATGTATATCAATAAATATACATATAAATATGTATATATGAATAATAAATAACATTTAATTTAAATTTAAATAATTATTCAAATTGACTTAATTTAACCGAAAGTCAAATATAAAAAAAAAGGGGTTGGAAAAACAAAAATTTAAAAAAAAAAAATATTTTAAAAGAAAAATTTAGAGAAAATTGTTTATTGTGTTTAGTTTACTTGACTTTCCATTTATTAAATACTTTTAATTGAACTTGCCTGCGTCTATGGCTTTATTTTTCATTCTGTCAGTTATGGCTTTATTTTCATTCTGATACATTTATATTAGAAATCTGACCATAAATTTATAAGAATTGTATGGTTCAGTGGTTAGCAAAGTGGCTGACGATGGAAATAGGTCTGAGTTCGATTTTCCTTTAAAGAATTAAATTTTTTAAGCGAATAGTTTTTATTAATGACATTAATATTTCGAATTAGATTTTCAATCATGTTATTGTTACATTATTATGAGCATATTATGTATGTATATGTATGCAGAAATATTATAAAAGACTAGTAGTTAGGATATGGGGTTGCGGATATATGGAGCGATGAGGAAAAATGTCTTTGGTATGTATTTTAAATGGGAAAAAATTGTCTAAGCTAGAGGGTTCAATGAAAAAGCGTCAGATGTCGGTAGTGTAGAATGAGGAATTTGAGTAGATTGTGTCTTTGATATTTTTTATATTATAAATGAGGTTGGTAGGTTTGTGACTTTGGTTTGGATTGAAGCGAGTTAAAAAGTAATTTTAGTACATTGTGTCTTTGATAGTTTTTATATTAGAAAAGAGGTTATTATGTTTGTGACTTTGGATTGAATTGAAACGAGTATGAAGCGAGTTAACAATTTGAAAGATCTTTCAACGATCGTGTGTGTGTGTCGTTGATAAGTAATTTTAGTACATTGTGTCTTTGATAGTTTTTATATTAGAAAAGAGGTTATTATGTTTGTGACTTTGGATTGAATTGAAACGAGTATGAAGCGAGTTAACAATTTGAAAGATCTTTCAACGATCGTGTGTGTGTGTCGTTGATATTGAAACACCTAGATCGGTGGTGGTGGTGGTGGACAGTGGCTGTTGCGGTGGCAATTTTCTTAAACTGAAAACTGAAATGACGTTAGGGGGATTCCGTTTTGTTTTAAATATTAAAGAAGAAAAGAAAAAATAAATTACCTATATATTAGAAAAAATTTTTAAAAACTAAAAAATTTTATTTTTTTATATATGAAAACAAATGCCGTCGGCAAAACAATGTATGATAAGAAAAAAAGAACAAATAAAAAGAAAAACACAACAAAAAAATTTTTTTAATATAGAAAAAAATATTTTAAGAAAAAAAAATATAAAAAGATAAGAATGAATTATATATTAGAAAAAAATTTAAAATGACGTCAGGGGGATTCCTATTGTAAAAAATTAAAAAGAAAAAAGTATATTAGTGTTTAAAAGTTTGCTTTTATTTATTTTTTAACATCTTCCTATATTTGGAATTACTTTCAAAAACGATTTTTTATTCTACATAATTAGCTATTTTTTTTCGTAATAAAGAAATTTCTAGAAAATAAAAAGTTTAAATTATATATTTATAATTTCCAATCGTGCATTACTAAATGAACTTTGAACGAAGATAGATCAATATTTTTGTGACAATGAAATCATTTTTAATTTTAATATTTTGCTTGTTTACTATTCAAGCAAATTCAGCTCCAACTTCCAATATTAGATTGGATGAATCAGCTTTTGGGAGCACATATTTTTATATATTACTTCCAAATAATGAGACTGTTAAAGTAATTTTATCAGTTCAGTTTTTAAAACATATAATTTCCTTAGAAACAAATACTAGTGAAATTACAACAACAACTACAATACAACCATTAACTACTTTGCAAGCAGTTGATCAATTTTTATCAGATAAAGCTGATTCAGTACCACAATATGGATCTATAGATGATGCTATTAAAGCTTTTAGAAATGAATTAGTTTTAAAAGAGCAGAATATTGGTGGAATAATAAATAGTGAGCATATATTTTATAGACATTTTGTATTGAATTTTGGTGAGAATCAAAAACTCACTGTGAGATGTGAATATGAAAGCATTTTTATTAAAAAGTATCTCAAAATTCAATGTCATGAATATCGAGAAATATTAGTTGAAAGAATTACAGATGAAGGAGAAGCAGAAAAAATTATGATGGTAGATACAGAATATAAAACGGATTTTACTGTAATTGATTTACAAACAATCAAACAGGATCCGACATATCAAATGGAAATTCATTAAAAAACAAAAAAAAAAAAAAAATGTAATTAAAATAATATGAAATAAAAAAAATTTTTTTTTTCTCTATATTAAATCAGTTTTATTTATCCATGAATTGTGGTCGGATGAGAATCCAAGCCATTTTACAAAAATCTTATTATCTTTACTTTTAATAACTTTTTCAACTAGGTAAATATTATTATGTTTAGATTTTAACAATTCATATTCATAGAAGCTTCCTTGTATAGGTTGACCTTGATAATCTTCCAGTAAGTATGTTACAGGGTTAGTGATTTGAACTTTTCTTATTTTGAATATTTCAGTTGTCCAATTTGGTGTGTAGCCTTTTTCAAAAACATGTTTATACTTGCTTATTCGAACTAAGTCGTCAATTTTAAATTTGTATGGTGGTGAAATTTTAATATGATTATATATAGTTTTAAGTAAATTTTCAGCATTATCTTTATTGACATCAGATGGTCGTTTTTTAATTGTTCGATGTTTAGTGTTGTTATATTGTTTTGTTAATTCTTGAATTAGGTTAATCCATTTATAATTTCCATTAAAACTAAATTCTTTCCACATCTTTTCTTTTAAGGTTCTATTAAAACGTTCAACAATAGAGGCTTTTAATATGCTAAATGTTGAATAATGATTTATATGATATTTATCCATTAATTTTTTGAATATTTTATTAAAAAATTCTTTCCCATCATCTGTTTGTAAATTTTGCGGATGTCTTTTAGAAGTTAGAAAAATATTTTGCATTGCTTTTGTAACGTTCTCTGAAGTTTTTGCTTTTATAGGGATTGCCCAGGCATACTTAGAAAAGCAGTCAATCACAGTTAATAAAAATTTAAATCCTTTATTCTCTTTAGCATATGAACCCATTTCTACTAAATCAGCTTGCCAAAGATCATCAAATCCTTTAATTATAACTCTACGTCGTTTAAAATTTCTTCGTGCAGGCTTATGCAGCTCTTCAACCACCTCTCTTTTACTCATTTTTAAATAAAATGTGCCTATATAATTTATATATATAATAAAAAGCAAATAATAAAATGTATTTAAAATTTATATTCTTTATTTATGTATGTATATAAAGTTATATAATTATTTATATAAATCCATTAGTTTGGAACATTTTAACATATGATGATCTGCTGAATGACAAGGACAAGTATCTGGAACAGTTGTCATGTTGTCTGATGTATAGGGACATATATCCCAATGATATCCATTCTCTTTCGTTTCAATTAGGATAGAATTTTTAAATAATTTTAAAAAATTAAAGTGAATTTTTAATTGTTCATAATGTTCCTCCAATAAAATATCATTATATTTAGATAAAAAATTATATAAAGAATATCCGATTCGATGTACATCCATTTCGAAAAGTAAATGAAAACTGATCCCCAATTATGTTTTTATAAGTTCTAAACTACTAAGTAAATCCAATGCTGATCGAGCTTGGGCTTCAGCTTTTTGCAATCTCTCATGAATAAATTTAATTGGTTTTTTAATTTGAAATTCAATGACATCACTCATATTTGAAAATTTTTCATTTAACAATCCCGAGAATTTGATATGGATTTCCTCTAAACTAACTTGCATTTTTTCTTCTAATATTTTTAATTTTTCTTCTGCTAATTTAAGTTCTATAGATACTGCTGTCTCTAAATGATTAGACATTTCTCGCATTTCGTTTTGTAATAGTTCTTTCTGAAAGAAAATATGATTATTTACAGAATTTTGTGTTGCTGCATCACTGCCAATAATAGGTTCTCGGACATTTGATAAAATTTTGTTATCTAAATCATAATTTCCTTCAGAAGTCAATTTAAAACCAATACCTGGAGGACCTTGAGTATGTAGTTTTCTAGAAGAAGAAGCTGTACTACGTCCAAACTTATCAAGTGACATTATGGTTTTAACTGATTGTTAATCTAAATAGCTATTGAATTATATTTGCTTCTCTTAACTCTTCAATTATAGATACAATTTCATTGTGATGATTATTGTTACCAGCTGATTGTGAACTAATTAAAAGTTTTAATCTGTCAACTAATTCATTAGGATCATCCCAATAAACATACTGATTTGATTGATTTGTATAATTTAAATGGGTTTCCGGTGTAGAAGAAGATTTATTAAAATAATTAATAAATTTTTTTTTCAAACAACCTGAACCAGTTTTTTTATGTCTAGTATTATAATCATGTTCATATAATTTTCTTAATATATTTTTATATTTAAAACCTTTGTTTCCTTTTATTTGCTCTAATTGATCGTAATTTCTTCTATGTGCATTTGTTTTGTTAAGTATTTGATGATATGTTTTTAAATCACTTTCAGTATAGTTTATGGGGTTTTTTTTAAATATCAATTCATATAGACCATCAGTTCCTTTAAAAACTTCAGTATCAATCACAATATTTTTAGTAATTTCATCTATTTCAAAATTAGCATTCCCAAGCTTTCGAACATTTAATGACTCATCAAAATATGGTCCATATGTCTTATCAAGTTCTGACTTGTTAAAAACAGGAAATTGTGAAATTGATGATTCGTCAATAATATTATCAGTTATAGATGACGTCTCAAATTTTATAGTATTTGGCGTTGAAGTTATAAATTTACTGTGTGTATTACTTTTGTTGCTAGGCGTTTTAACTTCCGGCTTAAATGGCCTTAATAATTTTAAGGTGTTATCATCGCTAGCAGACAGTTTAATTTCCGGTTTGATAACATTATTTGAAAATTGTTGTTGTTGTTGTTTAACAGCATTTGTCAATTCTTTCAATGGTTTTGTAATTGGAGTGAAAGCTTCTTCTCGATTACGGTCTTCTGATAGCTTCTGAACTTTTAAAGATTGAAATTTCCTTTTTAAATTTTTACGAGTTTTCATTAAATCTTTCATAAGTTGTTCATTCATTTTTTTAATAATAATTTAATTAACTGTAAATTATCGACTGAACTGTTCTCTTGCTAACTGCTAACTGATAATCCCTAACTGCTGACTGGTAACTGCTATCTGCTATCTGCTAACTGCAAACTACTAACTGATATCTATTAAATAACCTGTTTAGTTAGTAACTGCCAACTGCTAACAGATCTTGGGTTAACTAAAATTTAGCAAATGCTTCAAAATTTTTTCTATATCGACCATTATTTAAACCACTATCTTTGTCAATTAATAGAAAACCATAATTATCATTCCAGCAACATGCACTTAGTTTTTTAAATTCATTAAATGACATATCAGAATTTACATGATCATTATATATATGTTTCAAATTTAAATCATCTTGCTTAAATATAATTAAAAAATTTGCATTATCTCTAACTAAATGCTTTGGAATTCTTGTATATGACTGGCATAAATAGAAACTATCTACTTCTTGATGACGTCCCATACAAAAATAGGCTCTTATATTATCTTGCTTATCACAAGCTACATCATCAAAAATAAATATTGAGTTTGGTTGTGAGGCCGATGGTTCAATTACATCAGCATTATTTAAAAATTCGTTATATCCCATTCCTTTGATTGGTTTTATTAATTTTTTTAAATATAAATATTTAGGTTGATGCAATGATTTTGAGTAGATATATATGTTTTGAAATTTGAGCCCTTTAGGATCTAAAAGCATACTTATCATAGCATTAGTTTTACCGCAATTTGAAGGTCCGACTATTAACCCTCTTATACTATCTGGAAAGCATTCACCATGTCTTTTTATTTTCTTTTTTGAATTTTGATCAAAATTTTTAACTTTAACTGCATTATCTAGTTTTATAAATTTCATTTTATAAAAGGTGATTAGTGTTTAAGTGACTTTCTTAAACTAAACAACTTAATATTATGACACTTTATAATAAATATTCAATCAGTAACCAAAAAACTGTTAATGGAAAAGGTGTAGTTAATTCTCTAATTAATAAACTACCATTTGAAGCGCATTTACCTGGTTATAATTATTGTGGTCCTGGGACAAAACTAGCAAAACGATTAGCACGAGGTGATAAAGGAATTAATGGTTTAGATGAAGCTTGTCGAGAGCATGATATAGCATATTCTCAAAATACTGATCAAAATCAACGTCATATAGCTGATAAAATATTGGCAGAGAAAGCTTGGCAAAGGGCAAAAGCTAAAGACTCCAGTTTTGGGGAACGATTAAATTCATATCTAGTTACAAACACAATGAAAGCTAAAGTTAAGCTCGGTATGGGTTTAAAAAATAAAAAAAATAAAATTCCGAGAAAAAAGCCCTTGAAAAATGTTATAAAGGAAGCTAAAGTAGCTGTTAAAAGTATAAAAAAACCAATGAATGCTAAGAATATTATAAAAACTGCTTTACAAGCTGCTAGATATTTTTCTAAAGGACAGAAAAAAAACATTAACATTCCTCGAATAATTCCTGTACCAAAAATTGGAGGAGTTTTACCTTTAATACCTATATTTGCGGGTCTATCAGCTATTGGAGCACTTTCAGGTGGCGCTGCAGGAATAACTAAAGCTGTTAACGATGCTAAAAATGCCCACAAAGAATTAAAAGAAAGTCAACGTCATAATAAAATGATGGAAGCAATAGCATTAAAAGGAGGAAATGGATTGCACTTAAAACCATATAAGAATGGTTTAGGACTTTATTTGAATCCAAAAAACCATTAACTAAGCTACCCAATAGAGCTCTTACAAATATTGATTTAGAAAACTTTGCTAAAAAATACTTAAAATATTTTCGAGGAGTTTTTATGAGAGATAATTTACCAACACGCAAACCTTTGAAATATGAATGTGGTATAATAAATTTAGATAATTCTATTGGAGATGGAACGCATTGGGTAGCTTATTTTAAAAATGATGAAATAACTCATTATTTTGATAGTTTTGGAAATTTAAGACCACCATTAGAAGTAATAAAATATTTAGGAGATAAGCTTACATATAATTATAATAAATATCAAAATTTTAATTCTTACAATTGTGGACATTTATGCTTAGAATTTTTATTTCATATTGTTAAGAAAAAAAAAATTATTATCAGTAAATAAAACATAATAAAAAATAAAAAAAATTTTTTATTCTTAGTCTAGCTTTATTTAAACTGACCTACATTAATAATTTTGTTGAAGTTCAAGGTTATTTCTCTATATTTGAACATAAATGAAATAAAAAACTAACTAATAAAGAATAATTAGAATTTAGTTATAACAAAAGAAATTTAAACGAAAGATTTTTGTATTTATGTATATATTATATTATTAATGTGTATTAGCCTTAAATCTAAATCATTGAATTTTGGATTTAAAAACCTATAAAAACAGAATGCACAACTGAAATATCTCATTATATCGATTAAAGACATGTCAATAACATTAACTTTAAACGGAAACTCTTCTACATTGACAACTAATTATTTTCCTCCTATAGATCTAAATGGAAGAGAATATATCTGCGGTTTAGTGGATTTCCAAACATATAATTCAATACCTAACGTAGATGAAGAGAATAATAGATTTATTATTGATGATAAACCTATTACAATTCCAACAGGTTCATATGAAATTGGAGATATTGAGCTTTTTCTTAGAAAAACATTGAATATACCAAAAGCAGATAAGGAAAAATTAATTATAAGAGCAAATAATAATACATTAAAGTGCGAAATTTTTGCTGATAAGGATATTGATTTTGAAAGAGAAGGTACAATTGGTGGATTATTAGGTTTCAGTAAGAAGAAATTATTAGCTAATAAATGGCATACTTCAGATCTTTTTGTTGATATTAATAAAATAAATATAATAAGAGTAGAGTGCAATGTTATTTCTGGAGCTTATATTAATGAAAAAGAAGCTCACATTTTACATGAATTCTCCATTAACGTCAGTCCTGGATATAAAATAATTGAAGTCCCTAAAAATGTAATTTATTTACCTGTAACTATTAATCAGATAAGTTCCATTACTCTAAAACTCCTTGATCAGAACGGTAATTTAATTAATTTTCGTGGAGAAACAATAACAATTAGATTGCACTTAAAGCTTCAGAATGATAGTATTTAATCAAAATTATCAGCCCCATATACATTCGCAGAATAATAAACATCATCTTAATTCATCAAAGCTAGTCAAAGGAGGAGGAACTCGACATTTTAAATACAAAAAACGATTATCATTTGAAAATAAAGAATATCTAAAATCTCTTGGATATCTACTAAAAGTAAATTAAAATGGATCTCTTTAATAATCCAATTTTTGATGAAACTATAACTAGTGCTCAATGGCATTCGTATTCTCCATTCTTAAACTCATTTGGATTAAGTGATATTATACGAATACAAATACAAAATCAGAATTTAAATATATTGCCATCAACAAGTCAAATTTATGTAGAAGGATTTGTATCAAAACATGATGGAACAGCTGTTGTAAATACTAAACTAATTAATAATGCTATACCATTTCTATTTGATGAAATTCGTTATGAACTTAATGGTAAAGAAATTGATCATAATCGTAATGTGGGGATAACTTCAACATTAAAAAACTATATTTCACTCAATCAAAATGAAAGTACAGCTTTATTCAATGGAAGTTGGTCACCTAGTGCATCAACTAAAATAAATGGAATTCATTTCAATTTTTTAATACCCTTAAAGAGATTATTAGGATTTGCAGAAGATTATAAAAATATTATTCCGAATGCAAAACATGAATTAATATTAACTCGCTCTCGATCAAATGATAATTCATTATTATGTAGTGCTACTACTGCTGCTAATGAAAAACCAAAAATTCAAATTACAAAAATACATTGGAAAGTTCAGCATATTAACTTAGCTGATAATCTTAAATTAAATTTATATAAAAGCATTGAAAATGGTTCGGTTATGAAAATTCCTTTTAGAAATTGGGAATTACACGAGTATCCTACATTACCAGCAGGAACTACACATCATATTTGGAATGTTAAAACAGCATCACAACTTGAAAAGCCTCGTTTTATAATTTTTGCTTTACAAACCAACAAACAAAATAACGTGGAAGAAAATCCATCAATTTTTAATTATTGCGATATTGAAAATATAAAAGTATTTTTAAATTCTGAATCATACCCATATGAAGATATGAATTTAGATTTTGCAAAAAACCGTTATGCTTTAGCATATGAAGCATATTCAAATTTCAGAAGCCTTTATTATAATAACTCGACAACAGAACCGTTAGTTTCATGGGAAAACTTTAAAAATAATTCTCCTATCTTCATAATTGATACTCGTTTTCAAAATGATAATCTTAAAATGGGATCAGTTGATGTTAAAATTGAAATAAAGACTTTAAATGCAATTCCAAACAATACTGCAGCTTATTGTCTTATTTTGCATGACCGCTTAGTGGAATTTAAACCATTAACAGGAGAAGTTGCTAAAATTATCTAAATTTATGTATAAAAAATAAATGATTTTGTCTATAAAGAAAAAGCTTATTAATAAACATGGAATATGTAATCATTGACATGCAAGGTTTTCGAGACAATAGCAATAAATTTATTTTAAAAGAAATTGCTATTCTTTCATCAAAGGATGAAATTCAACATTTTATAATAAGATCACCTTACAGTTGGCATTATTTAGACGCAAAAGCAAAAACCACCAATAAATGGCTCACTAAAAATCATCATGGCTTGCAGTGGTCTGATGGTAAAACCCATTTTTGTGAAATCATCAATTTTTTGAAAATTTTTTTATCCAATCAAACAAAAATTTATGTTAAAGGAGGAGAAAAACAATCTTGGATTATTAACATATTGAAAAATAACAATGTTTTCGATTTGAATAATCGCGATTCTACATGTTTAAAAATATTGAAGAATAAGAAGAATCAGCAAATTCATTGTTCTAAAAGATGTTCTTTTAACCATATTGGTGTTTGTGCTTTGGAAAATGTTTACATGTTAAAATTGTTGATTTAGCTAATTCAAAGGGGGCTTAAGAAGAAAAGAAATGATCAGAAACATATCTAATTTACCATTTACAATCGCTAGTTTTAAAGAAATAAAAATAAAAATCTGAAAACAAATCAATCTTTAAAAGATTAATAAACCTAAAATTCTGAAAAAATATAAGGAAAATTAAAAAAAAAAAAAAAAAAAAAAAAAAAATCTGGAAAAAAATAAATAATTTAAAAAATAAAAAATTGTTGTTGTTTAATTTCTTTTGATAATTTTTTTTTATTAATAAAATTACATTTTTTTAATAAATTCTATTTCAATAAATTTATTCTTTTTATCTGTAATTTTAAAAAAGTATTTAATTTTGCCATTGGCAATTTTTTTATTTAACAAGTTTACGATGGTGGAATTATGCTTGTCAGCATAATATTTTGGTAGATAAGTAAAAAACTTTTCTGTGTGGAAAACCACACAGCGACCCCCATCCACCTTATTTTGGAACTTTGACACTGTTTCCTGCAGTCTTGTTACTTGAAAGGTTTCATTTAAATTAACCTCACCCATTGGAACGAATTTCGTTTTTCTGTTGATGTCACTTAGGAATTCTGCTAACAAATTTTCTTCTTCCATCTCGACATCGTATTCATCATCTTCTGTGAAATTTGTGAAATCTACTATATCTGCGATTGGATCCATTTTTTTTTAGGTTTGCGTTGTTTTAATTGTAATAAAATACTAATATATTTTAAAGAAAACTTGGTTAATTTATGTAAAAATAATTGCAAGAAAGCTTTTTTAATACAATAAAGGATGTATGCGGATTTATGCTCTATAAATTGATAACAATATGTTTTCTTAATTTTTTTTTTTTCTCTTTTTATTTCATAACAATATTATTATTGAGTATAAAAATATAATTCAATCTATGTTCAACATTCTATAGTAATCTATGTTCAACATTCTATGGCATTGAAAAATTCTCTATAAAAGTAATGTAAAATAATTAAAATTAAATCAAAATATAAAGAACCACCGTAAAGTGTAAACATTTTTTATTAACAATGCCAACAAATCACGAAATCATCAAGATGGGATACTCATGCTACGGTTTTCCGTGTGAGTTCCAAATACTGGAATGTGCAAACACAGGAAAGCCGTGTTGTGCAGTTTATAGATTTTGCGATTTGAAAGGTTTTTTGTTCGATCGCGGAGAAGATTTCAAGGAAATGTGTGAAGTTTACCCTCAGGAACTAGTATTTTGTTATACTTGCTTCCTCCGCAAAAACGAAGAGCTAGAAAACCGTAATAAGAAATCGTGGGCAGAAATTTGCAATACTCAATATCATATTGCGGAGTTTGACTGCATAGAAGAGGCTGAGGATTTCGTGAGCAAAAAAGGGCCTAAATGTCGTAGTTGTTGTTCACACACACAGAGAATTATCAATGTAAAATCAAAAAAAATAAATATAATTCAACATGTTTCAGCTATAAAATTGCTTCATAGGTGGATCATGTTGATTTAATATGATATTTTTATATTCAAAAACCAAAAATTTACCATTTCAAAATAAATAGAAATCTTTTTGAAATAAAATTATGTTTGTTTTAAAATAAATAGAAATCTTTTTGAATTAAAATTATATTAATTTTAAAATAAAAAGAAATCTTTTTGAATTAAAAGCGTATTCATTTTAAAATTAAAAATGTTCCTTTTGAAATAAAATGATGCTTTATTTAAAATAATATGAATTTTCCTGTTAAATTAAATTGGTTCTCATGTTAAAATAACATGAAAATGCTATTACATCCACTTTATGATCGTGTTAAAATAATATGAATTTTCCTGTTAAATTAAATTGGTTCTAATGTTGAAATAACATGAAAATGATATTACATCCACTTTGTGATCGTGTTAAAATAATACGAATTTTCCTGTTAAATTAAATTGGTTCTTATATTGAAATAATATGAATTTTCCTGTTAAATTAAATTGGTTTTTATGTTGAAATAACATGAAAATGATATTACATCAACCTTGTGATCATGTTAAAATAATATGAATTTTCCTGAAATTAGATGAAGATTCCTGTTGATTTGTCTTAGGTGCATGGTTTCTCATTTAAAATTATACCCTAATTTCGCTTGAAATCTTTAAATAATAACTTCAATAATTTCAATTTTTAAAAATATTTATTTGATTAAAAAATACATAATTTGATAAAGTATAAATAAGAAAAATATAATACATAGAATTATATACATATTGTAATGACATTTACAAAAATTAAAATAATACATAATTGAAATTGGAACAAAAGGAAAGAATAATACACAAAGAACTATATACATATAATAACACTTAGGCAACAGTTATAGCTGTCATTGAATTTTTTTCTTTTCAATCATTCATTGAAATGAGAACTATAACTTAGGCCTAAGTCTTAGTTTTAACATTAATATAATATGTATGGTTAACTTGATTCAAAAATTACAAATATATTAAATTAAAAAAAAATCAAAGAACATAAACATATTTCAACATTATATAAAATTTTCAAATTCTCAAAAACCTCTAAGCATGCATATATTAATTATTTTAAAATAATACGTAATTAAGTAAACTTCATTTACAAAATTTAAAAATGTATGTGATTCAAGTACATAAAGAAAGAATAATACAACATACAACATAGAATTACATACATAACATTTAGAAAAATAATATATAAGTAGTTATTAGTAGTAATGAAAGAATTTTATGTGTATATTAATCGTATATAGAAAATCAAAATTATTATTTTACTGCACGTACAAATTTTACTGATTACACTTACGTACTGTAAAATAATAAAATTGATTATCTATTAAATATTGAAATCTATAATTCAATGTTAAATTATTAATTAATTATTAATTATTAAATTTAATTTAATCGTTAATAGAAAATCAAAATTATTATTTTACTGCACGTACAAATTTTACTGATCACACTTACGTACTGTAAAATAATAAAATTGATTATCTATTAAATATTGAAATCTATAATTCAATGTTAAATTATTAATTAATTATTAATTATTAAATTTAACCTTATATTTAACTATAACTAAACTTCATTTACATAAATTGGTTGCGGAACTTTTCAATTCTTTTTGTCTAAGTAAAAAAGTCCGCTGCCATTTATCTTTGACATCACCCCAATCGGAAGAGTCTCGGGCAAGTGAATTTTTTAAGGAATTCAATATAGATATATCCAGTTCTGTATAGTTCTGAGCTTCAACGTCTTCTGACGTTTCAACTTTGTCACCTATATCCAGTGTCCGTTTACGCTTTGCTCTTTGGTTCACGTATTTATCCCAAAGTTTACCACCAGGATTCTTCTTTAAACCACGAGGAATAAAATAATATTCCTGAAAAAAAAAAATTTTTTTTTCATTTTTGATTATAACTTAAACAAGAAAATACTGACCTTTATTTCGTTCGGAAATTGCTGAATAATGTCATCAACTAAGGGCGGAAAATCTTTTGGCGATAGTTTAACATCGCGGGCAAGAATATTATCTAAAATTATGTTGATTAAATCTGCTCGAAAAGGTTCTATTAAATGTCCATTTTTTTCATAAAAGGCTACTAAAGCCTTTCCTTTTTCTGTTTCTTGTAAAATAAGTTTAATATTCTAAAAAAAAATATACTTATAAAAAATTAGAACTGAAAAATATGTTTCTTTATTACTTTAAATAGCTGACAGTCACTTTTAGGGAACGTAGATTTTGTATGGGTTGATGTTACCGTAGCACTAGAAAAAGATTCATTTTGCAGCCATGAAACTACCTTATTGGCAATTGATATCGACAGAGTGTCGTCCTCAATTCCGAACTGAATCCAAGTCACAAAATAAAATTTTAATTAGAAAAATAATCACTTACAAGTTTTTAAATATAAATTTCTACCTCAGTTTTTCTCCAACGAAACAATTTTTCTCTAAATTCTGCCCGAAGACCAATAGGTGGAATAGCTTCCTTTATATCTTCTTTTGACAGATGCTGCAAGCTTTTATAAGTAACACCAGCCTCTAAAAGAAAAAATTAAAAATCAGTATTTCAATGACTGTTGAAAATATGTATACTCGTATATACGTAATTATGCTAATATTATTAATTTGCAGTTTGTCCCACATAAGAAGCCCGTTCTGTGGCAGATTGGGAAGGTAAATACTAGCAAAAATTTGTATAGGAGAGCAGTCTAATTTTTAACGGTTTTCGAGATAATGCTGCTTAAGGTTTTTCATGAAACTACGAAAACGTTTTTAAGAACAAAGTGTTATTTTGTTCAGTGAAAGTTTATTTAAGATTTTTTAAATAGTTACGATTACCAGCTTTCATATGAGTGTTTAAAAAAATTTTTCATTATCTTAGTTGGGATATTATAAATATTTTAATTTAGAAAAGTCTGATTAATTTTAATTTTTTTTTTGAATAACTAATTTTTCATAAAAACTGTCATTAGATAATGTACAAATTTTATTTCCTTTTTAAATTCACCAGTTCTCAGCTTTCAATTAAAGTACATTTTTATCATAATATTACCTATTTTATATTTGATTTTTTCACATCATATAGTCAATGTATATATGAAATATCTATACTTAAAAATGATGTGAAACTAAATGTACCTATATTGTATAGGCAAGAAAAAAACATAAAAAGAAAAAATCAAAGAAGATTTAAAAAAATAAAAAAAATATATATTTTGATCTAAGTACATTATAATTTTTTTTTTTTAAAACCCACTATTTCTAATTTGTTCAGTTTTTTCAAAGATTGCTTTGATGTTTTTTTTTATTAAAAAACTTTATATGATTTTCAAAATTCATTGATTTCAAAATTATTAAAAGTTTTAGATTTGCATTGCAATAGAGAATATAAGGAGATTTTTTAAAAATTTATGTTGGAATTATTCAAATTTGAATATTTTTTTTAAAAAATTGAAAAGAAAATATTTCGCCAATCCTTAAATTTTATTTCTAATAAAATTTCAAATATACCTACTTGTTTAAATTAAAATATTTATAATATCGCAACTAAGATAACGAAAAAATTTTTTAATTATTCAAATAAAAGCTGGTATACTATTTATACTAATCTTAACTATTTAAAAAATCTTAAATAAACTTTCGCAGAAAAAAATATCACTTTGTTTTTAAAAACGTACCTACATAATATATACACATTATGTATAAATAAACACTTTAAGCACTGTTATCTCGAAAACCTTTAAAAATTAGGCTAATCGTTAAAATTATTAATTAAAAATTTTTATGTTTACGAACAAGATTTCACTTTATTTTTAACATATATGACAAACTTTGAGCACTGTTATCTCGAAAACCTTTAAGAATAAATCGCTCCATTCCATACTTGCAGTATTTTACCTACTCTTCCCGAATATAATAATATATGCATGCCATTTAACTTAAAATGTATATTATATAAAAAAAATGTACAGTAGGTAGGTACTTACTTATTAAATAATATTTGACTTCAGATAAATCAAATTTTGCTAACAGCTCATCTAACTGGTCATTGTTCTTGTCATTAGTAAAATTTTCTAGATTTAAAACTAGAACATCGTTTAGTTGATTACAACCAAAAAAATCCGCAGATGTTCCTGCTTCCACTAAATTAGCAATATTATTGTTTTTAATTTGTTCAAATTCGTGATTTGACATTATTTTATATAATTATATTTTTATTAAATTTTTTTTTTGTTTTTTTATCAAATTATTATTATTTTTATTACACTTAAACTTTAAACTCTTTTTTTTTTTATTAACTTTTAACATAAACTTTAAGATCTTGTCGGAAATGCACATAAATATACACTAAACCAAAAACGAAATTCAATAATGGAATAAGCAGTCATAACATTTTATTTTAACACGATTGAACATTGATCTTACAGTTTCCAATTTTATTTTAACATGAAAGCAATGTTGATATCAACTTACACATCACTTTTTTTGAATTTTGCAAAAATTCTAATGAATTCTAATAAATTTTACATCGCATAAAATTTTATTTTAACATGATTTAACGTTGATCTTACAATTTTCAATTTTATTTTAACATGAAAACAATGTTGATATCAACTTATGTCTTTTTATGAATTTTGCAAAAATTCTAATGAATTCTAATAAATTTTACATCGCATAAAATTTTATTTTAACATGATTTAACGTTGACCTTACAATTTTCAATTTTATTTTAACATGAAAGCAATGTTGATATCAACTTACACATCACTTTTTTTGAATTTTGCAAAAATTCTAATGAATTCTAATAAATTTTACATCGCATAAAATTTTATTTTAACATGATTTAACGTTGATCTTAAAAACGAAATCAATAATGGAATAAGCAGTCATAACATTTTATTTTAACACGATTGAACATTGATCTTACAGTTTTCAATTTTATTTTAACATGAAAACAATGTTGATATCAACTTATGTCTTTTTATGAATTTTGCAAAAATTCTAATGAATTCTAATAAATTTTATATCGTATAAAATTTTATTTTAACATGATTTAACGTTGATCTTACAATTTTCAATTTTATTTCAACATGAATTTAATTTCAACAGAAGAATTAACTTTCAAATTTAAATCAATTATTTTTTAAATTTAAATTCAAAGATAAAGAATGTTAAATTAAATAGAAAATCTTTTACTGCAACCAAATTTAAAAAATTTATTATTAACAATTTTTCATTTTAATTTTACAATGGAGTATTTCCCTGTGTGCATCAAAATAAAATATACAAGATTTTGCATCAAAGTGAATACGAAGAGAAAGCTTTGGAAATAAAAAAATTTGTAGAAAAAAGAGAAAATAAAATTTATTAAAAAATTAAAAACAGTTTTTTTTTCATTTTAATTTCATATATATATATATTTTTTTTTTTTCTTGCAGATTTAGATAACATTTATTACATAAGTATGTGGAACATTAAATAGTATTGACATTAATATTTTTGTGTCCCCATGAGTAAGTTTTTACATTATCAGGCAAAATATACTTCTTATCATCTAAATAACTTAAAGCTATTTTATTTAGTTCCTGCGTATAAATTGTATGTAATTTAGATTTGAAAACCTGCATATTTCTATACAATATTTTTTTATTTTTCAAGCAATTTCTATAATCATCTATATCTAAATTATCTATCACAAACTTCTTAACACCTTTAGATTTCTTGATAGTTTCATTTGTGAGCGTCTTTATAGAATACATTTTAGAACGCAAGCCTATAAATTCTGTAATAATTTTTCCGCTCATTTCATCTTTAAACATTCCTAAAACTTTTTTATTTACAGAAGGAAAATTGTATGGATTATTTATCTCATAATCTGAGGTATCAAAATATTTATTAAGGTCGGGTCTTATTGTCTTATAAAAATCTTCGGTTTGTATAGTATATACAAAACTATCGGTATCCATATAATTTAGTTGAGCATTGCTTTGAAATTTTGATTTTATGTAATCATAATGAAAATTATACATTAGAACTTTTGATAATTCTAATATGCAAAATCCTGCATAAATTGGTTTATTATAAAATATTTTAGTTTTTTCTAATTCTATTGCTATCAAATTATTTGTAAATACTGTTAAACTATGAAAATTAGGTTTAGCTATATAAGCTCTCGCTCCTAAATGTCTATATTTATTTTCCCAACTATCTACAATTTTAATTTCCCTATATTTTTCGACATTTTCCATCGTCTTGCCATAAACTGCATTATTTTGTTTCTTGAAAAATTTTTTGTCAAAATCATTTTTAGCATTTTGTCTATGGAAAGTATTTAGATCAATATATTTTTTAAGCCAATCAGATTGTTCAAATTCTAAAATCCTATGAATTTTGCGTAGTATTAACCCATTTTTCAGGCATTGCTTAAGATTTTTATAATGGATAACATATTTTGATTTATTTTCTAATGTTGTTAGTAATTTGCAAAGTTTTTTATTGGGAGGGGTTTCTTTTTTTGGGCAAAATGGTAAATCGTTATGCAATTCATGCAAATAATCGGGATATTCTAAATCAACTTCTAAAATATACCCAAGTGATGAATTGTCTGAAATATTATTAACATCGTAATTGGTTACCAATGAATTTTCAATCCATTTAAAATTTTTATATGGTAGGTACTGTGACATAGCATAACCGTACAAATTTACGGCATCTAAATATATAATATATCGTGTTGGCTGTTCGGAATCAAATTTTTCTTTCATATATTTATTGTTTGCAAGAGAATGACGTAAAGAACATTGGCTAATACCTCCGCGCATTCCCTTTTTAATAAAATTAAACATATTAATATCAGTAAATAGTTCCAATTCTATATTGGTATATTTGAGCATTGCTTGCCAAGAAAGACCCGGTGCTGTATAAAAATTAGCTGGATCTAAATCGTAGACAGTTTTACATATATCACGAAAACTTTCAAAAACGTCGGTCAATATTAACACGTCAGTTTTTAAATATATTTTTAAATAATCTAACATATTTTTACATTTAAATGTTTGCCATACTAAAAGGGCATGATTATAATCAGCATCTGAACATAGCGTTTTTGTTAGCTGATTATAGAAAGCAATCTGAGGAGGTAAAGATTCATGCAATTTTGACCAGTCATCTAAATATTCATAAGGAAATACCCCTTTTTTTGTAATTAAATTTGAATTATCTGCAAAATATTGTTTAACATGTAATTTTTTCCTAATGTCTAAATTAGTAAATAAACTATCAAGGCTCTCATCCATAAAACGAAAGCTATCAAGAAATCTGATTGAAAAACTAGCACCTTCTTCTATTAAGAATATTGTCTTAGAAAGAGAAATATATTTTTCTTTATTTAATGGTATTATATTTATATTACCACTTGTATAATTAAGAGCTTTGAATAATAAATGGCAATCATAGCCTGAAAAATTGTGAAAAAATACCGGGAAAAAATTCGGTTTTTTAAAATGTAAATTGCATACATGATGGGCAGGGCCCCTATAATTGCCGCTAAAGTGGCAATGATCTCTTATTCTATTTTCTAAATCTAAATTCTTACCGCAAATATAACAAATTTCATCTGTGAGCTGCCTCAGTTCTTCATCTAATGTTAATGGTTTCATGGGGATTGTTTTTAAATAATATGCTTTGAATAAGTCCTTACAAGTCTGAACTAATGATAAAATAAACTCCTTTGCACAGTTTAATCCTACACATTCTACATATTTGTTTAATTTGTCATCGAATGAGCATTTTATAAAATATCCGAATGCAACTGGTACATGTTCCTTAATGTTGTTGGTTGATGATTGATCGGGATTAGGAGCACATGTTGATATCGATTTTAAAATACTCTCACAATCTGCATATATCACAAATGGTGCTTTCATTTGCAGTTGATAATTTGTATATTTTAAAATATTGCTATTTTCATCTGGTAATTTGCTGACAATTTTACCACATTCATCTTTGTGAATTTCCAAGTTTGAAATATTGGTGAAATGCTGCAAACAACTATTGCAAATAAAAATTCTGCTTTTATGCGATGTTAAAGATGTTCGGATTAATCTCGATAAGTCTTTTATGTAAACAAAATGGTAAACATTAGCCTCTTCAATTAATAGCAAATTAATGTGGTATTGCTTTTCTTTTTTCGTTAAATAATATGGACCAATTACTTGATATTTATAATCTTTATTTAAGTCGAGCCCAAAAATGTTCACGCTTATATCAATATTGATTTTCTCAAACTCTGAGATTTTATCAATTTTTATTGGAAACAATATATTACCAAATTTCAAAATTTTCCCATTATTTAAATTTATACTGGATGCTGATATATCATTTATATTGTAAGAAGACGGATTCCACGGCATAGAAGAAACCGGCTTCAAAGCAGAAATCAATGCCCATTTGAAGCAGAATTCATCTTCGTTGTGTACGTTAATACAGGCTTTCTTTTTTTCCACAGATTTAGGAAGTTTAACATATGTAGATCCTCTTATGGGTTGATACTTATTTATGTTTATTTCCACTCCAACAATTCGTATTAATGCCCATCCGCTATCTTTCTCTTGAAACTCCTCACTTTTCTTAGTTATAAATTCAACTGCATCATCATAAGCAGGATTTATATCTTCATCGTTTATAATTATCCTCATTTTTGTTTGAAAAGATTTTATGCTTAAATGTAAATCATCTTCATCATTAGCAGAAATTTTAATATATTCAGCAAAAAATTCTGCATTCATTTTAAAGCTTTGATGATTTAGTATTGATCTCTGAAGAACGGCTACAAAATCATCTTTAATATTCGTTAAAAATTCTCTTGGATTAATCAGTTCTTCATTAACATTATCAATTAAAAATGTTTGAATCCTATTTTGAAAAGATTGATTTATCATTCTCAAGTGTGGCTGCAATTTTTCAGCTGCATTGGTTTTATGCACATTTGTTCTCAAATGATGACTCCAATTTGATGTTAAGATGTCACATTTCGTGCAATATTTATGCGCTTTCATGTGACGTTGCAAATTAAATTTATTTGAGAATTCTTTCTTGCAAACACTGCAATTAAATTCGCACTTTATTCTTTTAACATCCATTTTCAATTTATTTTGCTTTTAAATTATTTTATATAATATGTAATTACACCTTCAAGTTTAAAAACTTAATAATTGCCAAATTTAATTTTCTCTGTTTTGAATACTCTATTATCAATCTTATTATTTCTTAATTATAAATAAAAACCAAAACAAAATTTTCGGATTTCTTTGAATTAAAAGCTTTTAAATTTTATAATCTCTTATCAGCATTACCAAAAGGTTTTTAGTTTGTTAGAAACGCTAAAAAAATTTTTTTGTTGTGTTTTTCTTTTTATTTGTTCTTTTTTTCTTATCATACATTGTTTTGCCGACGGCATTTGTTTTCATATATAAAAAAATAAAATTTTTTAGTTTTTAAAAATTTTTTCTAATATATAGGTAATTTATTTTTTCTTTTCTTCTTTAATATTTAAAACAAAACGGAATCCCCCTAACGTCATTTCAGTTTTCAGTTTAAGAAAATTGCCACCGCAACAGCCACTGTCCACCACCACCACCACCGATCTAGGTGTTTCAATATCAACGACACACACACACGATCGTTGAAAGATCTTTCAAATTGTTAACTCGCTTCATACTCGTTTCAATTCAATCCAAAGTCACAAACATAATAACCTCTTTTCTAATATAAAAACTATCAAAGACACAATGTACTAAAATTACTTATCAACGACACACACACACGATCGTTGAAAGATCTTTCAAATTGTTAACTCGCTTCATACTCGTTTCAATTCAATCCAAAGTCACAAACATAATAACCTCTTTTCTAATATAAAAACTATCAAAGACACAATGTACTAAAATTACTTTTTAACTCGCTTCAATCCAAACCAAAGTCACAAACCTACCAACCTCATTTATAATATAAAAAATATCAAAGACACAATCTACTCAAATTCCTCATTCTACACTACCGACATCTGACGCTTTTTCATTGAACCCTCTAGCTTAGACAATTTTTTCCCATTTAAAATACATACCAAAGACATTTTTCCTCATCGCTCCATATATCCGCAACCCCATATCCTAACTACTAAGACTATAAACAAAGAACTAGGTATTTACAAACATACATATATATGTACAATGTGCAAAAATATGTATTCAGACTTAAAGATACCTAATAAATATAAAACAATATTGTTTAACAAATTAGAAAGATAAAGATTTTATCAAGTAGGTACTTATAATGCTTTTTAATGATATTTTTGTCTTCTGTTGTAAAATTTAAATTAATTTAAGTAGATAAACTTACTAAAGGGGATATTTTAATAAATTATGATTATTTAATAGATAAACCGATTCTAACTATTAATGAATTGTATCCAACTTGGAAATTGTCAAATTAAAAATTAATAATTTTATATATAAATAATTGTGTAAAAAAATTTAATTAAAACTAAAAAGTGTAAAATAAGCTTAAAATTTTGAAAATTTTCATTAACCAAAAATTGATGGTAGATCTTTTGCATTTAGAATAAGTGTTTTAGAATAAATTGCTGAAATGGTGACAGTTCTTCTTTCAGATAGTCTTAATGGAGCAATTTAATTTTATACTAAAACACTTTTAAATGCAAAAGACCTACCATCAATTTTTGGTTAATGAAAATTTTCAACATTTTAAGCTTAAAAGATTTGAAACATTAAAAGAACTGTTTCTTATACCAGCAATTTACTTTTATATTAACACAGTAACAAATTCCCAAGATCTACCTTCAATTTTTTATTTTCTGCATTTTAGTGGGCTAGTACTACTTTAATAAAAGTATATATTGAAAAAAATATTTTTTTTTATTTTATTTTTTTTATTTTTGTTTCTACAGTTTAATATGTTAAGTCCCATTTACCGCCTTCCTTTCTTATTTTCCTTTCAAATTTTATTTTAAATGGAAACCTTGAAATGCAAGAATGATTTTAAAGCTTTAATAATATTTTTGAATAAAAGTCAAACTGAACAGGATAAAGTTTAGAAATTTTCATTTAATACAAAGCAAGAAAATTTTTATTATTTTCTAATAAAAAACACAAGAAAAGTTTTTTCTAAAAAAATGATTTTTCCTAGTATATGTGTGTAAAAAATTTAAGGAAAATTCAAAAAAATTAAGAATATTTAAAATAATAATAATTCTATATAAGATTGGAAAATTAAATCAAATGATCGTAAATTTTTTTTTAGTTAGAATTTAAAAAAAGAAAACCATTTTATGATTTGTTTTTTTAATTTAAAAGAAAATTTTAATACAAACAAAAACTTTAATAAAAAAATATTAATGCGATTATAAAATGAATTTCCTTAGGAAATTTTTTATTAAGAGTAGGAGAATGCGTAGTTCTTTCAATTTTTTTTTTAATTGTTTTTTTCCAATTAATTAAAATTTTAAAAAGATTCAACCTCGAATTAATTTATACTTCAAATCTACGCTATTATATACCTTTCAAATCTTATTTATATGATTTACCTTCTCTTTGTGATAATTATAATTGCCTTAATCCTCATAAATAATACATTCTTAGTAGTAAACTTTAAAATTCTTAAGGTTCTTAAAATTCTATAAGATTAAATAAGTGGCCTATTCTGGTATTTTACTATAGATGGCCCATAAAGAAATTCAAATGAGTTTCACTATAATAGTCTTGTACAACAACTGCAGTCAATTTTAATTGGCCACTTCACAAAATAATAATTATAAGAAAAATTATAAGGACTTAAGGTTCATTTATGTTAGAGCTGAGATTAGTGATAGCAGAGATAAAAAATTTATATTGTTTATCGATGATCAAAGTGATTTTACAATATAAACACCTCTATTTAAGTCATGTACATAGTTTTCCACGCTATGCTCTTATCAACGCTTCTATGACTAATCGCAGCTCCAATATAAATTGCATTCAATAATACTTAAAGAAAGGACTATGCTTCGATTAATAATTCACACTTTTCTATTGACTTTATCTGAAATCGAAAATCATTTAATGGACCCCACATTATTATTATTTATATATATAATTAGCTAATACCCGGTGCGCGTTGCTGCGCCTCTCAATGGAGTTTTAATTTAAGTTGATATTACTGCAAAAAGTTATCGTAAAAATTACACATTGTACAAATCTTAATATTTAAAATGTAATAAAGCAATTCTTTTTAAACGATTTTGCTAGGATTATTCTAGTAATTTTTTAAAGTTCCTGTAATTTACAGAAGTACTAACTACTTTCTAAAATTGACCGTAATTTACATCCAAAAATTTCTTTCAAAAGCAGTTTACGAGTCGATTGGATACATACAAGCAAAAAAACTAACTTTCGCTTTTATATATATAAATTCCATAACACATGACATGACATGTGATAAGCGAGTGTGGTAGCCTTTGCTCTACTTGTGCGGCAGGTATATATATTTTATAATATAATACAAGCCATAATGATATAATTGAAAATTATAGTTTTTAATTAATTATAATCTGACCAAGTTTTGAACCCGACACTCTTTGATAAGTCCATGACCTAACCACGTAACCATCGCCTAGATTGTAACCTACCATTTATCCACTTTAATTAAATATTAATTGTTATGTATTAGTTCACGTACATTGTTAATTTTTTAATATTTATTTTTCATTCCAAATTTTCCTCTTTGATTATTTTTAATGCATTCTAGTGTAAATATCGTCGGATCGTCAGATCTGAGGCTGACGAAAGACTAAAAATTGGACAAAACGTTTCACATATGAAACTCTATATACACTGACTATTTTTAAAAAAATATTCAAAAACATTAAAAAATAAAATTAACCAATAATTTAAATAAAAGAATTGTAAAATAGCAAGTTGTATATTCATGGCTATGCGTTACCAAGCCTTAACCCACATGCGGTACATTCAATTTTTATTTTAATATTGAAATATCGACGACTTTGAAAATAATTCAATATTTTCAGGAATATCA